>CM045467.1:5319265-5639265 GCA_024666655.1 Dascyllus trimaculatus
TTTTAATTATTTACCATGAATATCATCTTAAATGCACAACCGTTTGAAGTACTAAAATATGTACAGAAAAACTAAATGTTTGGACTTTTACAGAGATGTTACAGGATTTACTGAAGAGGAAAGAAAACATCAGACCAGTATTTGTAAAGTTGTATGAAGTAGTGTCATCAATATGGATGAGAATGTGATTATTTTTCTTGCTCTTTAAACAAAGACATAAACACAATCATTTAGCTTTGAAACATTATTGAGATCTCTCTTCCCTCACTGATAGACAGATGATATTTATAGGTTTAATCCATTTGATTGTCTTGTCCTCTTCTCTTCCAGATATGTCTGTAAACTCATCCTCATCCTCCAGTGACTCCCTTCTTCATCCAAACCTTTCTGCCATCAACTCCGACCTTCTTCCATACATATATTGTCTCATGTCCAGACCAAGCTCCTTCATCTTCACCTCATACTTCATCATCTCTGTCTTCCTCATCCTCCCTCTCTGCATCTTCATCATCTACCATGGTCTCCAACAATGGAGGCAAAAGCGCTCCACCTCCTCAGCAGCAACCATGAGTCACTCTGACAGCTTCACCTACCACATGGTCATCATGGAGCTGATTCGTATCTTTGGGTCTCTCCTTGGCTGTTGTGGTATCTACAGTGATCATTCAATCCTAGCATTTGTGGGATTCTCTGTTTATATGTTCACTTGGCTTGGACAGACGTTCATTCACGTCCTGACCTGTGTGGAGCGCTACCTGGCTGTGGTTCATCCCATCACCTACCTGAGCCTGAGAAAAGAGAGAGGGATCAGAATCAGAAACATCAGCATTGGCTGTGTCTGGCTGCTTTGTCTTACTGGGGTGAATGTGTCAGTAGTGCAAAACTTGGCAAGAATTGTTGCTCTTTGCCTTTCGATGTCCTCTTTAACTGTTGTTACCTTCTGCAGCCTTTCTGTTCTCCGTGTTCTGATTCGTCCAGGTCCAGGGGAACAGGGTGGGGGCAGGGAGAGGGTTGACCAATCAAAGCAGAGGGCATTCTACACCATTATGCTCATACTGGGAGTGCTGGTGCTGAATTTTAATTGGACTGTGGTTTGGTCTGTTCTCTATGTGTTGGAAAATGATGCTGGATGTGTGATGATGACATGTGGTGTCTGGTTTTATCTTCCCAGCAGTCTGGTGTCACCTCTGCTGTTTCTACACAAAGCAGGTAAATTAGTGTGTTGGAAGAACAATGTCCAGTGAGGACCAAGTCGAGAGTTGCAGAAATAAAATGACATCAGAAACACAAAAATAGACATAAGGAGAATGAAACGGACACATATATAGAAACAATGATAGTCAAGATTAGATTGCTTGATGATCATGAAGTTCATTTGACGTGTACCTTATCTGATTTGCCTTTGCTTTTTTTCTTCAATTGCGGGAAGGAAAAATTCATCACAAGCTCCAAGAATACTGACTCATAAATTTTTAATGGGCAAAAAAATAAACAAATATTACTGATTATTGATTTGAACACCCTCTGGTTTGGTCTTCACCTCGTCCCGAGAAAAATACCTTGATGCTAAGTGTGTGTGTGTCAGCTGCTGAGGCTTTTACAAGAGAAAAAACATAAACAACACAATAGATTTTCACATATAGAATGCTGGTGACTGGTTATCTCATTTTGTAGTTTCATAATTTTGTTTGAGCAATGTGATCCCATGGCAGACAATAGTGTGATTCTGATTCTTTGTCAGTTTATGTAAAAATCTTTAATGTGTTTCTGATTTGTCAATCTGCCGAGTCATCGTGTAATAAAAAAACTGTTCCTGTATATTTCTGACAGACTTTTTCTGTATAAAACTCATAAAACTTGTTGTGTTGCTTCTGCTTCACTGTATAATCCTGATTAAACAGTTATGAAACATGGTTTTATTGGATTCATTTCCATGACGTTGCATGTTTTGTAGAAAATGTTTTTCTGCACAACAGTAACAACAGCAGCAGTCATTTTTTCATCTGAAAATTCATTGTTTGATAAGATGATGATAATTTAAATAGACTTAGGATTTTTTCATCTTTGTACATTGAATTGGATGAAGTGATCTTTCAGACTGATCATGATGCAAATGAGTGATAGCAATAGGCCACAGCAGTAGTTCCATATTCTACATGACTACAAAGTTCAACAGCATAAACAGGATGAGCAACATTTACAAATTATTCAAATCTGACATCATCAGTCCTATTAATCACTAAAGAAGTCTAAGAATCACATTCAAACTGAGACGTTCTTACTGAGAAACTTGATGATGATCATCAACATCATCATCTTTTACATCAGGTCTCCTGAGCTCAGGGTCTGACGTTCACCTATCGCTTTCTTCCATTTTGACCTGTAAAGGGCGTCCCCTGGTTTTCAACACAGTTCCACGAGGTCCCTCTTGACTGTCACGTCCCATGTCGTCCTGGGGCGACCTCAAGGGCGTGTTCTGTCTGTATTCCACTCCTTCCAGATTGTCTTCACCCACTCCTCATCATCTTTCCTGGCTACGTGCCCATACCACCTGAGCCCTGTCCTCCTTACTAGATAGGGATCTCCTCCAGGCCTGTCATGAACCACACTTCATTGTCTCAGTATCTCTCACAGAACCTGGGTCCACACATCTTTTTCATCATTCTCTTGTCTGTCGTCATGATTTTTTGTTCATTCTCAGTGGACACAGGCCATGTCTCATTTCCATAAAGGCAGTCTCTCACACAGGCATTGAAGACTCTGCCCTTCAGCTTCAACGATGGGGCTCTAGAGGTAAGAAAAGACAATAGCTCCTGGATCTTACTCCATCCGCTACGGATACGGGTTCAGCTGGTGCATCTGCACCCCCACCACCGTCAAGCCCAGGTAGCAGAAGCTGTGTGTTACACCATACCTCTCACCCAACAGCGTTTCACCGTCGCCCAACACTCTCAGTCTTGGTATTGCACCTTGGCACTTTCTGCAGATGAAGTCAACACTAACCTCCATGAGGCTGCCTGCTACCTCACTACATTGCTTGTGCACCCGGCGTCTGCACCCAGTGCACATGATAGAGTTTGCACCCACTCTGCTCCCACATACCCCACAAGTGAAAGCACCAACCTGGTGTTCCTCCCTGGCACCTACTGCTGACACCATGACCTTTGTCTTCCCCGTGTTAATCTTCATTCCTTTGGTCCTCAAGCATCTCCTCCACACTGCAAGCTTCCTTATCAGCTCCTCCTCATTGTCGGCCATAAGAGCGAGGTCATCCACATAGAGAATCTCCCAGGGTAGTCCCTCCCTCTCTAGCTGATCTTGACACCATGTTCACCACAATGGCAAATAGGAGTGGGCTGAGCACAGAGCCCTGATGCACTCCAACCTTCACGCTGAAGCTGACTGTGTCTCCCATGCCAGACCTTACCACAACATTGGCATCCTTGAACAGGGTCACCACTGCAGCCACCAGCGATTCCTCCTGATATGAAGTGAATATTTGTCAGGCAGCAGTCAACAACCCTGTTGTGCATTCAAATGATTTGGTGTCTTTCAGCCATTGTCACCTGCAGCCCCATTTGTGATGGTGCATCCACTGGTTCATATTTGCATACCTTGTGGAAACCAGTCTCTGGATGCTAATGTTAAGTCAAGTCACCATTATTTAAATATTTAAATAGCATATCTGAAACAGTGGTCTTTAAGCCAACGTGCTTTCCAGCAAACAAAAATATATAATTAGTAGTACAAATAAAGCTAATATGTTTAAATGTTGAGATTAAGAGCCTATACTGGTGTGAAAAACGTAAATAATATACACAGTAGTCATTCAAACCTATAGAAATTAAATAAAATAGTACTTTCCCTGAGTATATTTTTTGCTAGTGCTGAGACTATAAGTAACATTTGTAATAAAAAATAACCTAAATGACATAGAATTTAATTTAAGACCCTTTAGTATTATTATTAGCGGTATTCGGACTACCCTACAACATCTAGTCAATCAATGAACTTACAGATTAAAACTTCGTCAAACATGAAGTGCAGTGGAAATTACTGCTGCTGTTTTGACTCGTGTGCAGAAAAACTCTTCTATAAAGCATACGAACTTCATGGAAATAAAATCACTCAAAGCACATTTCACAGTTGTTTAATCAGGATAATTCAGTGAAGCAGAAGCAGACCTTTGTCAGGTAAATGGTTTGTTACAAAGAGCAGCCATCTTAAATAGGGAGTGGCTAAACCTCCACATCACTCATATTCATGCTACAGGAAGGTATGAATCCTAAAACATCATTCTACTGAATTACAAATTCCAACAACATACATACAGAAAAGTAAAACACTCTGTATAATAACAGTTCCAGATATACTCCATAACTGATGACATTAAATGGGTAAATAACTATGACGTGAATATGTAAAACCTTCTTCATACAAGAAGCTGAGGTCAAAGATATACAACAGCTGCAATTAATTAAAGAGACGATAACATGATGAGTCATCAGAAAACAAAACAGAAACAGATTTTAATATAAACTGAAGTAAAGAATCAGAGCCATTCAATTCTCTGCTGTTGGGTCATCCATCCATTATCTATACATTACTTTATCCTCTGTAGGGTATCAGGGGAGCTGGAGCCTATCCCAGCTGACTTAGGGTAAAGGCTGGGTTCACCTGGACAGGTAACAGCCCATCATAGGGCAAATAGACAACCAATCACATTTGCATTCATATCTACAGACAATTTAGAATCACCAGTTAACCTCAGCATGAGTTTGAACTGTGGGAATAAGCCGGAGAACCTGGTGAGAACCCACTCAGGCACAGGGTAACATGCAAACCCCACACAGAAAGGTCCAACGCTGGAAGTTGAACCAAGGACCTTCTGGCTGTGAGACAACAGGGCTAACCATGGTTTGCCCATGACACCCCTGTTTGATCATGTTTTTATTTTAATTTTACACAATTTTAAAAGCACAAAAAGAGGTAGAATGAAGAGTATGAATTTTTTTTATTCGAGGTCAGGCCCCAGAGGCAGCACGTCAAGTAGGTCATTCCAGACGTCTCCCCAGCAATCTCTTCCAGTCACATATAGAGACAAACAACACACTCTCATTCACACCTAGAGACAATTTAGAATAATCAATTAACCTCAGCATGTTTTTGGACTGTGGGAGGAAGCCGGAGTACCCGGTGAGAACCCACGCTGCACAGGGAGATCATGCAAACTCCACACAGAAAGATCCCGGGCGTCCTAACCGGGACACGAACCGGGGATCTTCTAGCTGTGAGGCAACGCTGCTAACCATCGCGCCACCGTGCAGCCCCATACAAATTACATTTATTGCATAATGTGCAGTGACTGACTACATGTCCATTCAAAGACTACATTTCCCTGCATTATTGAGTAAGAAGGAACTGATGATGTTTGAAGACTGTAGCCAGACAGAGTTTTTTTTCAGTGCTTTAATTATGTGCAATTAAAAATATACCAGCAATAAAATAATACTGTGACTGTTATTTTAAAGCATCAATAAAGTGCAGTCACAGGTGTGATTAAAATAACACAACCATGAACACAAACGCTTCCAAAGCACACAGTGAATGATGACTCTGATTTGAAGGGTGTGTGTGTGTGTGTGTGTGTGTGTGTGTGTGCATGTGTGTGTATTCATAGCGTGTTCCTGCAATTCGTCATTTATCAAGTGATCATTCATTTTTCAGTTTGTCAAATTGTTTTTTTAATGCAAATGAGACATATCTGAATTGAACTTCGAGGACTATACAGCCAGTACATCATATTTGGATCAAACACTCCACAGAGGACAGACACAGAGGGAGGAAGCTCGGAAACAAACACTCAGAAGGTTGGTCAGATTTTAATTATTTACCATGAATATCATCTTAAATGCACAACCGTTTGAAGTACTAAAATATGTACAGAAAAACTAAATGTTTGGACTTTTACAGAGATGTTACAGGATTTACTAAAGAGGAAAGAAAACATCAGACCAGTATTTGTAAAGTTGTATGAAGTAGTGTCATCAATATAGATGAGAATGTAGTTATTTTTCTTCGAAGACATAAAAGCAGTCAGTTAGCCTTGAAAACATTATTGAGATCTCTCTTCCCTCATTGATAGAGAGATGATATTTATAGGTTTAATCTATTTGATTGTCTTGTCCTCTTCTTTTCCAGATATGTCTGTAAACTCATCCTCATCCTCCAGTGACTCCCTTCTTCATCCAAGCCTTTCCGCAATCAACTCTGACCTTCCTTCATACATATATTGTCTCATGTCCAGACCAAGCTCCTTCATCTTCACCTCATACTTCATCGTCTCTGTCTTCCTCCTCCTCCCTCTCTCCATCTTCATCATTCACCATGGTCTCCAACAATGGAGGCAAAAGCGCTCCACCTCCTCAGCAGCAACCATGAGTCACTCTGACTCCTTCACCTACCACATGGTCACCATAGAGCTGGTTCGTATCTTTGGGTCTCTTTTTGGCTGTTGTGGTATCTACAGTGATCATTCAATCCTTACATTTGTGGGGTTCTCTCTTTATGTTTTCACTTGGTATGGAGAGATGTTGTTCCATGTCCTTACCTGTGTGGAGCGCTACCTGGCTGTGGTTCATCCCATCACCTACCTGAGCCTGAGAAAAGAGAGAGGGATCAGAATCAGAAACATCAGCATTGGCTGTGTCTGGCTGCTTTCTATTGTAGGGACAAGTATGGTGATGTGGAAAGAGTCCCTCTTTTATGATTTCTGCTTCTTGATTATTTCCTTAACAGTTGTCTCCTTCTGCAGCCTTTCTGTTCTCCGTGTTCTGATTCGTCCAGGTCCAGGGGAACAGGGCGGGGGCAGGGAGAGGGTTGACCAATCAAAACAGAGGGCATTCTACACCATTATGGTCATACAGGGAGTACTGGTATTGATGTTTACTTGGAATCTGGTTTGGTCTGTTCTCTACGTGTTGGAAAGTAATACTAAATGTTTGATAATGACATGTGGTGTCTGGTTCAATCTGCTGAGCAGTCTGGTGTTACCTCTGCTGTTTCTACACAGAGCAGGAAAATTAGTGTGTTGGAAGAAAAACATCCAGTGAGGATTAAGTCGAAATGACATCAGATACACAAAAATAGGCATAAGGAGAATGAAACGCACACATATACAGAAATGATGATAGTCAAGATTCGATTGCATGATGATCATAAAGTTCATGTGAAGTCTGCTTTATTTGATTTGCTTTTGCTTTTTTTGTTTAATTGCGGGAGGGAAAAATTCATCACAAGCTCCAAGAATACTGACTCATTTTTAATGGGCAAAAAAATAACCAAATATTATTGATTCAAATACCCTTTGGTTTGGTCTTCACCTCATAACGAGAAAAATATCTAAATGCTAAGTCATGTGTGTCAGCTGCTGAGGCTTTTACAAGAGAAAATAACATAAACAACACAATAGATTTTCACATATAGAATATATTTGCTTGAAACTGGCTGGTTATGTCATTATGTCGTTTCATAATTTTGTTAGAGCAATGGTGATCCCATGGCGGAGAGTAGTGTGATTCTGATTCTTTGTCATTTTATGTAAAAATCTTCACTGTGTTTCTGATGTGTCAATCTGCCGAGTCATCGTGTAATAAAAAAACAGTTCCTGTATATTTCTGACAGACTTTCCCTGTATAAAACTCATAAAACTTGTTGTGTTGCTTCTGCTTCACTGTATAATCCTGATTAAACAGTTATGAAACATGGTTTTATTGGATTCATTTCCATGACGTTGCATGTTTTGTAGAAAAATTTTTTCTGCACAACAGTAACAACAGCAGCAGTCATTTTTTCATCTGAAAATTCATTGTTTGATCAGATGACGATAATTTAAATAGAATTAGGATTTTTTCATCTTTGTACATTGAATTGGATGAAGTGATCTTTCAGACTGATCATGATGCAAATGAGTGATAGCGACAGGCCACAGCAGTAGTTCCATATTCTACATGACTACAAAGTTCAACAGCATAAACAGGATGAGCAACATTTACAAATGATACAAATCTGACATCATCAGTCCTATTAATCACTAAAGAAGTCTAAGAATCACATGCAAACTGAAACGTTCTTACTGAGAAACTTGATGATGATCATCAACATCATCATCTTTTATGTCAGGTCTCCTGAGCTCAGGGTCTGACGTTCACCTATCGCTTTCTTCCAGCGTGACCTGTCAAGGGCGTCCCCTGGTTTTCAACACAGTTCCACGAGGTCCCTCTTGACTGTCACGTCCCATGTCGTCCTGGGGCGACCTCAAGGGCGTGTTCTGTCTGTATTCCACTCCTTCCAGATTGTCTTCACCCACTCCTCATCATCTTTCCTGGCTACGTGCCCATACCACCTGAGCCCTGTCCTCCTTACTAGATTAGTGATCTCCTCCAGGCCTGACATGAACCACACTTCACTGTCTCAGTATCTCTCATAGAGCCTGGGTCCACACATCTTTTTCATCATTCTCTTGTCTGTCGTCATGATTTTTTGTTCATTCTCAGTGGACACAGGCCATGTCTCATTTCCATAAAGGCAGTCTCTCACACAGGCATTGAAGACTCTGCCCTTCAGCTTCAACGATGGGGCTCTAGAGGTAAGAAAAGACAATAGCTCCTGGATCTTACTCCATCCGCTACGGATACGGGTTCAGCTGGTGCATCTGCACCCTCACCACCGTCAAGCCCAGGTAGCAGAAGCTGTGTGTTACACCATACCTCTCACCCACCAGCGTTTCACCGTCGCCCAACACTCTCAGTCTTGGTATTGCACCTTGGCACTTTCTGCAGATGAAGTCAACACTAACCTCCATGAGGCTGCCTGCTACCTCACTACATTGCTTGTGCACCCGGCGTCTGCACCCAGTGCACATGATAGAGTTTGCACCCACTCTGCTCCCACATACCCCACAAGTGAAAGCACCAACCTGGTGTTCCTCCCTGGCACCTACTGCTGACACCATGACCTTTGTGTTCCCCGTGTTAATCTTCATTCCTTTGGTCCTCAAGCATCTCCTCCACACTGCAAGCTTCCTTATCAGCTCCTCCTCATTGTCGGCCATAAGAGCGAGGTCATCCACATAGAGAATCTCCCAGGGTAGTCCCTCCCTCTCTAGCTGATCTTGACACCATGTTCACCACAATGGCAAATAGGAGTGGGCTGAGCACAGAGCCCTGATGCACTCCAACCTTCACGCTGAAGCTGACTGTGTCTCCCATGCCAGACCTTACCACAACATTGGCATCCTTGAACAGGGTCACCACTGCAGCCACCAGCGATTCCTCCTGATATAAAGGGAATATTTGTCAGGCAGCAGTCAACAACCCTGTTGTGCATTCAAATGATTTGGTGTCTTTCAGCCATTGTCACCTGCAGCCCCATTTGTGATGGTGCATCCACTGGTTCATATTTGCATACCTTGTGGAAACCAGTCTCTGGATGCTAATGTTAAGTCAAGTCACCATTATTTAAATATTTAAATAGCATATCTGAAACAGTGGTCATTAAGCCAACGTGCTTTCCAGCAAACATAAATATATAATTAGTAGTACAAATAAAGCTAATATGTTTAAATGTTGAAATTAAGAGCCTATACTGGTGTGAAAAACATAAATAATATACACAGTAGTCATTCAAACCTATAGAAATTAAATAAAATAGTACTTTCCCGGAGTATATTTTTTGCTAGTGCTGAGACTATAAGTAACATTTGTAATAAAAAATAACCTAAATGACATAGAATTTAATTTAAGACCCTTTAGTATTATTATTTGCGGCATTCAGACTACCCTACAACATCTAGTCAATCAATGAACTTACAGATTAAAACTTCGTCAAACATGAAGTGCAGTGGAAATTACTGCTGCTGTTTTGACTCGTGTGCAGAAAAACTCTTCTGTAAAGCATACGAACTTCATGGAAATAAAATCACTCAAAGCACATTTCACAGTTGTTTAATCAGGATAATTCAGTGAAGCAGAAGCAGACCTTTATCAGGTAAATGGTTTGTTACAAAGAGAAGTCTTCTTAAATAGGGAGTGGCTAAAACTCCACATCACTCATATTCATGCTACAGGAAGGTATGATTCCTAAAACATCATTCTACTGAATTACAACTTCCAACAACATACAGACAGAAAAGTAAAACACTCTGTATAATAACAGTTCCAGATATACTCCATAACTGATGACATTAAATGGGTAAATAACTATGACGTGAATGTGTAAAACCATCTTCATACAAGAAGCTGAGGTCAAAGATATACAACAGCTGCAATTAATTAAAGAGACGATAACATGATGAGTCATCAGAAAACAAAACAGAAACAGATTTTAATATAAACTGAAGTAAAGAATCAGAGCCATTCAATTCTCTGCTGTTGGGTCATCCATCCATTATCTATACATTGCTTTATCCTCTGTAGGGTATCAGGGGAGCTGGAGCCTATCCCAGCTGACTTAGGGTAAAGGCTGGGTTCACCTGGACAGGTAACAGCCCATCACAGGGCAAATAGACAGCCAATCACATTTGCATTCATATCTACAGACAATTTAGAATCACCAGTTAACCTCAGCATGAGTTTGAACTGTGGGAATAAGCCGGAGAACCTGGTGAGAACCCACTCAGGCACAGGGTAACATGCAAACCCCACACAGAAAGGTCCAACGCTGTAAGTTGAACCAAGGACCTTCTAGCTGTGAGACAACAGGGCTAACCATGGTTTGCCCATGACACCCCTGTTTGATCATGTTTTTATTTTAATTTTACACAATTTTAAAAGCACAAAAAGAGGTAGAATGAAGAGTATGAATTTTTTTTATTCGAGGTCAGGCCTCAGAGGCAGCACGTCAAGTAGGTCATTCCAGACGTCTCCCCAGCAATCTCTTCCAGTCACATATAGAGACAAACAACACACTCTCATTCACACCTACGGACAATTTAGAATAATCAATTAACCTCAGCATGTTTTTGGACTGTGGGAGGAAGCCGGAGTACCCGGTGAGAACCCACGCTGCACAGGGAGATCATGCAAACTCCACACAGAAAGATCCCGGGCGTCCTAACCGGGACACGAACCGGGGATCTTCTAGCTGTGAGGCAACGCTGCTAACCATCGCGCCACCGTGCAGCCCCATACAAATTACATTTATTGCATAATGTGCAGTGACTGACTACATGTCCATTCAAAGACTACATTTCCCTGCATTATTGAGTAAGAAGGAACTGATGATGTTTGAAGACTGTAGCCAGACAGAGTTTTTTTTCAGTGCTTTAATTATGTGCAATTAAAAATATGCCAGCAATAAAATAATACTGTGACTGTTATTTTAAAGCATCAATAAAGTGCAGTCACAGGTGTGATTAAAATAACACAACCATGAACACAAACGCTTCCAAAGCACACAGTGAATGATGACTCTGATTTGAAGGGTGTGTGTGTGTGTGTGTGTGTGTGTGTGTGTGCATGTGTGTGTATTCATAGCGTGTTCCTGCAATTCGTCATTTATCAAGTGATCATTCATTTTGTCAGTTTGTCAAATTGTTTTTTTAATGCAAATGAGACATATCTGAATTGAACTTCGAGGACTATACAGCCAGTACAGCATATTTGGATCAAACACTCCACAGAGGACAGACACAGAGGGAGGAAGGTCGGAAACAAACACTCAGAAGGTTGGTCAGCTTTTAATTATTTACCATGAATATCATCTTAAATGCACAACCGTTTGAAGTACTAAAATATGTACAGAAAAACTAAATGTTTGGACTTTTACAGAGATGTTACAGGATTTACTAAAGAGGAAAGAAAACATCAGACCAGTATTTGTAAAGTTGTATGAAGTAGTGTCATCAATATAGATGAGAATGTAGTTATTTTTCTTCGAAGACATAAAAGCAGTCAGTTAGCCTTGAAAACATTATTGAGATCTCTCTTCCCTCATTGATAGAGAGATGATATTTATAGGTTTAATCTATTTGATTGTCTTGTCCTCTTCTTTTCCAGATATGTCTGTAAACTCATCCTCATCCTCCAGTGACTCCCTTCTTCATCCAAGCCTTTCCGCAATCAACTCTGACCTTCCTTCATACATATATTGTCTCATGTCCAGACCAAGCTCCTTCATCTTCACCTCATACTTCATCGTCTCTGTCTTCCTCCTCCTCCCTCTCTCCATCTTCATCATTCACCATGGTCTCCAACAATGGAGGCAAAAGCGCTCCACCTCCTCAGCAGCAACCATGAGTCACTCTGACTCCTTCACCTACCACATGGTCACCATAGAGCTGGTTCGTATCTTTGGGTCTCTTTTTGGCTGTTGTGGTATCTACAGTGATCATTCAATCCTTACATTTGTGGGGTTCTCTCTTTATGTTTTCACTTGGTATGGAGAGATGTTGTTCCATGTCCTTACCTGTGTGGAGCGCTACCTGGCTGTGGTTCATCCCATCACCTACCTGAGCCTGAGAAAAGAGAGAGGGATCAAAATCAGAAACATCAGCATTGGCTGTGTCTGGCTGCTTTCTATTGTAGGGACAAGTATGGTGATGTGGAAAGAGTCCCTCTTTTATGATTTCTGCTTCTTGATTATTTCCTTAACAGTTGTCTCCTTCTGCAGCCTTTCTGTTCTCCGTGTTCTGATTCGTCCAGGTCCAGGGGAACAGGGTGGGGGCAGGGAGAGGGTTGACCAATCAAAACAGAGGGCATTCTACACCATTATGGTCATACAGGGAGTACTGGTATTGATGTTTACTTGGAATCTGGTTTGGTCTGTTCTCTACGTGTTGGAAAGTAATACTAAATGTTTGATAATGACATGTGGTGTCTGGTTCAATCTGCTCAGCAGTCTGGTGTTACCTCTGCTGTTTCTACACAGAGCAGGAAAATTAGTGTGTTGGAAGAAAAACATCCAGTGAGGATTAAGTCGAAATGACATCAGATACACAAAAATAGGCATAAGGAGAATGAAACGCACACATATACAGAAATGATGATAGTCAAGATTCGATTGCATGATGATCATAAAGTTCATGTGAAGTCTACTTTATTTGATTTGCTTTTGCTTTTTTTGTTTAATTGCGGGAGGGAAAAATTCATCACAAGCTCCAAGAATACTGACTCATTTTTAATGGGCAAAAAAATAACCAAATATTATTGATTCAAATACCCTTTGGTTTGGTCTTCACCTCATAACGAGAAAAATATCTAAATGCTAAGTCATGTGTGTCAGCTGCTGAGGCTTTTACAAGAGAAAATAACATAAACAACACAATAGATTTTCACATATAGAATATATTTGCTTGAAACTGGCTGGTTATGTCATTATGTCGTTTCATAATTTTGTTAGAGCAATGGTGATCCCATGGCGGAGAGTAGTGTGATTCTGATTCTTTGTCATTTTATGTAAAAATCTTCACTGTGTTTCTGATGTGTCAATCTGCCGAGTCATCGTGTAATAAAAAAACAGTTCCTGTATATTTCTGACAGACTTTCCCTGTATAAAACTCATAAAACTTGTTGTGTCTGCTTCACTGTATAATCCTGATTAAACAGTTATGAAACATGGTTTTATTGGATTCATTTCCATGACGTTGCATTTTTTATAGATGATGTTTTTCTGCACACCAGTCACAACAGCAGCAGTCATTTTTACTGCATTTCATGTCTGAAGTTTCAATTCATTGTTTGATCAGAGGATGATAATTTAAATAGAATTAGGATTTTTTTGTCTTTGACATTGAATTGGATGAAGTGATCTTTCAGACTGATCATGATGCAAATGAGTGATAGCAATAGGCCACAGCAGTAGTTCCATATTCTACATGACTACAAAGTTCAACAGCATAAACAGGATGAGCAACTTTTACAAATGATACAAATCTGACATCATCAGTCCTATTAATCACTAAAGAAGTCTAAGAATCACATGCAAACTGCAACGTTCTTACTGAGAAACTTGATGATGATCATCAACATCATCATCTTTTATGTCAGGTCTCCTGAGCCCAGGGTCTGACGTTTACCTATCGCTTTCTTCCATCTTGACCTGTCAAGGGCGTCCCCTGGTTTTCAACACAGTTCCACGAGGTCCCTCTTGACTGTCACGTCCCATGTCGTCCTGGGGCGACCTCAAGGGCGTGTTCTGTCTGTATTCCACTCCTTCCAGATTGTCTTCACCCACTCCTCATCATCTTTCCTGGCTACGTGCCCATACCACCTGAGCCCTGTCCTCCTTACTAGATTAGTGATCTCCTCCAGGCCTGACATGAACCACACTTCATTGTCTCAGTATCTCTCACAGAACCTGGGTCCACACATCTTTTTCATCATTCTCTTGTCTGTCGTCATGATTTTTTGTTCATTCTCAGTGGACACAGGCCATGTCTCATTTCCATAAAGGCAGTCTCTCACACAGGCATTGAAGACTCTGCCCTTCAGCTTCAACGATGGGGCTCTCGAGGTAAGAAAAGACAATAGCTCCTGGATCTTACTCCATCCGCTACGGATACGGGTTCAGCTGGTGCATCTGCACCCCCACCACCGTCAAGCCCAGGTAGCAGAAGCTGTGTGTTACACCATACCTCTCACCCACCAGCGTTTCACCGCCGCCCAACACTCTCAGTCTTGGTATTGCACCTTGGCACTTTCTGCAGATGAAGTCAACACTAACCTCCATGAGGCTGCCTGCTACCTCACTACAATGCTTGTGCACCCGGCGTCTGCACCCAGTGCACATGATAGAGTTTGCACCCACTCTGCTCCCACATACCCCACAAGTGAAAGCACCAACCTGGTGTTCCTCCCTGGCACCTACTGCTGACACCATGACCTTTGTCTTCCCCGTGTTAATCTTCATTCCTTTGGTCCTCAAGCATCTCCTCCACACTGCAAGCTTCCTTATCAGCTCCTCCTCATTGTCAGCCATAAGAACGAGGTCATCCACATAGAGAATCTCCCAGGGTAGTCCCTCCCTCCTTAGCCGATTTTGACACCGTGTTCACCACAATGGCAAATAGGAGTGGGCTGAGCACAGAGCCCTGATGAACTCCAACCTTCACGCTGAAGCTGACTGTGTCTCCCATGCCAGACCTTACCACAACATTGGCATCCTTGAACAGGGTCACCACTGCAGCCACCAGCGATTCCTCCTGATATGAAGTGAATATTTGTCAGGCAGCAGTCAACAACCCTGTTGTGCATTCAAATGATTTGGTGTCTTTCAGCCATTGTCACCTGCAGCCCCATTTGTGATGGTGCATCCACTGGTTCATATTTGCATACCTTGTGGAAACCAGTCTCTGGATGCTAATGTTAAGTCAAGTCACCATTATTCAAATATTTAAATAGCAAATCTGAAACAGTGGTCGTTAAGCCAACGTGCTTTCCAGCAAACATAAATATATAATTAGTAGTACAAATAAAGCTAATATGTTTAAATGTTGAGATTAAGAGCCTATACTGGTGTGAAAAACGTAAATAATATACACAGTAGTCATTCAAACCTATAGAAATTAAATAAAATAGTACTTTCCCTGAGTATATGTTTTGCTAGTGCTGAGACTATAAGTAACATTTGCAATAAAAGATAGCCTAAATTACATAGATTTTTATTTAAGACCCTTTAGTATTTTTATTAGTGGTATTCGGACTACCCCACAACATCTAGTCAATCAATGAACTTACAGATTAAAACTTCATCAAACATGAAGTGCAGTGGAAATTACTGCTGCTGTTTTGACTGGTGTGCAGAAAAAACTCTTCTATAAAGCATACAAACTTCATGGAAATAAAATCACTCAAAGCACATTTCACAGTTGTTTAATCAGGATAATTCAGTGAAGCAGAAGCAGACCTTTGTCAGGTAAATGGTTTGTTACAAAGAGCAGCCATCTTAAATAGGGAGTGGCTAAACCTCCACATCACTCATATTCATGCTACAGGAAGGTATGAATCCTAAAACATCATTCTACTGAATTACAAATTCCAACAACATACATACAGAAAAGTAAAACACTCTGTATAATAACAGTTCCAGATATACTCCATAACTGATGACATTAAATGGGTAAATAACTATGACGTGAATATGTAAAACCTTCTTCATACAAGAAGCTGAGGTCAAAGATATACAACAGCTGCAATTAATTAAAGAGACGATAACATGATGAGTCATCAGAAAACAAAACAGAAACAGATTTTAATATGAACTGAAGTAAAGAATCAGAGCCATTCAATTCTCTGCTGTTGGGTCATCCATCCATTATCTATACATTACTTTATCCTCTGTAGGGTATCAGGGGAGCTGGAGCCTATCCCAGCTGACTTAGGGTAAAGGCCGGGTTCACTTGGACAGGTAACAGCCCATCGTAGGGCAAATAGACAGCCAATCACATTTGCATTCATATCTACAGACAATTTAGAATCACCAGTTAACCTCAGCATGAGTTTGAACTGTGGGAATAAGCCGGAGAACCTGGTGAGAACCCACTCAGGCACAGGGTAACATGCAAACCCCACACAGAAAGGCCCAACGCTGGAAGTTGAACCAAGGACCTTCTAGCTGTGAGACAACAGGGCTAACCATGGTTTGCCCATGACACCCCTGTTTGATCATGTTTTTATTTTAATTTTACACAATTTTAAAAGCACAAAAAGAGGTAGAATGAAGAGTATGAATTTTTTTTATTCGAGGTCAGGCCTCAGAGGCAGCACGTCAAGTAGGTCATTCCAGACGTCTCCCCAGCAGTCTCTTCCAGTTCCTCCTGGAGGATTCTGAGGTGATCCCAGGCCAGATGAGATATATAATCCCCCCAGCGAGTTCTGGGTCTACCTCACGATCTCTCCCCAGCTAGAAGTTCCTGGAAAACCTCCAAAGGAAGTTTCCCCAGGAAGCATTCTAATTCGATGCTGAACCTTTCAACTGGAAGGAGCAGCGACTCCACCACAAGCTTCCTCTGAATGTCTGAGCTCCTCCCTCTATCGCTCAGCCTCAGCAGACACCGGACCCTCAAACTGAGCAACAAGCTGCTAAACAGAGCCCAACATTAAATAGACAGACATTTTTTTCTCAGTGGAAGGTGAAGACCAAACCAGAGAACGACTAAATCAGCATTTCTTTCCTAACTTTTTTGACAGTCACAAGTTAGGAAGACATTTTGGTTTGCATGGACTTTTGTGGGGCAGGACAAGACACATTAATACCAGTATCAATGTGAACTGCGGGAAAAACCTCTCAGGAAAGCCTGTAGACCTCCAGACTCAAAGAAAAAGTCTGCTTTGGATCGGGTATATTCACTTGACATTTTGAAGGGTGGGTGGCTCCAAACCATCACCAACATGACTTGAGAAATTAGAGTTGGTCTTTATGTCTGTCAGATTGTTTTGTTTAAGTATTTCTGTCTCCAAGTGGATAAAAACAAATCAAACAAAGGAATATGTTTGTGCTTTTACTATTAACTTCTAGTCTGTGTTTTTTCAGTGATTTTACTTTTGAAAATGTAGCCTTTATCCTCTTTTGATGTTGTTCTTCCAACACACTAATTTTCCTGCTCTGTGTAGGTACAGCAGAGGTAACACCAGACTGCTGGGCAGATTAAACCAGATACCACATCCCATTATTCCACAAATAGTTTTGCATTCTGATACATATAGTACAAGCCAAATCAGATTCCAAGTAAACCTCAATACTAGCACACCCAGTATGACCAGAATGGTGTAGAATGCCCTCTGCTTTGATTGGTCAACCTTCTTCCTGCCTCCGCCCTGTTCCCCTGGACCTGGACGAATTAGAACATGGAGAACAGAAAGGCTGCAGAAGGAGATGATGATTAAGGACAATATCAAGAGGGTGAAAGTTAAGATGGTGCTCAAATGTTCTAGTATCATCAAACCTATCTCAACAAGGCAAATCAACCAGACACAGCCAATGCTGATGTTTCTGATTCTGATCCCTCTCTCTTTTCTCAGGCCCAGGTAGGTGATGGGATGAACCACAGCCAGGTAGCGCTCCACACAGGTCAGGATGTGGAAGAACATCTCTCCATACCAGGCCAATGAATAAAGAAAGAACCCGACGAAGAATATGATTGAATGATCACTGTAGATACCATAAATCCATAGAACAGACCCAAAGACACCAATCAGCTCCATGGTGACCATGTGGTAGGTGAAGCTGTCAGAGTGACTCATGGTTGCTGCTGAGGAGGTGGAGCGCTTTTGCCTCCATTGTTGGACACCATGGTAGATGATGAAGATGCAGAGAGGGAGGAGGAGGAGGATGTTGGTGATGGCGTATGAGGTGAAGATGCCAGAGCTTGGTCTAGACATGAGACAATAAGTGTATAAAGGAAGGTTGGGCTCCATGAAGAAATGATTTAGATGAAGAAGGGAGTCATTGGACGATGAGGTTGAGCTTACTGACATGTCTGGAAAGGAACAGAGATGACAATCAAATTAATTAAATATGTAGATTACATCTCTCACTCTGTGCGTTCCTAGAGGGGTCTAACTTCTGTAGCAGAGTCACAGAGGTGAGAGGTAATAGAAATCTAAAAAGAAATGTTGATTGTTTGATTTAAAATTTCAAATAGAGCAATCAGTCAACTTTACTAAGAATCTATTCTGTTCTAATGTGCTGAAAAATGCAAATGTTGTCCCATTTCTCTGAGTGCGTACTGTTAAAATAGGACACTGCTCTTGGTGTTTTTGTTGGGGAAAAAGGATTTTGACGATCACAGAAGTGCGTGTTGTTTGAAAAGAAATCCACTTTTGAAGTTGCACAAAGTATTACTTCTAGGAGATGTGTTGTCAGACAGGTTGCCAGAAGTAAACTAAGATGAGCTAGCATTGCTATGTCTTAGCTAACCTACTTAGAAAGTATCCTTACATCAGTAAAAGCTTTAGCTAGCTGTTTGTAGCTATTCTACTTTTACTATTTAAAATGTATGTAATATCGCAAATAAATAATAACTATCTAAATATTTTTATCTGAGTATATATAATAGATAAATTGTACTGAGTGGTGGCTGTGGTGTTCTTATTAAATTGTTTTGAAAGCCCTCATTTTCTTTTTTTTTAGTATCAGGTCAAAATTTAAAAAAAAAAATCATGATTCAAAAAAGTATTTCAATTATTATCCATATATATATATGATGATTAAAAATCTCAGTTTTGCTTACATCAAAAAAATAAGGTGTTACCAGTTGCTCCTGTAAAGACGAGCTCTCAGGAAATATTGTATTACACCTTTTTTCTGCATATAGTGTTGCAGAATTATAAAAGGTTGGAAGCTAAGGCATTGAAATGACTCTGCACATTGTTCTAGAATAGAAAGAGTGTCCCATTTGAACAAAACCTACCCTATACAGCACACAAAGGAATAAAATCAGCAGCAGGTTTGTGAACAATGTGTACATAGCAAGCAGAACAAGGTAACCGTAGGCATTTAAATAGAAAATAAATTGGAAATACGAGTGGAAAAGAAGCGAAGTAGGTTTCTTCCACTTGTGATCTCAATTTGCACAACAAACTTTTGTTGTGAGCGAAGATCTCAATACTTCTTCGATGGGCTAAGGTCAGGGGTTTCCCTGTATAGATATATCTAGATATATATATATATATATATATAGATAGATAGATAGATAGATAGATAGATAGATAGATAGATAGATAGATAGATAGATAGATAGATAGATAGATAGATAGATAGATAGATAGATAGATAGATAGATAGATAGATAGATATTGTCAAGGGTAATAGAGATTTAAACAGGAATAACAAGGAATTGCACAGCTGTATGTGAATTGATCATATTTACTGTCATGTGTAAACACTCATTCTGAGAAAAGACATTCCTTGAAAGGAATGTCTTTGATTTCCATCAGTCAGATTACACACACCTTTCTTAGTCAAATACTGGGTAACATCCTGTGACTCTTTTCTCTCTCCTGACTGTATTTTCTTCTTTTTGTTTCTGAAAAACAGCTATATACTGTTGATATACAGACACTCTGATTCACAGATAATTTCCATTTATTAGTTTTCATTCAATAATAATAGTAACAGAATATTTAACAATAAAAAATGATTTTACATATCCCGACAGTTGCAGATGTAGAATTTTCACATTTTCTTATGTTCATCGGGACAAAAAATCTGTTTATTTTTGCCCCAAACAATAACTAAAAGCTGTGATAAGAGATTTAAAGGACACCCACCTTGTCGTGTTTCTTTCTGACCTTCCTCCTGCTGCGTTAAAGAGTCACAGACTGTTGTGAACTGAGATCTGATCCAAATATACAGAACTTTAAAGCATCAGTGTGTGTGTTTGTGTAACAAACGGAAGGAAGGCTGTGGGGGGTTTTGCATGTTTTGTCAATTCACACTTTATTGTTCTTTTCTACGGTTCATTTCTTCAGGCAAATGTTTCCCTTTTCCAGGGAGACCAGAGGCCAAACTGAGGACCAGAGCACAGAGCCTTGCTCAACAATACGTCACTGGGTAATGATGTGTCCATTAAGGTGAACATTAGTCAGAATTCAAATGACTTTTACATAAGCAGTGACTGGTGTGTATTCAAATTTTTCAAAAAGGTAGAGCCCAGAGCGTCTGTCCTTGTTATTTCATTCAAATATGAGCCTGCAGATAAATGATCACTTAGAAAAGAAGACGTGTGGTTTAGTTTTCTTGTTGGTCTGTCATGCAAATAATCATTCGTTAAATCAAGTCTTTTATAAAGCACTTTTAGAAATGACAAATGTTGACTAAAGAGCTTTACAGGGAAATTAGAAACACGGAATAAAAGACAGTCTCTATTCAGGGAAAATTAACAAATTAATAATAGCCATGTGGTCATAATGATAGTCTCATAGTCAGACCTATCCTCACAGTGCTGGAGAATGGTCTGACTGCACCTCATTATCATTCTGCTGTAAGAGGGAAACATGCTCAGTTTTTGTTTTTTGTTTTTTTTGGAATGATTTAAACTGATGAGCCATAACGCAGCACTGAGCTCAGGATGTAGCGAAGGTTCCCCTGCAAACGAAGTGTTGGGAGTTGTTTTGTTTGAATATTTGCACGCAGGGAGCAGGTCAGATTTGGTATTTGATGTACATCCGGAAACGCAGTCTTGAACAAAAGTTTACATACACTTATATGACTGTTGTAAATTCAGAATTTTTGATGTTGGAAGATTTGTCTTTGTCGTACAAAAACACAATCATGCATTTCAGTTCTTTCATTGAATTACTTCAGGTCTTCTGAACATAAGACAAAAGCTGCTGGGTCATATACAGTATATACATATATACAACAACACTAATATTTGGTTAAATGTCTCTTGGCTTTTGTTGTCTGTCCACAAACTTCTGTTTGTATCTTTGGCTCTCCTCTTGACAAAAATGGTGTAGTTCAACTAAATTAGTTGTCTGTCTGATAAAGACTTGGTTCTTCACCAGAGTCCACATGTTCTTGATGGGGTTTAAGTCAGGACTCTGGGGAGACCAGTCTAAAACCTTAATTATAGCCTGATTTAACTATTTCTTTACCACCTTTGATGAGCATTTCGGGTCACCATCTTGTTGGAACACTCAACTGTATCCAAGATCCAACCTTCTGGCTGATGACTTTCGGTTTTCCTGAAGAATGTGGAGGTAATCCTCCTTCATTATTCCCCCAGTTCCACTGGCCCCAAAGCAGCAACAGAGCATAATACTGCCACCACCATGCTTGATAGTAGGTATGTTGTTCTTGGGGTTGAAGACCTCACCTTTTCTCATCCAAATATATTTCTGGTCATTTTGGCCAAGTAGCTCATGTTTTTGTTTCATCTGAGCACAGGACATTCCTCTGGAAGAAGGTCTTTCTTCTTGCTCGGCAGCCTCTCAGCACATGGTGATGTAAAACACATTTGACTGTGGACACTGACAGCTGTGTTCCAGCAGCTTCTAATTGATTGCAAACCTGCTTATTGGTGATCTTTGGTTGTCTCTCAAGCAACTGTGTTTCAGCAGCAGGTGATGGTTTGTGTTTTCTTCCTGATGGAGGCAGTGACACAACTGTACCGTGCAATTTATACTTAAATTCTTTTCACAGATGATTTTGGGATTTGTAGCTGCTTTGAAATGATTCTAGATGACTTTCCTGACTTGCTTCCAGATCTGTTGTGAGCTCCTAGGAATTTTCCACTGCAGCATTTGTAGCTGAGTCTAATGAGTGTATCAAATGGGCTCTTTTAAAATTGGCTCAGAGAAGTCAGCTGCTGTGAATTGTAATCACTCATATGAAGATAAAGGGACATGAAGCTAAGAAAATGAGATTATTCCTGTTTCTATGCTTGGCCACTTGAGATATATGAGCCAGCGCATTAATTTAATTTTAAAGAAATAGCTGAAGTTGAGTTAGTAAGTCCTTTATCAGGAATTATTGAACACCCTGCACCAGGGTGCAGGTGTTCAGACCATAGCATAAATGTAAACCATTGAAGAGATGTACATAGAGAAGGAAAGGTGCCAGGTGTTAGAAGAAGAAGATGACAGGTGAATGATTTGATTCCATCAGTCCTTGATTTGAGAGTGAGGCTGATTTTAGCAGACTAAAGGACAAGTGGTGTTGACATATTCTGTGAGTTGTAGCTAGGTTGAGGGTATTGTTGGAAAGAACTGTTTGAGATTGCCTTATCCATGTTGAGCTGAAAGACTGAAGCTGCAAATGCCACAGTGAAGAATAATGGGAATGCTGTAGCTAGTTGAAGTATGTTTTGATATGTGCATGAACGCAACAGAGCATTTGATTGTTTTCTTTTTGGTTTTGAAAAATGTCAAACAAAAAGACCCAGGAATAATGTCTGTCAACATAAGCTGTCACTCTGACTAAAAGCCTTAATGCACAATACTTTGGCAACGTGAACAGACATTGCAACCCTTGAGCTAAAGTGTCATCAGACAATTTGCACTGAAAAGAAACAATATCATTACAAGAAGTATGAGGAAAACTGCCCCGAAAAGAAACCACATCACTGCACAAATGTGGGAAAACACAAAAAAGAAACCAAATCATTGCAAGGTGTCTGCCACTGTCCTGACACCAGGCAGTGCAGCGACCGCTGATTCATCACATATTAAATAACTAATGTTAAGGGAACAAACGTTGTCTTTTTCACGTGGTGTTTTTCACCAGTGGTGGGATGTAACTAAATTACTCAAGTACTGGACTTAAGTACAAAAAAGTATCAAGTAATTGAAACTGGCTGAAGCAATAATTCCAATGAAGTAATTTATATTACTTTGAAGTGGACAATTGTGTACAATGAGTACTTTAACTTCAGCTACTTGAAGTATATTTTGCTGCTAATACTTTTGTGCTTGTACTCAAGTAGGATGTTAAACTTACTATTGTGAGTGTTTCACATGGTTTTATTACTACATTTAATAAAGGATCTAAATCCTTCTTCCAACACTGATATGGACTAAAGTAACAGTTTAATTTTCATCTCTTCCACACCACACCCACCATTTTTTTAAAAAAAAAGCTGGGTTACATGCCATCACTTCATTTTCTTCCTCCTGTCGTCTGTCAGATTTTTTATTTGGAAGCTGAAATACTGGCACTCTTACAGCTCCTGTAAGTCACAGGTCCTGGCAATCATCTTCTCATATTAATCAATAAAATAATTTATCTTCAGCTGCAAACAGCATTTATTAAAACCTGTGATAAGAGATTTAAAGGACACCCACCTTGTCAGTAGTGTTTCTTTCTGACCTTCTTCCTGATGGTCACAGAGTCGCAGACTGTTGTAAACTGAGATCTGATCCAAATATACAGAACTTTAATATATTAGTTTGTGTAAAAGGTGGATGGAGGGCGGTTTTTTATTTTTTGTTGTTGTATTTTGTTTTTTGCATGTTTTGTCGATTCACACTTTGCCATTCTTTTTATACGGTTCATTTCTTCAGGCAAAAGTTCTCCTGGTTCTCTCCTTTTCCAGGGAGACCAGATCACTGAGCCTTGCTCAACAATACATCAGCAGTTAATGACCTGTTCATTCAGAACATTTGTCAGAATTCAAATGACTTTTACATTAACCGTGACTGGTGTGTATTCAAATCAAATGAAGTGACTGAGCCCAGAACAAGCCCTGTCCTTGTTCTTTCCTTCAAATTTGAGCCTGCAGATAAAGGATCAGTTAGAAAAGAAGACGTGTGGTTTAGTTCTTGTGTTGGACCACCATGCAAAGAACCATAAATCAAGTCGAGTCATTTATAGAGCACTTTTTAAAACAACAAACACTGACTGAAGAGCTTTACAGAGAGATCTACTGATCAGATAAAACACAGTCAATAATAAGTGCAATTAAACTAATTAATAGGAGCCTACACTGTATAATCACAGTCAGACTTGTCCTCACAGTGCTGGACAATGATCTGACTGCACTTCATTGTCATTCAACTATAAGAGGGAAACATGCTCAGTTTGTTTGTCATTGTTTAAACTCATCTTGTCATCTTGGTTGGTGCAAAGGTCAAGGTTTAAGTTGGGACGTTGGGGATATTAGTCTAAAAGCTTAACTCCAGCCTGATTTAACCATTTATTTACCACCATTCATGAGTGTTTTGGGTCACTGTCTTGTTGGAACACCCACCTGTGTTAAAGACTCAAACTTCTGGCTGAGGATTTTAGGTTTTTCTGAAGAATGTCAAGTCTGTTTCCTGCTTTAATGTTGTCTTTAAATGTTACCAGATTTTTCTATTTATTTTATGTAAGTAATTTGAATTCTGATAAATGTTCACTTTAATGGACACATCAATAACCGGTGACATATTGTTGATCAAGGCTCAGTGCTCTGGTCCTCAGTTTGGCCTCTGGTCTCCTTGGAAGAGGAGAACATTTGCCTTCAGAAATGAACCGTAGAAGAAGACTGGCCAAGTGTGAATTTAGTGAACATGTAAATCTCCCACAGCCCTCCTTCCACATGTTACACACACTGATGTATTAAAGTTCTGTATATTTGGATCAGATCTCAGTTTACAACAGTCTGTGACTCTGTAACCATCAGGAAGAAGGTCAGAAAGAAGCACTACTGACAAGGTGGGTGTCCTTTAAATCTATTATCACAGGTTTTAGTTATTATGTTTGGAGCTGGTGAAGAAGGAGCTAAGCCAAAAGGCGAGGCTCTGTATTTACCGGTCAATCTACGTTCCGATTCTCACCTATGGTCATGAGCTTTGGGTCATGACCGAAAGAATGAGATCCCGGATACAAGCGGCTGAAATGAGTTTCCTCCAGGGTGGCTGGGTGCACCCTTCGGGATCGGGTGAGGAGCTCGGTCACCAGGGAGGAGCTCGGAGTAGAGCCACTACTTCTCCACATTGAGAGGGGTCAGTTGAGGTGGTTTGGACATGTGTTCCGGATGCCTTTGGGACGCCTCCCTGGGGAGGTGTTCCGGGCATGTCCCACGGGGAGGAGGCCTCGGGGTAGACCTAGGACACGCTGGACGGACTATGTCTCTCGGCTGGCCTGGGAATGTCTCGGGGTCCCACCAGAAGAGCTGGAGGAGGTGTCTGGGGTGAGGGAAGTCTGGACCTCTCTGTTTAGACTGCTGCCTCCGCGACCTGGCCCCAGATAAGCGGTAGAGGATGGATGGATGGATGGATGGATGGAGCTTAAGATAAATTATTTTATCCATTATTATGAGAAGATGGTCGTAAGAATCAGTGGCTGACAGGAGAAGTAGATTATTAGAACATTAGTTAAACCTGTTCAAACTGTCAGTCTATTCTTATTTTTGTAAATGGTTCATTCCTGCCTCCAAACCAGGCGTGAACAGTCGTGAACTTTGAATGTCGGAGTCTCAGCTTTTCTGAAGATTTGAAAAAGAAGAAAAGAAAAAAGGAAATAAAGTTTTCACCAAATAAAGGTGGATGGAGTCTGTGAGGGGTGGAAATTCACTCATTAACTAGTCCATGGCAGAGGTGGAAGATATATTAAGGACCTTTGCTGTCGTAAAAGTCGGAATACTACAGTGTAAAAGTAAAAATACAGAATGGTCTATTTCTGAAATATGTGTCTCATTTCCCTGTCTTATATCTATTAAGTATCCAGTTGTGTTCATCACTTTAATGGCATTGATGAATTAAATTTAGATAATTTTACATCGGCTGATTTGCTTGATGGGAAACAATACAGTAGAGTTAATTTTATACATTGTCCAGCTCCAGACTCAGCAGGTCTGTCTCTCCATCTCCATACCCTACTAATGAACCAGACCTGCTCCCAGCTGAACAAGGAGCTGAGCAGCATTGTGTTGAATCACATGTCAGTTGGTGAAACTGTAGGGGGTCTGTGGGAATTTATTTTATGACCAGTATGAATTAAGGAAACTGAATAAATCCTTTTTCATTTGGAAAAATTCAAACACTCTAATTATTTCTCCTCATAATGATTTTTACCTGGAACATAAACAGCCTTTAGTCTGTATTGATCCTGGACAATGTGAAGCAATGAGTGACTCAGTCTGTATTAAAGTGACAGCGAATGTTGAAATAATACCTTCAAGTCATGTGACCAAGGTGTGTCTCCATGACTTTGATGCAGATTGAAATGTGGTTGTTTACTGACATCTAGTGGTGCTGATACACAATTGCAGGTAATCTGGGTCAATATTCTTCAGGATTCAGTGATAATGAATGACATCTGTTCATTTAAATTAACAATATAGTATGAGTTAAATGTCTGGTTATGCTGTGATTACAAATGTTATTATGTTATAAGATATATTATTATATGCATCATTTACACTCTACAGAGTCATTACACTGGTTAAAGGATACAATTTTGTCAAGGAGGAGTGTGGAAGTGGAGGATGAGGTTAAAGATACTGTAGTGAAAATGTAACATAATTTCTTAGGGGTCCCTACTGGTGACCCAACAGAGGAGGGTTCCTTCCTCTAAGACACATAGACGTTATGTGATTGATGCATTTAATCTATTTGATTGTCATGTCTTCTTCTCTTCTAGATGTCTGTCAACTCCTCCTCATCCTCCAATGACTCCCTTCTTCATCCAGACATTTCCTCCACAGACTTTGACATTTTTAAATACATGTATTGTATCATCACCACACCAAGCTCCTTCATCTTCACTTCATACGCCATCACCAACATCCTCCTCCTCCTCCCTCTCTCCATCTTCATCATCTACCATGGTCTCCAACAATGGAGGCAAAAGCGCTCCACCTCCTCAACAGCAACCATGAGTCACTCTGACAGCTTCACCTACCACATGGTCACCATAGAGCTGATTGGTCTTGTTGGCGGTGTCCTCTCTATTTGCAGCATCTACACAGAGAATATAAACATATTATTTGTGGGGTTCTTTCTCCTTTCGTTCACCTGGTTCGGACAGATGTTCTTCCACGTCCTGACCTGTGTGGAGCGCTACCTGGCTGTGGTTCATCCCATCACCTACCTGAGCCTGAGAAACGAGAGAGGGATCAGAATCAGAAACATCAGCATTGGCTGTGCCTGGCTGCTTTGTTGTGTGGAGATTGGTTTGTTGATGATCAAGGACATCTACATCATCATGACTGCCTTTCTCTTGATGTTATCTTTAGCCATCGTCTCCTTCTGCAGCCTTTCTGTTCTCCGTGTTCTGATTCGTCCAGGTCCAGGGGAACAGGGCGGGGGCAAGGAGAGGGTTGACCAATCAAAGCAGAGGGCGTTCCACACCATTATGGCCATACTGGGAGTGCTGGTGGTGAGGTTTACTTGGGATATGATTAGGATTATACTCTTTGTGACTGGAAAAGGTGCGGACTGTGTGACAGTAGCAAGTAGTCTCTGGCCTAATCTCCCCTGCGGCCTGGTTTTACCTCTGCTGTTCCTACACAGAGCAGGAAAGTTAGTGTGTTTTAAGAAGAACATCCAGCAAGAACATGAGCGAACTCTGCAAAATTAAAATCGCTGAAGATGCGAGAAAAACAAAATTTAACAGACAAGTGATTAAAAGATTCCAGAATCTTTTCTTCTTCTTTTTCTTCTTTGTTTTGCCACATATAGACAGAAAACCCAAACAAAAAGCTGACAGACACACAAACTTCACATTAAAGTCCATTTCAAATTTATTGTAAGCAAAGAAGTTTGCTGAAAATCACTTACTGATACATTCCCTGTTTTAGTCTTCACCTTAGAAAAAATCGGTCTCTTTAAATGCTCGATGTAGCCTCAGGGAGTATTTCTGAGATGGTAAAATGTGCTACATAAGGATGTTTCTCAGCTGAGATTCAAAGGACATGTCACAATAAGAAGAATACCAAGGTTCTTAGCTTCATGCTTTGTGTTCACAGACTGTCTTAATCTTGTTTGTTGACCTTCAACCACCTGCTCCACACATACATCTGTACATATAAAACACAGTCTGGACTATCATTTGTTTTTGATCACTGTCTTTGTCCTTTTGTTTGTGTGTCCATTTCAGCTGCTGCAGCTTCATCTACAAATGTGACCTGACAGATTTCAGAGATGTATATATCAGTGGGATGCAGTTTGACTCTTGTTTTTTTTTTTAAAGCATTCTCTTCATAGTACTTTAACCATTTAACGTCAACAGTTGTGGGGTACATTTATGATTGTTCCTATATGGGGTGTTTTCGTGTTGTAACTGGATGATGGTTTGCTTCTGCTTCACTGAATAATCCTGATTAAACAACGATGAAACATGGTTTAATGGTTTTATTTCATGGTTTCATGGAAAACATGCACACAAGTCAAAACAGCAGCAGTCACTTCCACTGCTTTTGCTTTTTGCTGCCTGAGGATTCATTTTCTCCCACATGTTGAGCAGCTGTCCAGCTTCTGCAAACAAGCATTCATCTCACCCTCCAGTCTGAATCTAAACCCATGTCTAACTGTAGACCTCAGATTCTGTATCCGTTAACAACCTTTAAGAACCTCATTTTTTACAAAACCTCCCACACTTCATTTAAAGCCAAGCTCCTCACAAAGACAGCAGAAGATCACATGCAGTCACAGATTCGAACCCAGACATCTGGACTCATTGTGTGTCAAAGTGCAAGGATTTTATCTTGTTTTTATTTCGTTCTTGCCTTACACTCTTGTCCTCTCTCCTCACTGCAGGTTTAGAACTAAAAGAAGTCATGTTTTTTTTTATGTTTGGACTGCGAGTGCTGCTGTCCCGTAATGAAACAAGCAAATATCCCAGTCAAATTTTCATCCGATCATACGTCCATGTGGTCATGTGACACAACACGCCCAATAGGGGGAAATAAAAAAGGACCACCAGTCAAATTAGTTGAAATTCATTTTGCTTTTGTCTGAGCACGACTTCAGACAGGTCTGCAAAACATGTCAGTAGCACACCTACAATGTGATAAAAAGTAATCAGTTACACGATGATATGTCACAAACGTTAGCAAACATCGGCTAACGGTCCCACCTACACATATATAGGTGTGATTTATTTTTAATGAAATGTGCTTTTTCACCTCTTTTTAGCTCAATAGTCAGCATTACAGCAGCATCTACACCACACTGGGATGTTTAACTGTAGTAGAAGCATTTCTGAATATTCCTCATGCTCTCTGTTTAAACAGTAGTTTGTGTTAAACACTGCATTTGAATTCGATTTTTGCAAAGACAAGCGAACCAGTGAGGCAGTGATATTCTTAGTCTGTTGCTGCCATCTGCTGTCCATTCTATGATTCAGCACCATCCTGCACAGTCGGTGACTTCCCACCATGAGAAGAACATCTTCACCTCAGACTGAATGGGAGACCTCAGTGGGGACTGAGCAGCTATTCGTATGCATTTGTTTTAAATTAATTAAGCAACTGTGGGATGAATCTATTTTCAAATTGACCACTCAGAAGGTTTTAGCAGCCCAAGTGATGCAGCAAGCTCTGGTTAACTTGTATTGAATAAGATCATGTTTAGCTCATGCTACTAGAATTTGTAAATGTCATTATAAAGCAGTGGTTTAATCTAATCTCTGCCTTACATCACCAGAGGCAGACTGATTACAAGCTAAAACTAACTTCAAGTGACATTATCTTGACTCGTCAAAGTGTTCTTTATGTGTAAAAGTTGGATCTTAATGCATTTTGAGACATTTTGTCACAGAAACTGGCCTTTAAAGAACAGCTGAGTATAACAATGCAACTATGACTGCATGTTAAGTTATGCAGTATATGTTTCTTCTGATGAGTTAAAAGTACCGACATGATGATCTCACTGAATCAGGCCAAAGAGTATAAAGGAGAGGTGGAGAGGAAATAGACTAACCAGCCACAGTGTTAACCCTCTGAACCACGTTTCTCCTCACCGTGGGCTCATTTTTCTCTGCAGTATAAAGTCCTGCACCTCTGTGGAAACAGAGCAACCATGAAGGAGAGAGAACTCAGAACAGTTAGAATGACATAAATTGGAAACGATAACTCAGTTTCTTTGATTATTTATTGAGCAAAAATTGAAAAAGCCTGGAATCCATATGGACAGCGCCCACTGGTGTTAATACTGGGAAAAATATGTCTCACATGACTGTTTATGACAGTTTAATCACAAAAAATGTTCCATTTTCACCAAATTGTGCCTCTTTTATTTTATTTTTTTTACAAAGTCTGTTTAAAGTAAATATTTTATTTTGGTAATTTCAACATATAGAATAAAGTGATTTTAAAGCACCAGCACTCTTTTAAGTTGGTCCCAATGGAACAGCAGGTCGAGATGTGGAGTTCAAAGACCCACACAAAGTTGACAATCTAATGATTCTGTCTGTTTTCACACTGTCTGTCTCTGATGGAGGCGATGATTTATTTATTTATTCTTAATTTAGCAGAGAGCACACCTCTCAAACCTGCTGGCAGGTTTGGTGTTCAGGAGGTTGAAGCCACAGTCGCAGGACGGGGCCTCCACGGATCGGGTTGTTCCTGCACATCCTGCAGACGCTCCATCATACGGTGATCTGGGGTGTTTGGATGCCAAGTCAACGCTCTGAGCTCTTTGTCGTGCTCCTTGAGCCTTTTCCGTGCAATTTATGTGGTTTTGAAGGGGAAAGTTTCCGGGGTTTGCATGGTCTGCAACAAAGTTTAGATGGTGAAGTAAGATCCACATGAATGCCAGGACTCAGCAGAACTTTGCATCATAGCGAGATGATCAGCGTCACTCACCAGGCAGCGGTTTTAATGTTGTGACTGTTCAGTGTATTTTTAATGTTATCAGTCATCACAGCTATCAAACATGAGGCTACTCAGCAAACACTGCTTCATATGAACCAGGGTCTAGCACATAATGTTCTACAAAGACAGAAACACACCATCAAATGGGCATAATTACACACTGGTTTGTTTATTACTATCAGGTAGAATTAATGCATTGAGACAACCCAGCTGTGACCCTCGCTGTAGACTGGTTATGTTGGATTACAGCAGCAGGACGAACTCCAGGGTTGATTTTATGTCCCAGTCCATCCCTGGGAGTCAGTAGAGTGATGTGTCGATCATATTCTTCATTAACCAGTTTGCCGTTTGGTCTATAAAATACCAGAAAATGGTGAAAAACGTGGATCAGTGTCCTCAAATGTCTCATTTTGTCCAAAATGAAAGGTATAACACATATTGAGTCATAGAGGAGCAAAGAAAACACAAAATATTCACATTTAAGAAGCTGAAAACACAGAACTTTTAATTTTAATCAAAGAAAATTAGAGAAACTAGTTGTCAAAATATGACTAATAATCATTCAAGGCTTCCCCTCAGTCCCTCCAGCAGCATCCTGAGTAACTCAGTATGATTATTTCTGCTTTCAAGAACTTTAAACAGAACTAAATCTGCCTCTTTCTTTGTCTTTGCGCCTGTTTCGACTCCAGTTTCAGGCCCATCTTGCTTCTTACTTCTCACGCACACGTTGATCGGCTCGGTTTACACTCCAGCAGTGTGTGTGTGTCCTCTCAGGCTGCGGAAATGAAAAAAGCCCCGGAGCCGTTATCAAACACCGAGCAGCCGGGATAAGAGTGCAGCGGGCACGGGGAGCCGGGGCTGATGGGATTGCTGCTGCGCTGTTTTCAGGACGGGCGGTTAATCCGTCTGCCAGCTCAGGTGAAAGGAGGACGGCGGGCGTTTCTGTGTCGAGGCCTTCGGTCTCTTTCCGTCTGCTCCATCCTCTCACCTCCTCACGCTGATGCTTGCATCCTCCAGCTGAGTTTAATCCACCGACTCCTCAGTTAAAACTACATACTACAACACCAAAGCCACCAGCAAATAACCACATAAACATGGACTTGCACAACCCCTGCTCATTTGACACAGTTACTTGTGGTCCAGTGTTGGGAGAAAATGTCTGTAATCTTTTTATAAAATTGCTGGATTTTCTCCTCCAGCTTTTCTTTCATTCTTCACACATCCACGCTGTACAGTAGACGAACCGTTTGAACTAGAAATGGTAAATTCTTTTACAGCGTTTGACCATAAAATGAGACTATTCTGCCGTTTTTAAAGCAGCAAAAACAAATGTCTTACCATTCTGCAGTTATGTGGAAGAAAGATTCTGCTTATTAAGAATTGGAAAATGGTAAATAATCCTTTCAACTGTTCTTTTACATATGTTCTCTGTTTTAAATGACAGAAAAAAAAACATTTATTTGACTAATTAGGCTGATATTTGGAAAAATTCAACATCCAGGAGCCTGTTTTCGAGCTCCGCTGAAATACAGATGACAAAATGCTTGCAGATGAATTATCCAGTTTTGGTTGCACCTTTCTTAAATGCAAAAATTAGCACAAGAGAAGATGCTCTCCTGTCGTAAATCACGGCTTACATGTTGAGAATTTTGTGAAACAGGGCTCAGATTGCGTGGACATGTTGTTGTCAGGGGGCTGCACAGTGGTGCGATGGTTAGCAGCGTCGCCTCACAGCTGGAAGATCCCCGGTTCGCGTCCCGGTTAGGACGCCTGGGATCTTTCTGTGTGGAGTTTGCATGTTCTCACCCAGTTCCCACAGTCCAAAAACATGCTGAGGTTAACTGGTTATTCTAAATTGTCCATAGGTGTGAATGAGAGTGTGCTTGGTTGTCTGTCTCTGTGTGTAGCCCTGTGATAGGCTGGTGATACCCGCCTGTCCAGGGTGTCCCCTTCCATCAGCTGGGATAGCCCACCTCCCCCCCATTTAATTTAAATGAAAATTGTTTGTGTGGCAATCATTGTCTGCAACATAATGGACAGGGCATTTGTTGTATTTACAAAGATGCAAAGGTTGAACACAGTTTTAGGTGGTTGAAATCGATAACAATGATCTGAGACATGCATGAGGGAGACCAGGTTTGCCAGGATGAAGGAAGGATGGTGCGAAATAAATCAAGTCACATGACTGCATGTAGATCAGGAACGTGATTTTCTCTGTGTTAAAACACGTTGGACTTGTTGAATGTTAGTTCTGATGTAGTGTTTCAGCCGTTGAGCAGCTTTCATGTTAGTGAGTCTCAGTTTAATGATAAGTCAGTGGCGCTGTCCGTGGTGCTGAAATAGCCCAACTCATTGGAAGCCACATTTCTCTGTTGTCCCATCGCCTCTTTAAGTCCCTGTTTCTATGACAGTCTAGAAATTCAGGGTTTTAGCTTTAAATGGTTCTTGAGATATCGTAGTAACATGACAGTAAATAAGAAAAAACACCTGAAGCTATTTGATATACACATTTCACAAATATCTATAGTTAATGCTTTACATTTTTAATGCATGTCAGAGATGGTCGAGCAGAAGTTGTTCTAAAGATTTATTGATTTGAGATCAAATGAGCTTTAAGTGACAGAGATGTGGGAAACTCAGCAGTGTGTCACCGCCTCTTTACGTCTTTCATCCCACCTGTCCCACAAAGACAGATATCTGAGGGATTACCTTCATAGACTCGGAGAAATCTGCTCTGAAGCTTTGTCATGTTCCTTCGCTCCGCTGAGGTCAAACTAAACTTACTCCGAGTGAGAAAGAGAAGACCTTGTTCGGATGCTGTAATGTAGACGTGAGACAAAGCGCTGAGATTAACTGTGTGTGTGTGTCTTCGCCCGTCCTTCGTCTTTGTGCCGAAGTGGAGGTGACTTTGTCGTAATCTGCCAATTTGGGTTTTTACTCACGGAAGCTCCGTGGGGAGACACGGAGAGAACGAGGGATGAAGGAGGAGAGATCTGAGAGAAGAGGAAGACAGAAAAAAAAAGGAGGAAGAGACGGAGAAAGGAAGCTGCCTCTAATCCTGGAGCCGGATTCTTCCCCTGCAAAGTCTTCTATCCACCCGAGACCGGCTTTATGGAGTTACGTAAAGACGCGGCGGAGTTCAGAGCCATTTCCTTCGACCTCTGCCCTCTGCTGAAGATATGAGGCTTGTGGCCATTTGATCGCACCCAGGAGGCCACTCAGTAAGGAGATTATGGCCCACACTGATACAGAGAACATCACACGGGCTTGAACCGCTGTTATAGCTGCAATATGGAGCTTCCTCTGCCATCAAACCAGCAGAACAAGTCGCTTTTTTCAGGTAAACTTGGGTGTGACATTAGATAACAGTGTGATACGGAAGAATTATTAATCCTAATTTACAGTAAATATCAACAAGCTCCAGTCACTGGTTTCCCACTGGTTCAATAAAAATGGATTTATCAGGAATATTAACTCCAGTTCAGTGTTTCGAGGATGAGATGGTCGCTCCGCTTGTCAGTTTTCTGTCATCGCACAGAGCCGTTCTTTCACCTGCAGCTCTCTGACGCCTTCCAGTGTCTTAAAATTATCCGACTAGCTGTTGTTGTAGCCGCTGAAAAGTTACCTTTGGTTAAACTGGGTGACTGAGACGTATCTGATTACCAATGCTCATAGATACCATACACTGGTGAAAACACATCTATTCAGCACGTTTTTGTGAACATTTCCGCAGTTACACGAGATATCGCTCAGTTAATAAACTAATTTATGCAAAATAACAGAACCGACATGCAAATACAAGACAAAGAACATTTCAAAGTGACATCTTGTCCCTTTCGAATATGAGCAAAAGTGTCAAAATTAGCTTTTCTTTTTGACATTTCCTCAGATTTTTCTGCTGGAATTCAACCACCGTTGTCTTCCAGTGAGAAAGAAAGCTGAAGACTAACAACAAAATCATGTTTTTTTTTACATTTTACACTTCAGTAAAGTGAATGCATAAGCTGAAGTTGCCTTACAGTCATGAGGCAGCAATGCTAATTAGAGAGGGTTCAAATGATTCAAGGCGATTCAACTTTAACTCGGGGTGTAAATATTATGTGTCACCTTGTTTTGGATAAATCTGATGTATTTGTGTGTCACCAGCTGCAGCAATTCATTAAGGCTGGTCCAACAATTCTCTTTTTTCAGTGGATTTGAACAAAAAAAAGGGGAAAAAAAGGGCTCAAAAGAGAACCGACTGAAGAACTTGCATTCATATTTATGGTAATTAAGCACGACAGTTAAAGAGGCCCTTCAAGTAATGGAAGAAAAACAGTTGGAAAAATGGAACTTTTATCAGCAATCAACTCAAAAACCTGTTTATCCTGCTTAGTATTTAGTAAATGGTGGTTTAAAAAGGGGAATTCTTCTAATTTAGTATGGCTTAAACATGCAGAACTTAAAAACAGTGATGTCATCTGTCACATTATTATTTGTTGTTGTTATTAGACTATAATTCTGTTTTGTATTTTTATTTTTTACCATTTATTCCTTATTATTACTTATTTAGTTTCCTGTGTCTGTGTCTGTTTCCACCTTCCGGCCTCTTTCTTCCCACCCGTGCTCCTTTTCCACACACATTAAATGAACATCCAAAGCGCCGCTCAGCTCACTGGAACATCTCCTGCATGGACACGCTACACGCACTCGCCGGCCTAATTAGCTGCTTGTCGAGGGCCAAAGCGGAAGCGTTCGCGAGGCAAATCTCCCAATTTAAGCGGAACGTCGCGGCCGGCTCTCGCCCGTTAACGGGAGAACAAAAAGGAGGAGGGTGAAGAGGAAGAGGAAGAGGATGGAGGGAGGGAAGGAAGGAGGTGGATGTGGAAAGAGACCGCAGGGGGAGATGAAGGTGAGAGAAAGGACAGAGTTTTAGCAGAGGTGAGGGATCAGGAAGGGAAAGAGGAGGAATAAATTAAAGAGGAGAAGGAAAGACGGGAAGGAGAAAAGGAGGAAGAAGTAGTTCAGTCAGGGAGAAGGAGAAGAGATAAAAGGATGAAGAGAGGCGTGAAGGAACGAGGAAACGTCTGTGTGACATTCGCTGGGTAAAGTGAGGAAGTCATTATATATTTTGAACTCAAGAAAAACTCTGCAGCAGCTGCTTAAAGACGTTCTATCTATTCTTTCTGACATAAGAGTGTCTGTTCCTCCAACACACGAATGAATATCATAAAACAACTAAGTGCCTAAAATAATAATTCCACATAAAATCAACATCAGTTTTAAATGGACTCAAGTTTTCCATATGAAATCGAACAAATCGGAGCACAGTTCCCCCTGTGCTCCCCTCAAGTAAGTCTGTGAATGCTCTCATTCATCCAGGTCAGTCATCATGTAGCTCCACAGTCAGTCATTCAGGCTGTCACTGCTGCTTTTAGGATGTCGCCCCACTATTCCTGAAGGGCTCGGTGAAGCTGGCAGACGTTCCCGGGGACAGGGCGATGCTGTCGGACACTCAGGCCGGTGCAGATTCTGGAGACAGGAGGATAAACACCGGCTTGCTGAAACATCCAGTGATGGCAGCGAGTGAATGGGATCACCGCGACTGTGAGGATTTTGTTTTTCTCTCCTGATTTGAGCAAAGCTGCATTTTTCAGGCGACCTTTTATGATCACTGGTCACAGAAGGGTCTGTTCACTCCGACCAGGCTGTGGATTAACTCAGAGGTCGAACAAAACACAAGCATTTAGTGCACAGTTGAATAAACTTAGCCATTTTCAGAGCAATAAAAATTAGATTTTTAACATTTTCCTGCCAGAACAGAGGCCTTCTCGCCTTACAGCTGATATTCTGTGCTGCAGAAAACAGACTCTCCAGCAGGTGGAGCTAAAAGCAGCTCAGCTAACTTCACGTCAGACAGATTCTCAGTCGTTTCAGTTAAAACTGGTTTCATTTTGAGCCTTCATCCCATCAGCCTCACTTAGTTGAGCTCAGTTTGTCATGCAGAGAAAAAACCTAACATTGTAGAGATCAGCTGGACTCAGTTCTTGAATTAAACTGGATTTTAAAGTGATGGCATGCTTCACATCTGATGTGTTCTGCTGTAAAATGTGATTACATGCAATGAATTTGCCTTTTTCCATCAGTTCTGAGCCTCATAGCTTCTTAGGTTTTAAAAATTAAAGATATCTATTAAGATCACAGAAAAATAAAATAAAATTACATCGTTGTATTTTGTTTAAATCAGCTAAAAATGTAATTATTTTACAGATATTTGCCATTATTTTAGAGGGGAATTCATGAAAGTATATTTAAGATTAAAAATGGTAAATATTTTTTAATTATTACATTATTATTATTATTATTATTTGTTATTTTACAGATTTTCCCTGATATCACTGAAAAAAACGGGGGAAAAAATTTACATTTACATTTAAAGGACAAATAATCTGTATTTTCACATATATTTGTTCTTTTAATATGTTTAACTGTGTTTAAATCAGCTAAAATGTTATTATTTTACAGATATTTGCAGTTACTGTGATCGTTTTTACAGCTTTTGAATGTGACACTATAGTTTTAACATTTTTTTTGCTCTCTTGCTGCCAGATTTTTACCATTTTTTTCAACAGAATACTTTTTAACAGTGTAAAAATGAAACCACAACCAGCGTGAGGTTAGCTTAGCTTAGCATAAAGACTGGAAACAAAGGGAAACAGCTAGCCTGGCCCGACACAGTGATATGAAGTTGCCATCCATGGCAACAGGTTTCCTCTTCTCTTGTCGGAGGAGTTGCCTTTTTATTTTTATTTGTGGTGCAAGTCCGGAGAGGAGACTCAGTGAGGAATAATCCTGTGGTAAGATAATCTCCTCTGTGAGTACGAGTCAGCAAGCCCTCGCAGAAATACATCCCTGATAAAACATAAGAGTGTAATGCAGCTGGGATGGATAAAGGTCAGAACACGGGGAGCTACACCTCATTCATTATTAAAGTGCAGGTCGTCTTCTTGTGCTTATATGGAAGCATCCCTCAGCTCTGGTGTGTGTGTGTGTGTGTGTGTGTGTGTGTGTGTGTGTGTGCAGACGCTGGTTAAACTCACACTAATCTGTCCACACACTCCACAGCGCTTCGGCTTCTACGAGCCGCTGTTCTGGAGAATGTCACACACTCATGCAGATGACCGGCCCTCCTCTTTCCACTCTCTCCCATCCATCTCTCTTTTCATTTCATTTCCTCCCCCTCGCTCTGTTATCCATCCTCACCCATTTCCTCCCTCCTTCCACTTTTCTCCACATTTTATTGCTGCCTCATCCATCCTTTTGTTACCCACTTTAATTCCGCTCACGTCCATCTCCAACTCCTTTTTAAACCCTTTTCCCTCATTTCTACACTGTAAAAAATCTACTTTTTTAGCTGTACTTTTTGAACAATCTATTATTATTTTACAGATTTTCAGTTTTGTTAAATTACAGATAAAAACTATTAAAATATAGAAAAAAAGTCATAATTTATATGTTGAAAAACTGCATTTTATAAATAGTAATGTCTTCCTTAACTGTAAAATCACACTATTTTCTATCATTTAAATCAGCAAAGACTATTGTTATTTTACAGATATTTTCCAGTATTTGAAAGAAAATGTACATATATTAAGGACTGGAAAATATTATCAATGGTATTTTACAGATTACAGATAATAACTAGTAAAATGCTATTTTATGATTTTTAATTTCTTTTAACTTACATGTGGCTGTAAAAAATGTCCACATAATAAAATCTGTATTTTTATAAATAGTAATGTCTTTTTTATGCAGTGTTTGACCTTAAAATTAAATTATTTTCTTGCATTTAAATCATTAAAAAATATTATAAATATTTTAAGTTTCATTTTAGATTTGACAGATTATAGATAGTAAACTGTTATTTTATAGACTTTTCCTGTTTTTTTTTATTCAAGTGCCATTTTACAGTTTTGTCCATTTTGTTAAATAACAGATGATATCAAGTAAAATCATGTATTAATTAACATTATGTCAATGCCAGTGCTACCATTTAGCAGTTGGCTAAATGGTAGTGTTGCCATTGGTCACTACCTGGAGCATCTCCTAATAAGGCCCGAGTCAGTGGAACGTGGCACTGCTGTTTGGATTAGCAGTTAGCATTAGCATTTATCAGGTTGCTAAATGGTAGCATCGGCACTGGTCACTACCTGGAGCATCTCCGAAATGAGCCTGGGTCAGCTTAGCATGGCAGTGCTGGTTGAATTAGCAGTTAGCATTAGCATTGAGCAGTTGGCTAAATGGTAGCATCGGCACTGGTCACCACCTGGAGCATCTCCGAAATGAGCCTGGGTCAGCTTAGCATGGCAGTGCTGTTTGAATTAGCAGTTAGCATTAGCATTGAGCAGTTGGCTAAATGGTAGCATCGGCACTGGTCACTACCTGGTCATTGTGTAGGAGCAGTGTCAACTGGCACTAGGGGGGGGGTTCTGGGATGCCAGAGTTCACCTCCTAGCCTCCTGGAGGTGTCGTGGGACTAAGTGGGGAAACACTGTTGAAGGGAGGTTTCCACTTTTCTTTTTGAGCATAAGTGTCTTGTGTTTAAATGAACTTTATTCACTAACTGCTGACAAAACAAAACAAAAAAAGGCCAAAACTGGAAATAAAGCCAACACCAAAAATCTGAATTTTTAGAGATACTAATTTTGATATTTCCACTATTAAAAAAACATATATTTATTTCAAGGTTTCAAAAATGGCACACAATTTTTGAAATGTTATTTTACACAATTGTTTTGTTAAATTGCAGTTAAACGCTACTAAAATTACAGTAAAAAAAATCTATAATTTCCATGTTGACTGTAAAGGCCCACAACAAAAATCAAGAATTGGTTGTTTTAAAGTGTGTGACCCTAAAGTTACAGCTTAGCTATGTTCAATTTAATAAAAAATGTGATTATTTTACAGATATTTGCTGTTATTTAAAAGAAAAGTGATATAAATTAAGGACTGAAATATTAGCAAATAATGTTTTTAAACTGCTATTTTACAGATTTTGACCATTTTGGTAAATTATAGACAATAACTTGAAAAAAGTCACAGAAATAATGTATTAATTTACATGTTAACTGTAAAAAAAAAAAAACAAAGGCCCAAATCGTAACTTAATTTTTCAGTGTACGACCATAACATCACACTGCTTTACTGTATTGAACTCAGCTGCATATATCTTTATTTTACAGACATTTTCTGAACGTTACACTACTCCACGTTGTTCAACATTTTTTTCTGGCCTCCTTGCTGCTGTGTTTTTCTTGTGCAGGATTTGTTGTTTGTTTTTTTTTACAGTGCTGCTCCTCCTTGTTCCCCGTCCCTCCTCTTCCATTCATCTCCTCATGATGATCCAGTAATTGAATCAGGTGTCCCATGGATACCGGCTCCCACACACTGTGCAGAACAAACACACACACACACACACACACACACGCCGTCCAGACCACTGCAGAGGCACCAGGTGTCTGCGCTGTGATGGATTATACGTGTTCACAGTACACACACACACACACACACACACACACACACACACACACACACACACACACAGGGATGCATCCATTCATTCCTTTTGGAACATTTAGCACCAAACAAGATTAGTGCATGCGGTGAATTCAGCACGATGACAGTGTGTTTAGAGTAGGTGAATGATTACTTACAGCTACATAGTCGTGGCTTCCTATACACTTCATATGCTACTATGCTAATCATGCAGCAGCACTGGTTTATTTAAAGACGCCAACACCCACATCTTCCATTCAGTTTATGTTTAAAGTTCTCTGTAAAGTTTAGAGAACTTCAAGTATTCCAGATATTCAGTCTTTAATATATTTGTAAAGGATCTCACAGTGCAGAGACACAAGATTTCAAAAGTTTAATTTACTGATTTTGATACATATTATAAGTTGCGGACATTATTTTTAAAAAGTGGGTTGCCATAATAAAGCTGCACCAAGTTAGTCTGTGTGTACATTTGATTTAACTGACTAATTTTCTACAGGTCAGGATTTCTAGTCTAACCTACTCAACATTGGAGCAACTTCATTGTTCTGTGTGTTCGTTTTATGTTCCTTCACTTCCTGTTTTATTTTGAAACTGCCTCTCCTTGTGCGCCACTTGTGTTTTTACTTCTGCTGTTTCTTCCTTCTGATTGGCCTGATTAGCGTCACCTGTGTCTCTTCTCCCCAGTCAGCCCTGAGGGTTTAAATCGTTTCGTCTCCTCCTCTTTCTTTGTCAGTTTGTCCTGTTCTCCTCCCCGTTCCTCTCCTTGTGCCCACGGTTTGTGGGGTTTTTTTTGCCTGGATTACCAGCTGCCCTTCATTTGTTTCACCTGTACACCCCTGTAAGTTTCCTTTTAAAGATTAAAGTTTGTTCCTTTTCCACAACCTGCCTGCCCTTGCTGGGGTCTGCACTGGGTCCAGATTTCACACTTCTTAATGGACTTCTTCCATCATTTCTGAGCCTCATGACTTCATCAGTGCAGCAGACAGACACATGACATGTTCAGGATGAAAAACACATTAGAGTTCTGATATAAACTGAATCCAGATCAGTTTTACATCCACTCCAGGTGTCACAGTGTTCATTTCTGTGCGTTCTGTGAGTAATTGTCTCGGCCTGGCCACCCATGTAGCTATGCTAATTAGCAAATGTTAGCAAACTACTGCTAAACATCAGTATGTTAGCATTGCTACTGTCTAAACGCATATATTGTTCAACGCACTGATAAGAAACTTTAACTTCCCACTTCGAACCAACATTTCAACCAATTAGAGCGTCGTTGCCAAAATGTGACGTGTTGGAAGTGCATGGTTGGTGCCCATCGTCCCATCATCTGCGGAGAGGTCTGAACATCACTTAAAACCACTTTTAGCTCATTTTAGCCCTAATAATTGACTGTCAGGCTCACTGGGTTTGATGCCATGTGTTTATCATGAAGCTGCACCCAAGAATCCAGCAGTACCTAGTCCTGAAATGACCTTTTTGGAAGGTAGCAATAATTAAAATAATTGTAACACCGCTGTGTTTCACTTTGTAGTGTCAAATTTGGCCTTGCTGACATGGACAAGGATACTTATTGTTGTCTCTGATCCACAGAGTCACTTTGTTCCACCCACTGACAACTGGTGGTGGTACATAACTTGTCAGTAAATAAGGATGCAAACAAGATGTGTGAGAAGTCGGCTCTGCAAATACGTAATGTGCATGAAGTGTCAGATAAAGCAGAAGCAGGTTTTACATTCAGTTCCCATATAAAGAGGGGCCTGCTAGAGTCACCCTTTGAGACCATGCAGCCAGCGCAGGTGAGTTTGTGTTATACGGTACAGGTTTGTTTTGTTTGCCTTCTTGCATTATCACTTAGCACTTGGCAGTTGTGTGTGGCATCTCGGCCTATGGTAGCACTGTAGTATTTAACAATAACTAAAGCTGTAGTAGTAGCAGCCTATGGTAGTATCTTAGCAGTTAGCATAGACATTTAGCAGTTAGCATTAGCATTATAGATGAATCAGGCTGTATAGTCTCCTTGTGGTTGAGGAGGTTGTGTGTAGTATATACAGTTAGTAGTTAGCATTAGCATGTAGCATTTGCACTAGCTAAATGGTAGCACCGGCACTGGTCACTACCTGGAGCATCTCCGAAACGGGCCTGGGTCAGTTGAACGTGGCAGTGCTGGTTGAATTAGCATGTAGCTAAATAGTAGCACCGGCACTGGTCACTACCTGGAGCATCTCCTAAACGGGCCTGGGTCGGTTGAACATGGCAGTGCTGGTTGAATTAGCAGTTAGCATTTAGCAGTTAGCTAAATGGTGGCACCGGCACTGGTCACTACCTGGAGCATCTCCCAAACAGGCCTGGGTCAGTTGAACTTGGCAGTGCTGTTTGGATTGTGTAGGAGCAGTGTGAACTGGCACTATATGGGGGGTGACTCTGGGACGCCAGAGTTCACCTCCTAGACGTGTTAGGAATCACTGCTCACTGGTAGGTATAGACAGATTAGGGATCCTAGGTCATTCATTGAATATGAATCCTTCGTGTCTTCTGTTTAAATTAACAGTCTGCACTATTTTCTTACAGATAAAGTGACTTTACTCATGTCTGATGCGTTACAAGCAACTTTTTTAAGCAGCTTGAATTAGCAATATTGCTGTGGGACACTGGGATCGACCAGCCGAAGAAAACACCTTGAAATGAAGTGCTTGTGCTTGCTGCTGCCTCGCCAGCGTCTTTGTCCTGACTGCTGCTTCTCTCGGGTCGTCATTTACTTTCCGCGCAGGTCTAGCCAGACGATTCGTTCCTCGGCATTCAGGCTGCGTCCTCTGATTTCCAGGTGGCCTCTGCAGTCAGCTGACTGACGGCTCTAATTAACAAGAGACGCTCGGACAAAAGCTTCCAAGCAGCGGTCAGCAGCAGAATCTGATATAGAAAATATGATATGAAAAGGAAATGAAATGCCCAGACTGCTATTAGTGACTTAATATTTAAACTGTGGGGAGGAACAACACTGAACAAATCCATCCTGGGGTGGTGGAGGGCAGCAGTTTACACATGATGGATCAAGGGAATTTGATTTTATGACGTGGTAAACAAAGCAGAGAGTCAATAGTTTGTGTGCCGGCAGTTTTGCAGTGGATTGACTTGTGCATGATGGACGTTTGAGGCCTTCTCAGACTTTGATGGGTCGTCAGGTGGTCGGGACTCTTCAGGGTTCTTAACGGGAAAGAAGCAAACGATAAACTGTCTTAAAATCAATACGGTGAAGTAAACAATCAGTCAGACAACATAAAACAAATGATTATTCTGCCAATAACATTTCAGAAAATTAAAAAAAAATGCTTTGATAAGAAGTTAATTCAATAAGATGCACAACTAAATGTTACAGATTCAACAGGGAGCTTAGGTCAAACAGCTGTTTTGGTTTGCAATTTTACGTACGCAAAACTTATTTAAATTATTTTTAAAAAACTTGTTAATTAAAGCCTAATATTTAAAGGCCTTCACCTTTACTATTAGTATTTATTCCATGTTTAAGGAACTCAGATTTGCGTGTAAACAGCAGGAGTTTCTCAGCCTGCCCACGTCAGGATTTCAACTTGAACCCTCTTGTTCAGTTTTTACAGTGTGATTTCTTTAATTTTAAACTTTACTTGTTTATTTTATAAGTAGAAATTTGTCCCGTTGCGATGCGCGGTCATACGAAGACACTTTCACTGCAATTAAATCACCTTTTTCCCCTCCAGTTTTTACAGGGTTTACAATGTTCCACCCATTTTTTATAATTCTTTTTGGGGGCTGCCAGATTTTTTCTTTTTATTTATTTAAAAAAATGTACATATTCAGATTTAAGGACTGAACAATTGTAACAGATTGTACCTGTTTTCTTAAAATACAGATATACAGAATATATATATACAAATACAGAAAAAAGTATTATTTTATGTTCACTGTAAAAAAAAAAAGTCCACATTAAAAATTTGTATTTCTGAAAACAGTAATTTGTTCTGTTATAATGTTAAACCATTAATATTTTACAGGTCTTCACTGTTTTTACAGTTTGTGAGTTTTACAGTATTTTTTTACATTATTTTTGAACATGATTTGGATGCACTTTACTTCATTCAGTAGGTGGAGTTGTTGTGAAGAAACAAGGGTCCTAGAAGTGGGGTCCTGAAACTGCAGCCTCCTCCTGCAGGACTGTCTCTGGATCTGCGGATTATTTTTTATCACCTGTAGCTCTATTTTCTAAGACTCACACACACAGAGAGAGAGAGAGAGAGAGAGAGAGAGAGAGTCAGTTGGTTTCTCTCCTCTCGTTTTCCCGCCGCTGGCAACAGGATGGGTCGCACGGAGACGCAGCATCAGCACCGCGAGCCGCTCCGTCTCCGTCCCCGTGGCGCAAAGAGGAGGACGAGCTGAGCCGAGGTAACGGAGGAGGAGGAGGAAGAGGAGGAGGAGACCGGTGAAAGGCGGAGGAGGCGAAATCCCGCGAGAAAAGGAGCCACAGAAAACGGACAGTTACGCGCAAAGAGCGGAGAGACGGGAGAGCGTGAGGACCCGCCGCACGTGAGGTGCGCGAGATCCCCGGGGAGCAGAGCAGGGACTAATCGGTAATTTGGAGGAGAGCCGCCGTGGTTTTTTTGGTGTTTTTTCCCCACGCACACGGAGAGCGAGGGTCTCCACAGAAAGGTAAGGAGCTCCACGCAGCGCCCGCGTCTCTCCGCGGCTCACAGATCTGATGAGAGCCGCGGATTAACACCTGTAACATCCATAATTGATTAATTGATCAGTTAATTAACTGCAGCCGCGGCCGGTGGACCGGAGCGGAGTCTTCGGTTGGACGGAACCGGGATTTGGTTCTGCTACCTGTAATCAGGGTCTCCTAAAGGAACCGGCGGCCATCGCGGGTCCGTCAGTTTGAGAAGAACATGTTTGCAGCACTTTGCTCGTCGGAGTGTCGGACTGCTTGTTGTGTGCTTGTTGTGTGCTTGTTGTGTGACTGTTGTGTGACCGTGGATCGCTGCCTCCCACATGTTCTCTGCGCTCCTACCAGTTGAGCTGCTCCTCCACTCCTGGCCGAGCTGCGGCTCTGCTCTCAGAGTGTGAGGCTGGATGTGCCGCCGCAGGTTGGTTGTGTTGCGCTGCTGTTGCAGGCAGATGGAGGGTTTGGCTGGAGCCGCTTTGGGTGACTGGTGGGTGGTTTATGTATCCTGACTCTATTGACTAATGCTGGGGAGAGAGGGGGTGTGCAGGGAGTGCGCATGTTTGTGAGCGCTGCGGAGTTTGTGTGGGTCTCCTGGTTCTGTTCTTTGCGCGCCGTGCGTGCGCAGGAGATGATGGAGGCTGTGCAGTGTTTTTCTGTGTGTGCGTGTGCGCGCATGCATGTGTGTGCGCACGAAAGAGAGATGGATGGAGCTGCAGGATGCGCGCGTGTGTGTGTTGTTGTTTATGTGCGCGCGTGCACGTAGGCGCGCCCTCGCGGACCCAAAGGGTTTTCCCTGCATATGAAACCCTTCGTCAGCACCTCCAAAGTGTTCCCCTCCTGATCCTGAAGCAAAGAGCAGCCTGGCTTTCAAATGTCAAGCAAAACACTAAGTTTGTGCACACACACACACACACACACACACACTCTACACAGTGAGCGTCCAGCAGCAGATGACTGCACCCACTTGTGTCTTGAGATTTTCGTTAATTGAAAAACATCAGCTTGTCAGCAGTTTTGAAACATCCAGTTTAATTCCAGCGGAGGCCAACCGACCTGCTAATGTGAGATACCAAAGGACAGAAACATCATTTGCATGCGACTAATTAGCACAGATAATTACAGTCATAGCAGTCGCAGCGTAATTATCATTTTGTGGTGCCGCTGCAGTTCAGGTCTGTGCACAAATTTGGATCATTAATACATTGTTTTAGTCATTTCTCAATAAGAAGACCGAACATTTGCTGGTTGAATGTGAGGATTTGCTGCCTTTCTCTGCTCCCTGCCAGTGTTGACTGAACGTCTTTGCAGCTGGACTGTTGGAAGCTGGATAAAGAGGCCTGGGAGCCTGAAACGGCTGTTTGCTCTCTCTATTTGGACAGGGGTTTTAGTCGACAAATGTTGAAACATCTGTCCAAAGTTAAAAGATGGCGCAGGGCTAATGGGCAGAGCACAACGGCCGCCTCAGGAGGAAGCAGCTCAGAACACTGGAGTAGCTGCGTCTCTTCTGTCTTGTGTAACCAGTGGTGCTTCTCTGCTGTGTGCTTTGGGTTCGGTTGGTAGAAGAAGGGATGGAGTTCTTTGAGGTGGAGGTGTTTGGGGCAGGCAGCACGGAGAAGCTTTAATAACTGATTCGAACTGCGTCTGGACCTGAAACCCTTTGACAGGAAACTCCTTCTGATAGTGTCTGAATGTAAACGGCTCCATCCACCAGTCAGCTGCAGCTGGAGCTTCACAAACCTCAGCGCCGCCGCAGAACTGACTGCGTCGATCGTTTGGTGCTTTCCCTGCAGCCTGCTTGTCAGTTTTAATAGTTTGATCCATCAAAAACCATTAGGTAATGAGAAGATTAAATCAAAGTCTCTCCTTTTTGCTGCTTACAGTTGAAGATTCCAACTTATCGGGGAATAGGCAAATGTAAACCACAAAATTCTTCACAAATTCACAATTAATTTAACATCCACAAGCATCTAAACAACTTAAAATGGGAGTTTTTTGCTCCATTTTTGCACTTAATCACTACGTCTGTGTGTACACTGTAAAAAATGAGTGTTTTAGCAGGACTTTTTTTAACAGCTTGCTCTTATTTTACAGATTTTAACAGACAAAAACAGATAAAACTGGTGAAGTGACGGAAAATTAAAACGGGCACGAGCTGTAAATAACATCCACATCAAAAATCTGTATTTTTACAGACAGTGGTGCGTTGTTTTACAACTCTTGGCTGTAAAATTACAGTTTTGCTGTATTTAAATCTGAAGATAAAGCGATAAATACTGTAATTTGAAAGAATTATTAGGTATATTAAGGATTGAAAAGTGGTAAATGTTTTTTAAATGTTATTTTACAGATGTCATCATGCCAGTAAAATCACTAAGTATTTATGTAGCTTATGTAGAAACTGGACAAATCTGTAAAAATGTCTATTTTAAAAGTCGTTTTTTCAAATAGTGGTTTGTTCTTTGACAACGTATGAACATAAAATTATAGTTTAGCGATACTATTTATAGATACCTGATGTTTTTGAGTGATATAATATTTCACTAATGTCATTTTTCTGGCACGCTTGCTGCCAGATTTTTAGTTTTTCTACTATAGTTGATCTAACTGCAGGGCTAATCGACAAACCCACCTGTCTGAGGAGGAACTGGCTCAAAACACTCTCCATAACGTTTCCTATATGTTGACACTGAACATCTCAGGCACAGGATGTCAGTGTTTTCGGCGTTTTTCTGCTCCTGATGGTGCCGATTGCGTAACGGCTCGCACTCGAGCGATTTCCCCCCCCCGTCCCTCTTCCTCATCCTTCCTGCGCTCCGTCCAAACGTTGCCTCAGCAGCTGCAGGGATGGATGCGGCCGCTGCCAGCGTGCTCGGACGTAGGCAGGCCTGTGCGCCTTCTCTCTGCTGCGGCACACGAACGCACGTGTAAATAATCGCAGCAGCTCATCTGCCATCTGAAGCGCGTAAATAGTCGGCTCAGAAAAAAGGATGAAACTGGAGACGACAGAGAGGGGGAATAAATGTTAGTCTAAACAAGGGGTTTAAAAGAAGCCTCAGTGCAGTGCAGAGAGAAGAACCAGCGTCAGACAGGAGGAATCATACCTCAGCCCCGTCTCCGAATGAGAGATTTAAGAAGCAGTTCAGACAGGTTTTCAGCTTCAGCTAATTCTCATCAGTTTGCACTCAGGAAACGGAGAAACGCCGGAGCGTCTCCATCTCCGACTTCATCTGTGCACCACTGCTCTGCGGAACATCGTCGGCAGATGGCTGCGGCCTCACTGTTAATGTGAGATGTAGAGATGTGAAGTTGGAGCACCTGGAGCCCAGAGCGGGGGTGTGTGTGTTGTATATGCGTGGCTGGTACACTGCATATGGCCTGTAAGCAGCAGATGATGTATAATCTGTACAGACGGGACCGGGTTTAGTGCTTTCCGATCTTCCACCGGCTGCAGCTAGGAGACATCTCGCGGTGCATTTTGTTGACATGAGTTTTGCGCTGTTGTTCGAAGAGGCTCGCGTGCAGTTCGGACGGATTTCTGGATTCACTTTGTGCTCGTCAGTGCCGCAAATGTTTGTCTTGAGCTGGGAGTGTTTATAGACGAGGGATGTGGGAATAACGGGTGTAAAACTACTATTTCAGAAGACTTAAGAACAGTCCAGCTGTGTGTCGGTCATGGAGGTCATTAACTGAAGCACCGTGTCGGCACAAGTTTATGACTTCTGTTGATAAATTACATTCATAAACAACTTCTCAACTATGCTATAAAGGAAACACTGCTTCTGCCAAATTGTGTTTGCATCTTCACCATGTGTTTTACCGCCAACCAATCATATACTAGTATTATTAGTCGAGGGTACCCGTCACCATGGTTACCTGGAGAATGGAGGAGAAGCTTCAAGCATGTAGTGAAGCTGTGATATTGTCTTAAACCCAAGTCAAGCATCTTCTCACGGTAATTTGTCAAATCCTGCAGCTCTGCGTTTTGAGTTAATCGCCTGCGACGGCCTGCACTTCTTCAGTTCACTTCCTGTTTGCTGCAGCAGGGACACGCTAGCTGTCGCGAATGTGTTGAACCTGTGGCAGCGAAACGGAAAAGCCTTCAGAAACTCCCGCTTCACTCGGTCGTCATTTTAGCCAAATCGCAATGCGGTCGAGTGCCGTATCTGAAAAACAACAGCTGCATTTTTTTTTTGATAAAGTAAAATGCGTACTGGTGGAAGTGAAGCATTGCGGAAAGTGGAAAACGCATTAAAAATGACCAGTGCAGTCACATTCTTAGTGCCATATCGGTCTCTAAAGACGCCCTGTAAAAGGACTGACAACACTCTCTAACCCGGCAGCATTAAAGCAAACAACCCATAATGCAACACTCTCTGGAGAAGACTGCGCTACATGTTCTAAGACGGAAATCTTTAATTATGTTCATGCGTGCAGTGGTGTCGTCTTCGCTTTGAAGCCACAAGCCTCAATAGAGGATAAAAGAGGTTCATGTGTTTATTAGGCTTAGATTCAGGCCGAAAAAGGCCTCTGGAAACATGCGATTTGTTCTTTTTGTCGTTTTAAAGGCTGAATCGGTGCTGCGGTGGTGATCCGTTGTTTGCGGCGCAGCTTCAGCGCTTCCACTGCTTGCTCTCTGCATGTGTTTTTCATGGGTTCGGTGCTGACGGGGAGGGAAAGTTTAAAATCCTTTTCTGGGTTTGTGATTTTGCTCGGCTCTGACCTGTGTGGGTGAGGACTTTTTTTAAACCATCACAGTCCTCTCTCTCTCTCTCTCTCCATCACTCCTCCCTTCCTCTCTCTCTCTCTCTCTCCCTCTTTCTTCCTCCTCCACTCTTTATTTCTTTTTTTATTTTCAGGATAGATGGAGTGCGAGGTGCTCGGCTGCTGATTGTTTTGTGCAGCAGGGTGAAACACAGCCGCATGCACTTCATCCCGCCGTCAACTCTCCATTTTCCTCCATCTTTCTCTCTCACCGCTCGCTGGCGATCTCTCCTCCAAACTGCTCCCTTTGATCTCCTCCATCTCTTCCCTCCTCTGCCTCCATCTCCTCTCTGCTCACTTGTTTCCCTTCATTTCGAGTGTTCGCTCCCTTCTGCTCTCCGTTCAGACTCTTATCGCTCCACTCGGCGGTAAAGCTCTGACGTTCCATGCAGCATCTTTTCTCCTCCTTTCTGCCTGATTTTCTATGTTGGTTTCACTTGTTCTCCTTTCAAGCTGATTCTCTCTCCTTCTGTTCTTCTGCTTCAGCTTTTTCCCGTCACTCGCATTTAGAAATCGGAAATGGTCTCTCTGTTGAGTTTCTCCATTCACCTCTGTACGCCTCCTGACCTTGACCACTAGAGGGCGCTCTCACAATGAAACTTTATCTGACATTACAAAGTTTTGCACATTTACGGGAGGGCAGTTTCATAAAATAACAACCTTCTCCGGTTGCCGATATGGTAAACTTCAGGCTGCAATGAGCAACTGTTTTGGTAATGGAGTAATCTGAACCGAAAAATCCAATCACGTATTGCCCAGTGCACTCTAATGAATTTTATGGTGAAACTTCACTTATTTTTACAGTGTTCCTATTGAAATTTACATGATTTCGTGTAAAATTTCTGCTAGTTTCCAGCTGTGGTTACTGTCCAGTGTACACCCCTTTTCCACCAAGAAGAACCAGGTGCTAGTTTGGTGCTTAGTTGGTTCAAGCTTTGCACCTCCTAAGAACCTGTTTGCTTTTCCAATAGCAGGTAGTCAAGTTGGAGCCACGCCATCGCGTCACTGTAAAACAACTACGCTTGCATCCATTACATAGCAGTTAAAAAGTAAGTTGATGATAATATCTATGTTTATCTCTATAGATGGTCTTAAGGCTGATTATGAGGCGGAGGTCCTCCTGTTGCCTGGACACATCCGTGATCACGCTACTGGTGGGACACAGTTGTACCAGATTTCAGCGCGGAACAGTTTGTGCAAAACTTCCATGTGTCCCGGGAGCCATTCTTATACATCTGCGATCGGATCAGGGACGTCCTGGAGAACAAGGACACTAATTAGCGCTTGTGTGTCCCTTTCCACCGTTGATGGTTGGTCACCATAACCCCGCCCCCAGCCCCTGACGTACTCAGTGCTTAGCTCTGGACCAGCAAAGAGTTGGTGCTTGCTGAGCTCCAGTTTTTAGCACCTGGAGTTGGTGCTTAGGTGGTGGAAACACAAAGAACTGGTGCTAATTCTGGCTCTGGCTCCGAACTAGACCTGGAACCAGCTCGGTGGAAAAGGCGTATTATATTTGTTGCCACTGTAACCAACATTATCTATAGTTGCTTGTACATTACATTATCTCCTTTTTAAAATATGAACTAGAAATAAATAGACATGAACTGTGAATCAGACATGTATAGTATAAATACGTTTCTTTAATCTCTGCGATCCAATTCCAGTTTAACATTCTTAAATGAATCCACCTATACATCACCTGAAATATTAAAGGATAAGGCAACACTTACATTAATGTAAAGGCTGCAACATATGACGCATTGTAGTCTATTAAAGACATTTGGAAACTAGTAAAGTAATTTAATTAATAAAAAACAATGTAAAAATGACAATATTTATAGCTGTCAACATCAGGCAGTACGACAGCGATTCCTGGCCTGCTTTGTGAACATTTCTTGTTAAATTCACACCATCAGTTTCTACAGCGGCCTGCAGTTAACAGCCATTGTTGGTTTTGGCTCCAAAACAAGCATAAAATTCTAGTTATCAACCGTTTTTGTTTCTGTTACCCAGATTTATTATTTTACCCCACAGGTTCTCTAGCACACTGTCCTAACCGTCAGAATTTGTTTACTGGTAGGAGTTAACTCATTGTGAAGAACAATGAGGTTATCAAGCCAATTTCTTTAAGTTAGTAAAAGCTGGGTTTAGTTTTACATCATTTACTGCAGAGATATGAGCTGAAATTACACACATTATTATTATTTTGTCAGCACAACTCAGTAAATTACATTCGTTTTAATCTTGCAAGCATGCATTTAATTAAGCTAAATGACTTTTGTTGAATGTACTACCTTTCCGGGGTTTTTTTAATACCAAAAAATATCATGCAGTCACAGTTGGGTTTATTAGAAATGTGTTTGCTGTTGTGGATTAGAGGCATGTATTTCTACTGAATTTCTAGGAGAAGCATTGCACAAACACATGCACACAACCCACGACATGTTCCCTTCTAAGAGAGGCTGATTTCTCTGTTCATCTCCGTTATAAACACACACACACACACGGGTGGTTAATGCAGCTGTTTTGATGGAGCAGAAAGCGGTACTTCTATTAATCAGTGCTGAGCGACATCGCCGATCACTCTGTACACATACAGGCAGCACACATACACTTACTGTAGCTGCAACACACTTCGATCAGTGTCCTAAAGGCTTTATTAGCCCAGTAGATGCTCTCACACACACTCTCTCTCACTCAGCTGGTAGAAGAGTCATGTAAATGAGTGAGCAGAGTGACATCATCACCAGCAGCAGCAGCAACATGATCTGCTCAGAAGCTTCTCCTGATGACACACAAACACCGGTAGTGACAGTACTGTATGTGCATTCTCACTGTCGTACTGTTGAGTCGCTTGTATGTCAAACATGCACTCTGCAAAAAAAAAAAAAAACACAGTTTGTATCTGTCTTTTAGACTTGTGACTAGAGATGTTAATCATTATGGCTCAATCAATTAACTGCCCAATTATTAATTTATCCAATTAAAAATAATTTAACCGAAGAAGGTCGTGCATGTCAGAAAATGTATTGTAGATCAGCTGTAGTACCTTGTTGTTCCACCAGGTGGAGCCTCTTACTGTTTGTTACTGTAGAGACCAGAGGAGGCGTCACTCAGACTACAGGCAGTTCATGTTGGCAAGCAGAGAGCATTGTGGGAGTTTAGCTAGCAACGGGCACCATGACAAAGACTTCTGTGGTGGTTAATGGCTTCCATCCAAATCTAACCTATTCAAAATGAGTCAAAATGTACTGGGAAAGCAATTCTAAAGCCATGTGGTCAGTGTCATCAATCTGCTTTTGTGGCAAATGTCCTGGTACCATGGTTAAAAAAATCAACATATGACTATTGCTAGCAAAAACTAAACTTGCGTTAAAAAGTTTTTAAAAAAGTTTCCACCTTTAACCAACCTTTGAGTCATTACAGATGGTTTTATTAGAGTTTGGAGTCCTACATACTTACATACAATATGTTTTTCTTCCATTTGTTGTTGCACATCTGGAGGAATTTTATTGCTGGAAAAAAAACAGATTATTAAGCAACAGAAGGTGAAATACATGCATGTCAGAAAATGTATTGTATATTAGCTGTAGTACTTGGTTGTTCCACCGGATGGAGCCTTTCTTTTTAATGAGATGGAAAACTGCAGTTCATTTGAGCTTAATCCTGACTCAAAGAAATGGGGAGAGGCAAGCAGAAAGCATTGTGGGGGTTTAGCCAGCACTGGGCCACCATGACAAAGGCTCCTGTGTTAGTTAATGGCTACCGACCAGAGCTGGACCGGGACTTTTTGGTTTTATAGCGTTTACTGAATGAGATGCTGTTTGTCAACAAGATATTGTACCTTTTAATCAATTTAACCTTTATTTAAACACAAAAGGACACTGTCTTACGAAGACGTCCTGATCACAACATATGAAACAATAAAAGCACATTAAAGTTTCTGTGTACATCAGTGAATTTGACAACAAACAAAGCAAGGACATCAATTCAAAGGAAAACACTGCTTCGAGTCAGTCAGAGGGGATTTAAACTGAGCAAAAAGTGGGAGTTCATCTTATTTTAGTAGCTTCTGCAGATGTGGAGCACAGTCATAACGTCAACGTTCTCACCAATCATTCTGATGACTCTCTGCAGTTTCCTTTCTCTTGTCTTTTGCCCTGAAGCTACAACACAAATGTGACGTTCTTGAGTTGCTCTTTTTACACCCCGACCCGCCGTCTGCCTGTCGATCAAGAACTAAATCAAACTGCAGCAGTCGGCTGGATTCATTATTCTAAAAAGAGCTGCACTCTGGGATGACAAGGATCCAAGAGCTTCCGGTGCCGGTAATGAATGAGCTAATATTCAGCACAATAAGTAGAATTTTGGCTAATACTGATTATGTTTTTTATGGATGGCTTTATGGATGTTTTTATGGATTTGTGGATACCACGGAGGTTTTCATTCCTGCAAATGGTCTTAATGGACTTGTGCAATTACGTAGTGCCTCCACCTTTCTGCCGGTGATGTAACCATCCCAGAAACACTGCTGTTCAGTGTGTGCACTCGTTTCAACATGAGCTCCATGCAGGAGGGGTTTGGCAAAACTCGGGTTTTCACTCTGGTCGGAGCTGCCAAGTGTTGTGTCAGCGGTTGCAGTGCACACATTTCACTCTCCTGTAAATATTTAGAGATTTAACAAAGCTAAAGCAAGATGGAATGTCGGATGTGGAGCGCAAACAGAGGAATCAAATGAGGTTTCATTCATTAGGTTTCTGCGAGCACGCAGTCGTTCCAAGACTGAGGAACAAAATGTTTCTTTAAAAGCTTCTATGTCGAAATGGGATTTGCTGAGAGCGAAAAGACTGTCGCAGATTAAACATTTAGAAATGAGAGCAAATAACGGAACTGTTTGAACACACTTTACAGTTTCAGAACTGTTTCTGAACTTAGAAATTACTTGCAGTGTCTGGCTGGTATTTCTTCTAATGTAAAAACTGAATCGCAGAGATCAGTGATGTTACGGGTCAGTGATGCACAAAAGTTATAGGTGCTAGACGGAAACATAAAATCTAAAGTTGCCCAAGGTTACCAAGACAAACTGTTCAGATTTAGTTTCGTAAACTTAACAAAATCTGACAGGCATGCTGTTCGTATTAAAAGCAAGATGCTGTGAAATCTTTCAGTTTCATCAGGAGGAGCTGAAGCTAAAAATCTGAAAACCCAGTCATTTTATTCCACGTCTTGTCGGAACATTCAACAAAAATGAACAATTTGCAGTTACCACATTCTGTAAAGCTAAAAACTGTAAGGCTATTGGTGAATTTAACCAGGTTAGCCCATGACTGACATGAACAAGTATTAAGGAATGATCTCAGCTTGATCCACATTAGATAAAGACAAGAAGTAAACCTGGTTAAGCTTCAGAGTGGTTGGCCTATATGTGTATTTTTAATTCGTTAAATTATTAATTGTCACCACCAAATATTGGATTATTAAGTAACTGATACATGATTACCATTAGAGCCCTTTTTTGCAGGATTAAAAATCATTAATTTACAGAAGAATTAGGACTTTTAACTGAATGCTTGGACAGAGGTTGGAGTTTTCTGGGAAAAGTCAGTGGATCCTGTTCTTCCTGACAGAACCTGAAAGACACAAAGAACAACTGGACAGTACCCGTTTGCAGCGACATGATTTATCCATTTCTAGAGCAGTTAGCTGAACACTGTACTGACTGATTTGTTTCTGTGCTGTGACGGCAATAAGCTAAAAAAAACTGGCTCCACAAAACAGTTTAAAGTTCAAGGAGGAATCTGCTGTCGGATCCATCACTGTCACACACACACACACATTCACACACACACACCTGTAATGACATCACGAAGGGGTGTAATGTCAAACTGTCTGGAGAATGCTGTCTAGACATCTGATGCGCCGCCTCTGACCTCTCATTTAGTCGCCGAGGCTTCGAGGGAAGATGATTCTGTGTGAGCGTCAAAGTCAAAAAGACGGAGATCAATGAGTAAAACGCAGCAAGAAAATGTTGCTAGAAAGAAGAGTGTTACCTATTGTTTATCATTAAACCGTACATTATGTGAAGGTACACCAAGTTTCTTCGCATCCCAGACAAACGTTTGACATCTCAAGACAAGATTTTGCACTTTTTATAGAACAATCTTCATCGTGACACATTAAATGGATCAATCAATAATGCAAATCGTTGTCAGTCGCTGCCTTAAATCGCCCAAATGGCATTGTTTGGCACAGAGTCCTCCTTTGTTCGCTAACTGTTCAGAGGGATGACAGGAACCGAGCTGAGCTGCAATTATCAGCCCGTTACCCATCAGTCAGTGCAGGTCCTCGCGCTGCCAAACGCGGAGGTGTCGTGGTGATAGGCTAATTACTGGATCAGTTATTCGCATCAGGAGACGGCGGAGAGAAGCGTTCACCTTGTTGACTTGGACGGATGGTGGCGGCTCGCACTGGTGGCCGAATATGAAGGTTAAAGACTGTCAGTGAGGGAAAACTGTCCAGATTATTAGCTGAAAACGCGAAGAACAAATGAAAACACTGGTGATTATGAGCATCAGCTTGACAGATGAGTGTCAGAGGATTGATGTTTGGTTATTTTAATTAACTTACTAGTCATGGAGTCATCAAGAACATCAAAAAAATAGAGGAAAATTAGTCCGTCATGACTTTGCAGAGCTTAAAGTGACGCCTCTAAAAGTTCAACCAAACAGTTCTCGAAATCAAGAACCTTTTCTTTGCATTTTCATACTATTTAAGTGAAATAGTTTTTGATTTTTGTGTCGATTGGCTGCATAATTTCAGTTCTCGTCACTAAATCCTGTTCTGCAGGTGGAAGTCATGCTCATCAATTAAAGTTCCTGTCTTGATTAAATCTCCGAAAACCTCATTTCTGTTGTTTTTTTTCTATATTCAAATAATTCTTTCATGTCTTAAAATGGCTTAGAAGTAACTAATTCAGTCTTAATTCAGTACAGAGAAGAATAAGGACGCAGAAATTTCCACCCTGCAAGGTCAAGCTCAAACATCACATCTTTGGCCTAAATCAGTCAAGTTGCAGTTTACATTCATCTCTATCCAGACTTCACCCTTGACCTTTTGGATACCGAGTGTCATCACTTCATAATGTTATCCTAGTAGACATTTGTGTGAAATGTTCTCCTAATTGTTGCAGTAATTTTGTAGTTATGGACAAAAATGTGTTCCGTGACGTCTAACAACACATTTTTTCTGACGTGCACGACCTTCTTCTTTTTTCTGCCCGATCAGTTAATATGTTTTTAACCTGCTTTTCTTATTGCAGTCAGTCAAATAATCATTGGCATCTCCAGTTTCCATATTTACAGGAATGTTTAGAGAATGGTTAGTTAAGCAGGTTTGTGCTTAAAAGCTGCTGCTCAGAGAAATGAGAGTGAACCGGAACGATAAAGATGCAGACTGTAAAAACCAAAACAATGAGTTTAAAAGGGTGATGAAGCTCTTTAGAGGGAATGAAGGGAAGGGTCAGGTGATAATGGTGATAAGGTGTTTTGTTCCTCTTTTACATACAAATAGTATCCTCTAAAGAATTAACACTGAGGAAAAACAATCTGTAATGTCTGTAATTTAAGCTGAAAATGTTGAATTTGTTGAAAGACCTCGGCCTCATTTTCATTTGTTTGGAGACTCCAAACCAGAGTAAACCAGTAAACACTGCCTTTGAAATTTTAATAAAACTGCTCCAAACCCACTGGTTGTGAAGGACCCCTGAGCAGATAGAGAGAGAGAGAAAGCCTCTGCTCATGAATTTCTGAGTAAATTTAACTTTCTTTGCCCACCTTGATTATATAACCGAGTACAAAAGAGGTCTGTGGCATTCAGAGCATGGATCCCATTAGACCGGGCTCGCTGTAATAGAGGAATTGTGAAAGCCAGCTGTTCAGAGAAGCGTAGGTCACTGGCAGAAAGGAAGGAGGTGGCAAGGAGAGAGGAGAGTCGGGCTGTGTTCACTTCAGCGGGTCACCATGTCTTCTGTGATTACAGCTGCACGAATAACACTTGTGTTACTTCGAAAGGGAAAACTAAGCAGGAGGCTCTTTTCATTAGAATGATGAGGAAACAAAGCCGGTTCCTGGCGTGTCTCAGCTGAAGCCCGTCGGCCCACAGCGACGAGCCGACTCTCAATACCCTGCTCAAGGACAGTCAAAGTCGGTTTGCTGGACGGAAAATCCAAATGTCCCTCTTTCAGATGCAGATTAGCACAAAAAAATGGACAGCTTTGGTTTTGCATTGACAGAAAGGAGTCTCCGTTGTCTTCTCTTTGTTGGTTTGTTCTAACCAGAGCCTGACAGAGGACTTGATTTAACCCTTGGAGCCAGGCGGACACAGTTTGCATCCAGATTCGCCAGCATTCTTGTGCAGCTCGCATCGACTTGACCTTTCCGGCAACGCTAGCTGCTTGTCTGTGCGATGAAGTGTCCCTGATAAAAACCTGCACTCTTCTCCACACTCATTATTGTTGGTAATACTCAGGAACTCTTCGTTGCATAAACGCGGTAAATCTACATCTATTCATATCATTTCGCGAGAGAGCAGTAACATGTAAGAAGTGCACATTTTTAGCAATTTCCCTAACCGATAATCGGCAGCCTTAATCAATAATCGATTAGTCAATGCCATAACATGAGTAAAGTGAATACAGTCCAATTTTCTGATTAGTAATTTTTTGATAAACAAACAAAAGCCACTAACACAGCTTGGTTTCATTTTCCACCAGGATGCTGGAACACAAATTGCATGATCGCTGGATGGCATTAAGTGTTCACTGGAGCCTTTGTCATGGTGCCCATTTGCCAGTTGAAGCCCAACAACGCAATTAGGGGCGTCTTAAGTGGGGGTAGATGAGCCAAACATGTGCCTGGTTGCCAGATTGCATGTGATCTACTGTATGTGGATGCAATAATGACATTTTCATCCAGTCATCAGGATTCTGAGATTTCCAGATTCCACAAAATCTTCCCCGACACGAATATGAAAAGATATTTCACGAAGAGATGCATTTTTCCCCATGATGTAACGGCGAATATAAAAGATCTGAAGGTGTCATCGTATTAAATGATGGTAGATCTAGATAGCCGTGATCGTTCTCATGAAACGCAATGGGTTTATGGCTTGACCAAGACAAGAACTTAGAAGTAAATTATCAGGAAACAGCCTCAGGCTCACAGGCTTAATGATATTAGGGCTGCAGCTTCCATTAAACTTCCAGGTCGATTCCTGGTATTGTTGGTAAATTACAAGAAATGCTCATTGCAAGTCCAGTTTTATACCCTCAGATGTCTTGTTTCCTCCAAGCAACAATCCAACATACACTCATATCAAACAGAGAAATGAAGACTGATGGATTTGATGGTGAATTTTGGGTTAAATGTAAGGTTTGGCTCAAATTAACATCCAATGAATGCCGATCTCGAATGCTTGGGCGGATAATGACGAAACCATCTGCGTGGCCAGATAACTCGCGGAGGAAACGGTCTGTTGTAATGTGAAGTGACCTTTTAAGGGCCACAATGAGTCGCAGCATGTTGGAAACGTCGCCACTCCGAAATCAAAAGCGGCAGGACGCACTGAGCCTGATTGTATTGACGGAGGGTCACGAGTCAGGCGACCTGGAGGAAGCCGTCTCCTGCACCAACGCTGATGAACCTGAACATTGACCGGCCGACACGTGAACTTATCGACTGCTTCGTGCTCTTACAGGCTCCGTCACTGCCAATATTCGTCTCCTCAGGGTGAACTCGCATGGCTTTCTAAATACACAGCAAAAAATATGTTTTTACCAGTGTTTAAATGTAAGTTGCTTTTCTTGTTTATATCGGATTATAGATAAGATCGAGTAAAATCACAGAAGAAATGTATTAAGATGTTACCTTAAAAAAAATGAACAAACAAAACAGATTAAAACTGTAAATGTTGTCTCCATCAAAAATCTGTATTTTGACAAATAACAACTTATTTTACAGTGCGTGACCATAAAATTACATTATTTTTACTGTATTTAAATCAGTCAAAAGTCTTAGTATTTTACAGATATTTACCATTTTTGAAAGATGAAAAATGTATATTGAGGACTGGAAAATGGTAAATCATTTTTCAAACTTTTATTTTACAGATTTTTTTGTTTTGTCTAATCACAGGTCAATATATATCAAGTAAAATCACAAAAATATTCATTTACATGTTGACCGTAAAAATCTAGAAAAACAACAAACAAGCCAGAATTGTAGATAATGTCCACATTAAAAATCTCTTTTTGAACCAGTAGTTAATTTTTTTGCAGTGTATGACCACAAAATTACACAGTTTTTTTCAAACTCCATTTAAATCATCAAAGTATTGTTATTTTACAGATACTTGCTACTGCAGGCGTTTATCTGTTTGTTTGTCTGTTAGCAACTTAACGCGAAAAGTTCTGAACGGATTTTGATGAAGTTTTCAGGAAAGGTGGATAATGGGACAAGGAACAGATGATTAGATCTTGGTGGTGATCCGGATCACCGTCTGGATCCAGGGATGTTTTGCAGGATTCTTTAGCATTGGGAGATAGGGCAATGTGCATGTAGCTCCACAAACATGTCCGGGCTGCTTGGCAAAAAATACAGGATAAGTTCCCGCTAATTTCTACAACATGTCAAAATTTGATCCGGATCCGGGCAAAATTCCAGATACTATGATCCAGACCAGGAGAAACTAGAGGGCCTGTGGAATGGTCATCACTGTAAGGTAACAGATGAAGATCCAGACATGCAGCCAACACCAACATGTAGCTGAGACTCTGCTGAATCAGGAGGATCCAACAGATCTGTTGTAGAATCAACAGCTATGGAGCTGGATCCAGAAGAAACCACCATTACCCAGAAAGAGATTCTGGTGAATAACTATTGAACTAATGATGATATCAATGTGAATCCAAATGCTAAGGGTTTGTTTTCTTGGTCAAGGAGTCTAATAATGTAGATAAAACAATCCTGGGACGATTATTTCTGGGTGTAAATCCCAATATGGGATGAAATGAGCTGCTTGGCGGAGGTCTGCACTCTCCGAGGGCTTTTCTAGTTTTACAGATTTAAATCTTCTATAAATTAAATGCTCATTTGACAAATATTTGCTATTATTTTCACCGTTTTCAGTTTTTTAGCGTTGCAGTACTCCACTGTCTTTTTGCTGCACTTGCTGCCAGATATTTGACAAACTTTTTACAGTGTATATGTACATAATGAGCATCTGTGCCTGTTTCTGCACATGTGCGTTTGTGTGTCGATCCCAGCATGTGTGTTTGCTCACGGGCCTGTGAATATTCATACATGCGCCTGTGTGTGTGTGTGTTCGTGTCGCGTCCGTGCCGCTCTTCTCGATCGGCTGCGATTATCCACGGATCCGTTGTGTCAGAACAGCTCAGTCTTGTTCCTTTGAAGGGGAACAAAGAATCGGCTTCACCCTGAAGCTTTGGGCTTTTCTCTTCAGCTTCCTCCGTCAACATGTCAGATGGAGCGTCTCTGGTTCCCTAGAGGAGAACTCAAATCCATTTAGCAGCATTGGCTGTTATTCACATCAAACAGCTTGATTGGTGATCTTGACATTCAGTAAAAGCGATGATCAGATTGTGAACCCGGTAAAGACAAATCTTCCAAATTTCACTGCCCACCGTGGCTCCTCACTACAATTCATCTTTCTCAGACTCCAGATGGTGACCCATAGTACCTGCGCCTTTAACCCCTGAAGTTTCCGGGCCTTTTACTGCTGTAAAATGCAGTAAAAGGCCTCTACAGAAAGGTGCCTGCTTGCCATTGGGAGCAACTTTGGGTTCGGGGTCTTGCACACGTTGGCATGCGGAGGGGCCGGGGATCGAACCGCCAACCTTGCGATCAGTGGACAACCCGCTCTACCACCTGAGCCGCAGCCATATCATCAGATTTCCATTCACATTTCTGCTTTGTCAGGAAGAAAACTACCAAATCTAAGCTTGATATCAGGATGTCTCATCAGGATCACTTTATTCCTCGTGCCTCGATTAAAAGTTTCCCATGAAATAAACCATTAGCTGTGGCCACATTCTGTAGAACACCAAACATTTTGCACTCCATGAAGCCATTAGTGACTCAGCTGTGGCCAACAGTAATAAGAGAAATATTCACAAACTTTTCCCCTGGGTTCGAGGAAAATGTTGTACAAGTTAAGTCTAGTTTTGCATCTGGTTTTGACCCATGTCCTGTTAAGATAAAGTAACTGAAGCAGGGTTGACTGATTGAGTTTTGCCTGAAAGACTTGCCAAGATAACAGGGTAAAGTTAGCATCCAGCTAAAACTGATGAAAGCTGAGTCTGAGAAGTGCCTAAATGGCCACCATAAAACATCCTAATGGTTTTTTTATGGCGCCACCCTCAAGGGTTTAAGAAAAGCAAAGTTGTCTCTCTATTTCGGTGCCGTCCAACTGTTTGGTTTTTCTTTTTTCCCTGTGTAATGAGTGCTAGAGCCTCGCAGGGCCGCTAAAATAAGTTGTAGGTAATTAGGAGATACACAGTGAGCAGCTTTCTGTCCACACATGGGCAGAATCGCCCGAAACACTTTTCCCTTTGAAGTAAAAGCGAAGTCATCCTGCCGCAGCATCGGCCCCGGGAGCCGCCGACTCTCGCGGCGACCACATGATCCTCTTAAGTGCGGGGACCTCAATTGACTCCAGCCAGACATGTTTAAACCTAACGCACAACCCCAATCCATTACTTGACAAAGACGCACCGGCAGCAGGACTGCGAGCGCATCGCCGTTGAAACGAAGCAATTTATTTTGGCCTTAATGCGCGGGAAAAGCAGTCATGCATAATTTGACGAACAATGAGCACAAAGCCATTTCGAAAACACAGCAATTACTCCTGGAGATAATGGGCCGAGTTCGGTTGTGCATGTGTGGAGGAGGAGCAGCGGCGTACCTGCCTTTTCTTTGTCATTACCTGTGACGTGCTATCAGGAGTGATGGACGCTTCTGTCCTCTGTGTGTGTGCGTGTGTGTTCGCAGTTTCAGAAAGCACAACACATTAGAATAATCATCCCCATTTTAATGTGCCATCAGTTACAGCAGAGGAAGAGCCAGAGCTGCTTCCTCTTAATGTCCTTTCATACAAAAAATATGAAAAATACGCTGCAGTCTCTTGGAGGTCCTTGAATTTGCCTCATGGTTTCTCTGTTGGACAGTCTTGGTGTAATCACTGAGGGGGATCTCCACAAAACCGTGTTCCGTCCATCCATCCGTCCATCCATCCGTCCATCCATCCGTCCATCCGTCCATCCATCCGTCCATCCGTCCATCCATCCATCCGACCATCCCTCCATCCATCCATAATCCATCCATCCATCCATCCATCCGACCATCCGACCATCCCTCCGTCCATCCATCCATCAATGCACCGTTTAATCCTCAGTAGGGTTGCGGGGGGGCCTGAAGTCTATCCCAGCCGACTCGGGCGAAGGCAGGAGACACCCTGGACAGGTCGCCATCCTATCACAGGGCAATACTGTGTTCCTATACAGCCAAACTGGATTCTTAAAGCATTTGAAGTGTAATAAACCTAATTTTTGGCCAAATTCTCTGTCTCAAAATTAAGTTTTATTTTCCGTCATTGTCTACTTTCATTTTCAGTTGCTTTCTAATTCGGTTTAGGAAAATGTGACACTTTTAGACACTTTAGAAGCTTAGTTAGACTTTAAAAAATATCAGTAGTGAGAAAAGCATCATGTGTCTATGTTTGAAGATTCTCCTCCATTTTATTGGTTACCGTGGTGACGAGTCCCGCCTCATCTAACGTGATTGGTTGGCTGACAAAGACCGACAGCGAGGCAGTAAAACAAGCAGCACTTAGAAATGTATTGGTGATATTTCACAAACGTTATGTGGCAGGAAACGTTTCCCTTAAGATGTAACTGAGAATTTGGTTTAGCTGTAGGAGAATGTGATTTTGTTTTGCAGCCCTGAACATGTCATGTGTCTGTCTGCTGTGCTGATGAAGTTATGAGGCTCAGAAATGATGGAAGAAGTCAATGGAAAAGTGTGAAACTTGGATCCCCCTCTGTGTACTTCAAGGACCTGTAACTCTGAAAACATTCATAGCATGAAGGTAAAACTTTGCTTCATTAAATAAAGTTGCTGTAGATAAAGGATCAGCTGATTCTGATGAGGTCAGATGGAATAATCCATTTGCAAAACTTCATTTGGTCATTATTTTGGGCAGAGAAGAAGAGCTGCTTCATCTTTTTTAACTATGTGTGTCGTGTGTTTCAATGGAGCCATCTTCAGAGTTTTATTATCTGATTCTGCATCGATCAAATCGCTGCTTCTCGATTGCAAACATGTCTGACAAGACCGAGATGAAATCAGGAGCTCTGTTCCAGTCTGGCGTGTTGCACGTCGCCGCCCATTTCATTCCTTCCTCGTGTTTTTCTGCCGTCAGCTCCTTAAAAACAGCTCTAACGTAATGAGTGCAGACAGACCTCAGCTGTGTGATCGACTGCGTTTAAAACCAGTGATCAGAGACGTGCGGAGGAAAGAGAAAGCTGCTGCTCAGGTTACATAACTGTTCACTGAAATCTGTTTTCCCAACATGACGCTGCTGTTAGGACACACTGATGTAACGCTGGTTTGGTGTTGGTGGTGACCTCATTTAAATGGGATTTCTTTGTCTGTCTTTATAAAATTCTCCCCTGATCCATTCAGGGATTACTGGCCTCGTGTTCTGTTTCTTAAAAATGATCTCAGTTATCTTGTGGTGTAGGGAGTTTGAATTTTGTCGTACAAAGTCTATAATGAGTACGAGCAGATACCCTGAGGTGTGCTTGGTTTCAGGGCTGCTGAAGTTTCTGGTGAATCTGTTCGTTCCATCCACTCTGCAGACTGTTTGCTCGCTTCTTGGGTGTCTGAAGCTGAGCGTGAACTTACGGCCAAAATGTACAATCACATTTTGAACAAAGAGTCGATCCGCCCAGGGCGATGAGAAGAGGATGTCTGAGAGGCAGAGAATGAAAGGGGGGAGAGATTGTGGCTGGGAGACGGAAATAAAGAGGCGACCCATATCAAAATGTGGGCAGGTTGAAAATTAGAATGAAAGGATTCGGCTGGAGGGGATTTAAGCCGAGAGAGGGAGTGAGGACAGGTCAGAAATATAAATCAGGCCAAATGCGAGGAGGGAGAAACGAGTGAGAGAGACTCTCCCTCTCTGACCTGCGGCCCTTTAAGTAAGACTTTTCACCTGCAGCTACACCAGCAGAGCAGCTCCGGGGCAGCAGGACACATGCTGTTCAAGCTGCTGGGCTTTGTTTGTTGTAGACCTGAGCGATAAAATGTAGTGATGTTAGACGCTGGATCCATAGTGTCAAGAAAACTTTTGCATGGGGTGGCAGTCGGCAAATTCCATTGTTTTAAATGTTAAGAGATATCATCATTCTGTCCTGTTAAAGGAGGAGAAACAGCCACCATGACGATGGCTGGTACGTGTCCACAGGGGCGTTCTCACATGAGGCAACGCGCTGGTTACCCATACTGCATGCTTGATGGGCGTGTCACTAGTGGGTCACATGACAGGTGTCGGACCAACATGGCGGCAAACAGTTCAGCGGCAAGTATTTCTGAAAACATATTAGGCAAGAAATAATCTGTGTAGTTAACGAATCTGTCCTCATTTTAGGTCAACAACAGCTGGTTCAGGTCGTCTAGAGGTTTTACGAAAGTTTCTCAAGACGTCGGGCCTCCGCTCGATGCGCCTCATTTGCATAAAGTCGCAGAGACCTCAGCTTTATGCAAATGAGATCTTAGCAGCTAGCTTGCAGCGTGACGCCCTGTTGTTTGAAATGCAACGCTCCCAGAATGCAGTGCGAGGCGTTTCACATAGACGATGAACGGAAAGCATTCAAGTGACGGATCCTGTGGACAGTTTCAGATCCTGTTTTTTTCATTTTAAAGTGAACAGAACAAAGTTGGATTACCTGGAAAACCTGGAAGGGGCTTCTTTTGTTTGCATCATTAATTTTCGTTTCTTCATTTGTACTGATCCTTTTAAAAGTGAAGGTGTTTGATTGGCTTGATTGACTTCTTTTGTGGTTTTGAGGCAACACGTCCATGAATCTGACCATTAACTTCAGTACAGTTTGTCTTTGCAACGATGCAGACATGCAGACGTCCTCTGGTGGAGGCTCCTGGTAAACCTGTGTTCTTGATTCATTTAAATGTGAACACTGAGATTATTATCAGTGTGCTTTGATAAACAGGTTTAATTATCGATATAAACTGAAATGAAAGTTGTTATCAAGTTAAATTTCTCAACTACATGACCCAGCTGTAGTTTAAATATCTACTTTGCAGTCCAGTTGGTCTGTTATTGGTTGAAGTAATTGTTTTTAAAGTCAGTAAATTGTATGTTGATGTTTAAACAAATATCCAAAACCTAAAAAATTGGCATAAAACAGAGAAATTAAGCAAAAGCAGAATGTAGTTTGCATCGTTGCTTGATACGAGTATTTAGTGAGAATATTTAGCGTAAACTACTCATTTTGCACTTTTGTTGCCTTTGAACCTCAGTGTTATCTCTTCCTAAATGCTCTTGTCATATGTACAGTACTGTTCTCTCACTTATTTAATGGTACTTTAGAGAAGCTCCCACCACCGTGTTTGTCTACACCTGAAGACTGGGCTCGTTCTCGGTGATAACGAAGCTTTAGACACCCGAGTGACGGATGACACTCATAAGGAAGAGGCAGCGCCGTCTCATTTGCAACGTCTCGCACGTAGCAGCTTTTAAAAAAGGGACTTTGCCTAAGATCAATAACCGACTGGAAAACAGCATCAAACTCAGCTTACAGCCTTCAGGCCCGTGGAGGGATTTATCACAGAAACTATCTAAATCTCCGAGGCTCAGGGTCCGGCGTCTTCCAACAAGGCTTACAGCAAAAATCAGTCAACAGAGCCGACTTCTCTCCAGGACAGGAGATTTAAAGCCAGTAATGCTGTAACGGCCCCTTTATTTCAAGTCGGCACCCCCGGCTCTGCTTCTTATTTCTCTAAATCTTCTCTGCTGTTGTCTCCGTCTGTTTTTGGACTCAAACCGACAAACTGGTTAAATCTTGGAGGAGCTTTTACAGCAGTTCAGCAGTGATCCTGTCAGCCTGTGGACATGCTTTAGTAAGGTCATCCTGTACTCTCATGATATTTGTCAGCGTGTCCTTAAAGTAAATAAGATTGACTCTCTGCCTGTGTTACAGTAGTCTCATCTGGATGTTCTCATGTTAATTACCTTCCTACACAGCTAGTCGACATAATCAATGACGTCGATGCTGAAATGCGCTGATGTGGATGTTTTTTTACTTTATTCCATTATAAATCATATTTTTGTTCAATGTTTCTGCATAAATAATGCGACATATTGTCAGTTTAGACAAAGGTGGCAGCAGCAAAGTCAGACTTGGGTAAATGTAAATCAGTGATCCCAGAACAGAGCAGGTGGTTTTTAAACTATGTAGAGCTTCAGTATCAGAGCACAACGGCTCATCGAAGGAGGAACTACCCATCTGTTAGCTTCTCTCCTGCTCCCTGTGCTCACATAGTGTATTTTAATATAGCGGACGTAACGATAAAGTTGTTCTCATTTACACAACTTCCTGTTTCTGTTGTCAGACAATGAAACAAGATTGGAATACATGTTTATCAAAAGGCTCTTAGGTCTGAGAGCAAATGCACAGTAAAGAGAAAATAAGATGCACCTGTTTTGCTGTGTTTGACGCTGTCGGATTCCTCAGATATGAAGGAACTTGCTTGTTAAGTGAAGACGGCGACAGAAATCATGGCACTATTTTAATGTTTTTTTTTTGGTATTGCAATCACAGTATGGTTTTTATTTGCATATAGTTCAACCCCAGAGAGAGACGGTTGCATCGGAGGCTAAGTAACCCATTTTCAGATTTGTTTAATCATCATTACCTTTGCTGACCAAGTATGGGACATACAAGGAATTTGACTCACGTATATTTAAGGTTAATAATAATAATCTCACCTTTATTGATCCCCTTCTCTGCATTTAATCCATCCTAGTCATAGTTAACCTTAACTACACATGGTGATGATTTAGAACCACTTCAACCTCTTGCCAGTCCGGGGATTCGAACCGGCGAGCCACCAGTTACAAGTTTGCTTCACAAACCACTAGACCAGCACTGCCCCATCAGATGGGAATGAAGTCCTTTTAATCTCGATCCGATCATCAGTCGACCCCTAAGGCCAAAACAGCCAATCGTCACATCTGAGAAGCCGAAGTAGGTGAATGTTGAAACCATCAGTCAGCGATTATAACTGCTAGTAATGTGTTTTCAGTAGACTGACGGATGACTTGAGCTGATTGGAAGCCCATTTCTGACACTTTAATCACACTGAAGTCTTTGCTGTAGTCGTAGTATCATCTTAAGGAGGCTGAGTGTGAATCGGTATTGACAGTGTGAATCTGTAGCTGCAGAAAAACTAAAGAAGCCTGCGGGAGAAAACACAGCAGTGTGAGCACTAACTTCTGGGGGGGTTACTGAAATATTTGGAGAATCTCCCTCCTGCAGCCGTCGTCTTCCATAGAGAGAGCCTCTGTTTCGCCACTTTGATCTGCTCGCCTGTCACATCGTCTCTTCTGCTTCTCGCCATCTTCTCACCTCTGCTGAGTGAGTGTGTTTGTCCCCGCATGGCCTGTCTCATCATTTCCCATCTCTCTGCCGATATATCTCCGTCTCTCTCTCTCTCTGCTGTCTGCTGCAGGCTGCAGAGAGGATTAAAAATTAACACTCCGTGCGTCTGCACACGAGAATTAGAGCGGGAGAGAGAACAAAGGCAGAACGAAGCCGTCGCTGTTTGCAGGATTTAAAGGTTCGTCTCGGCGTGGTGTTTACCACCTGATGTTGGCGGCGCTATGAGGACGCTTCACCTTCCCGCTGTGGTGTTTTTTTTTTCTCCTCCTATCACGATCTCACCTCCTCATCAGTTCAGCAGTTCTGGCCTCTCTGGGGATTCGTGGCAAGACTCTTTTATCTTCAAAATCCACTCCGGAAATGTCACTTCGAATAAGCGCGCATGTGATCGGTTAAAAAGCAAAGTTTGAGGCTCACCATGTTTGACCCATTTAAACATATCTTCTTACAGAATTCCTTTGCAGTGAAGCTGAAATGATCAGACGTTTAATCCACTAGTTAACGGACAGACACTTCTTTTAATTAATAGCTCCTGTCATTTTTGTAAATAGAAAACATGCTGCTTCATAATAAACGGAACAATCTTTCATTGCGATTTGTGGTCGAACAAAACATGTAATTTAAAGCAAACATCTTGGGCTCTAACAAATTCTGACATTTTCCACATTTTTTGTACATTAAGCGATAAATTTAATTCTCAGAAATGTGTAACTGACACATTAATAGATGATTAAAATAATTGTGATCATTTGTTGGGTTACAAACTATACACTTTGTTTTCATTATAAGTAGCTCTTTGGTGTCTATTCAGACATTTAGTTTTATTTTATCTTTTATGTGAGTGTTACTTCTGATGCAACGAACATTTATATACATTTAGAACCAGACCGATAAATTGAGCAGGTTGATTCTGATGTCAGCTTATTTCAGAATTGTCAGTATTACAATAGCAGTAACAAGAATGCAAACTAGGCACGCCCAATTCTAAGATCTTATATGGTTGACAATCTTAATTTGGCATTTGAGCTGCTGGACAGAGGATGATGATACTGATCTGGTGGAGCAACCAGGTACTACAGCTAGTCTACAGAACATTTTCTGACATGCATGACCTTCTTCTACCTTATTGGGTTAATAACTTTCCTAATCAGTTAAATTATAAGCAGCGTACATTTTTGTAAACAGATAATAGTTTGTGTTAGCAATCAACAAATGTTTAATTCATAACACAAATTGTGAACAATGGACATTCGTTACTATGCTGAAATTGCCGTTATGTCAGTGGACATGTGACTGGATATGCTATTGGATAACAGGAATACTGTCCGTCTTTCCCCATTTGAGTAAAATGATTGAGCTCTGTCCGGCGGTCATTAACCTCCACGGAAGTCTTTGTCATGGTGCCCGTTGCTAGCTAAACTCCCACAATGCTCTCTGCTTGCTGAAATGAACTGCCTGTAGTCTGAGTGACGCCTCCTCTGGTCTCTACAGTATTAAACAGTAAGAGGCTCCACCTGGTGGAACAACCAGGTACTACAGCTGATCCAGAATGTCTTTTGTTTTCTGCCCTGTCGGTTTAATATATTTTAATTTTTAAATTGTCAATGGTAATTTATCGACTAACTGTTGATCTATAACATCCCTCACACTCATAACTGAGAACAGTTAGGTTTGCTTTGTACATACATGCATGAGGCACGCACTGTCACACACTCACATTCATTTTCATTTTAGAATTTCTGTCAAGCATCTGCAGTAGTTAACACGCAGTAATGAAAGGATGAAAACATGCATTCGGCGCTCCAGAGGCTCTCCGGTCTCAGAGCTGCCATGAATCAAAGGTGACATTCACTGTGAGGCTGTCAGTCAACTTTATACCTCCTCCACTTCCCATACATCCGCTGCCTTTACGGCCTCTGATCGGCACCGTCGTCAGTTTCACCTTGTTGTTGCACTTCATTGATCATTTTAAGTGTTTCGCTCGGAGACAAGAGTCTGAAGTGTTGAGCAGCCGGCCCCGTTGGCCAGGCAGAGCGTGAGACGGGACCATTTTCATGCTGTCGGAGGGTTTCTCCTCAGCTTCAGAGGGAACGTCGGCGCAGCAGGGATCCTGGCAGACAAACGGGGTGTTAACACAGCCGCTGTACCCGAGAGGCTCCGCTTTACATTTGAGTCATTTAGCTGACAGACTAATTCACAGACGTACAGCCAGCCAGGCTTCATCAAGGACACCGAAAAAGGTCTCGGAGCCTGTTGTCATAATCAGCTGCTACTTAGGGGAAATGAGGACTCGCATGGAAACAATGTGATCTGCCAAAATGCAGAACCATGCCAGTGCTTTTACACGTGAGAAGTCTGTCTGAAGGCTGCTTTTGATTGTTGGTTAATGAGATTTTCAAATTCATTCTTGACCTTTAAAGCAGCAATTGACAGAACAGTCTCTCAGCAGAGTCAATTTAGTATCTTTTCCAGAGCGTTCAATCATGTTGTCCTCATCTGAAGATGGGAAGTGTCTTGAAATAATAGACTGTAGTTCATAATGAGTTTTTTTATGAGGATTACTTCAACCTTGCCGCAAGATGCATGTCATGGCTGCTCAGTTGTCATGAAGTGCTCAGAAAAATCTAGATTTCTCATCTGACTGAACTCCACGTCTTGCTGAAGATGCTGTGCTGTAAACAGACCTGTAATGTTTTCAGGTGCTTCATGCCTTTCAGATCATAACATATTGATCAGGGAAACAGCCGCTGAATACAGAGTGGGATCAACTGGGGACATCGGTGATCTTATTCTTTTCAAGAGCATCACCGCTGCACTCACCTGGACAGTGGAACGTTTAAAATACAGCCAAGGAATCCAAAACCTGGCGTCCTCCCGTATTGTTCTTCGTAGTCTTCGGCAGCAGGCTGTGCTGAAATGACTCTCTCCTCTTTATTGATTGTTTTATATTCTGTTTGAGTGTTTCATACTGTTATGTTCCTTTTCCCCCCTTTCTTAATCCTATTACCGCTGCTCGCGCAACTACCCAGTTATTCTTCAGGGATCGATAAAGTTTCATCTAATCTAATGGCAACAGAGACGTTTGCTGTGGTTATGCAGCCTTTGAAATCAAGAGACTCCAGGTTTCGCAATTCAACAGTCGGGAGGAAAACACCAGATGCTGTTGTGGACATGTTTAAAATTACACCTTAAAATCAAAGTTAACGCAAAATATTGTCAAGATAGTTAACACAGCCCTTTATATATCTCTCTATATATACACCGATCAGGCATAACATTACGACCACCTGTCTAATATTGTGTTGGTCCCCCTTATGTGGTCCAAAATGCTCTGAACCATTGGGAATCATGGACAAGAGGACCTCTCAGGGTGTCCTATGGGGTCTGGAACCAGGACGTTGGCAGTGGATCCTTTGGGTGCTCTGGCTTGTGCAGTGGAGCCTCTGTCCATCCAACTTGTTCCACTGCATCCTGTTGATGCTTGATCAGAATGGGGTGTAGGAAGTTTGGAGGTCAAATCAACATGTTGGGCCATTGTCATGTTCCTCAACATGTTCCTGATTGGTTGATGTTGTTTCCATGTGGTGGGGTGCATTTTCCTCCAGTGACATTTGGGATTTCCATGTGCTCGTTGTGGGACAATGTTTATTTGGGTGTCCAAGTCTCTGAAGGTTTTCCATCAGAACACCACGTAGTACCAATATGATCAGTGTTATTCACTTCACCTGTCAGTGGTCCTGATGTTGTGGCTGATCGGTGTATGTACCAAGTCTACAATCATTACTCATCATTCATATGAAAACACTACAATCACCTTGGTTAAGTTGAGGTGCAATCACCTGCTTGATTGCACCACAGTTGATTGATGTGTTCATATATGGTTTGTATTAGTGAAGCTCATGATTTTATCTCTTAGTGGTTTTTTTTGGATGCTCAGGTGTAATTTTAAACTTGTCCACGTCAGCATCTGGTGTTTGTTGATACTTGAAGAATAACTGGGACTTGCTTGTGCAGCTGATTGCAGCTGTCACTTGAATTGGTTGCATGATCGAAGTAAAGCTAGAAAACATTAGATGCCCTGCAATATTTCTCTTCCCATTGAATCTGATTCCAATCACACTGATGTGTTCTTGCTAAACAATGCATACCTGCCTTTAATTTACCGCAGTGGCATAGAAACAACTTCAAATATGCCGTGCAGGAAGAAGCAAACACAACTATCTCTCAGAACAGACTTGTAGTCGGTAAAAGACATCTATCTTCAAACCCTGCATCTGTGCAACAGGAAGTTCCCCTCCGTTTCTGTTGTATAGTTCAGCCGAGGTTCATCCCTGCACTTCTCCAGCAAAGAAAAAGCTTTAAAGTAGAGTTTCTGTCACGCCACAGTTTGACTGTCTTCACCTCGAGAAGATCAGAGCACTCGACTGCAAACACGAGGTGCAACAAGAGGATAAATGTGAAGCGGCCGGCGTGCATTAAACACTTCAAACCCATTGGAATAATTTAGAGAAAGACGAGTTCTACAAGTGACAGGAGTAACAAAATGCTGGCATCGCTGGCCTGTGGTGGATTTTATCTTTGGACTGCAGCTTTTGGAGAGACTGTTGTGTAACTGAACGCTCGCAGCAGCAACAGCCAGAAAATCACCCACAGATCACTGCAGCGCTTTATCAAGGAGCCCGATCCAATATTCTTGATGTCCAGAATCCAAACAAGCTCCTCTGTTTTTAAAAAAGACGTCAAACATGCTGCCTGAGTGACTTTTCTACGCTGGTTTTATCATCCTCAACCAAATCTGTTGTCCACATTAACTGATTTCCTCTTAGAAGTTCTCCGGCACCATAACTCACACCGTCAAGCTTTACCGATTTTCCTGATATCAGCAGGCGCGTCTGCACCTTGATACGTAATTTTCCTGAGCTAATGGGGACATAATATTGATTTACATTCTGTTTAGCCTTTTATAGACAGCCAATTAATGATTAATGCTTAAATTATTCACGGATTCATGCAGCCTCTGCAGGTTTCCGGAGAAAGCTCAACAGCTCGGAGGTGCTTTTACAGAAGAGGCTGAGAGTTAGCGTCGGATTCCTGATGTTGATGAATTTAGCTGATGCTCATTTCCAGTCAGAAGCAGAAAGTTTTGTCATTCAAGGACGCCTGGCAGTTACTCGACAGTCTGGCTTTTGAAAGAAAAGAGATTCTTCAGCTCGCAGAAAGCGTCTGGTTTAACCACTTCACTGTCGTTTCAACTCAAGATTTCTTTCATTATGCTGCTTTAGATCAAGTAAGCAGCCTTCAAAATGATGAGAGAAGCCGCCAAGCAGAGAGAAACCTCTTTTACAGCACAGGCGGTAATAACACCTCTTGTTTTTCCCCTTCCTGTCCGGCTCCCGAGTGCTTCACAATCACATTCGTCAGTCGTCATTGTGCGTTTACAAGCGTCGGGTTGCAGCGGCCGTGACACTCTGAACCGAGGTTGATTAGTTATCCTTGTTCTCGTCCTGAATACTAGAGGGGCTCGTAGCTCATTTCATCACCTAATGAAGGCGCAAAGGGGAGACAAACGTGCTAATGTGGAACGCGGCCGTCTTTGAAGCTGCACGCAGTTTTGATCACACACTCAAATTTCACATTTCACGACGCGTCACCCTTTTAAGGAAGCTTTAGTTAGCGGATGCTCATCGCGCTCCATCAGGCTGAGCGCTCTGACATTTAATTTAACAGTCAGGAAAATCAGTCGCACATGAAAAGACCTCGTCGCATCTGAATGCGTCGCAGCCAGTGATCAGAACTCTGTTTCGCGGCCTTGTTATAGAATAAAGAATCATTCAGTGGCGTTCTCCAACAAAACACAAGTTCCCTTTGATTTCTACTCTTAACTCCACTTTTACATTGAGAAAACTAGTAATGTGAACTGATACCTTGTGAGAAGTTGTGTGAGATCAGAGCAGCAATTCGACCAAAGTATGTCCTATCTGTGAAATTTGGAGCCACTAGCATGTTAGCTTAGCCCTGGCCCTATTCAAAGGTAACACCTACTGGCTTAAAGGTCACTAATGAATTTCTCTGTAGGTTACGTTTCGTTGGGACCGAACCTGGCTCGCCGTTTCTTGAGTTTCCAGTCGTTCCAGACACTCGTCAACTTCCATGATCATTTATTGATTTGAGTATTTTTTTTTCAAGAATAAAAAGTAAAAGCTCTCTAATTCCAGTTTCTGAACCCTCTGAACTCCAAGCAGTCTCTGGACGTTTCTTTGCTCTGGTTCGATTCTTCCTCACTGTGGCTCGTTTTTCACCGCGACATAAAAGAGAACCAGAAACAACAAGTTGCAATGAAAAGAACAGTCAGAAAGACAAAGCTAAGATTAAATTTCTATGATTGTTGTACAAAAACACTGGAAAACAGCAGTAACCCTGCATACTGTAAACATTACTGCTTACATGTTTAACTTGCTTCCATGACACAGCCTGCAGTTCAGCCGAAAGATCCCAGAATGTTTGTCAGAAGTCGAATTTCTAATGTCTTTCAAACCTGCCGGGGGGTTTTGGGGGTGAAGGTGATTAAATCTGAATCTTCTTTCCTCCTCCTCTGACATTAAACTAAATATCTTTGGGTTGTGGACGAAACGGCTTCTGTCATCTCGACCTTTGGGAAACGCTAATTTCGCATTAGCACGGTTCAAACTAAAACATTTAGTTTCGTATAGCATTAATATATAAGAAGATTGGAAGGATGTAACCATAAAAGTTTACCCATGTGTAATGAAAACTTCCTCTATATTACCATTTAGCCAAGATATATGAATGCAAAGGCCAGTCATCTAGAGTTTGATATGTGCAGCTGTCATCAGTGCTTGCATGAGGAACGCCTCACAGTGACAAAGTGTCTCCCGGCTCGGCGACCGTCTCTGTGAAATACCGTTCCGTCACTTGACGACAATAAAAAGCGCTGGAATAGGAAACCTTTTCATACCTAAACGCTCAGATCAATGGCAGCCATGATTAAAAAGCCGCAGATCAGTTACTCCGCTTAATGAGCTCTCTGAGCGCCGAGCACGCTCTCAATCATCAGCGTTTCGATTTCCAAGGACGCCGTTTGTTAGGACGCAAAAGCGGCGCTCTTTAATTAAAATCTATGAAATGTGAAAATAACTGCACGGCCTTTTATGAGGATGTCACGGATGGTAAAGATGCTCTCTGAAGTCGGGCTGGCTTCATCTTCATTTCCTGAGTTAAGTGTGTAGATCAGCAGAATATTGATGTTAACAAACCAAATAAAGAGCTTTGTGTATTTAAGTCGCGCAGAATGTTTTATTTTAGGAGGATTTTCTCAGCCCGAGCAATAATGACTTGTGCAACCTTTAACTGTTGTTTAAGAACAAGAACAACTGCTTCATTAGAGACGGATCAGTTAAAGAGAAACACTGGTCTCCATCTGTTAACGGGTCGCACTTCAAGGTTTTGACTTGGCTTATGAGCGTCTTAAGTTCTGCTTCATAGCTCTTTTGTTGCTTCTGATTTCCTGTAAATTAATCACAGGCAAATAAATCTCTTCTGTCAGGTAAGCGTAGATGGTGCAGGAATGAATAACCGACACTGAGTGCAGATTTAAAACACTCTTGGTTAATAGAATGTAATGGAGACAAGGCCAGGCTGGTTTCTTTATGTTGCGCCTTTAAAGAGGAAGCAAGTCTTTACTTACGACACAAACAGCATTAAGATAAAAGAAACCTAATAAAAAGACTCACTGAATGCGGGTTTTATATTATAAAAACAAAGGACAAACCTAATTAAACAGAATTAAAACATTAAGTGGCAAAATTGAAATTTGATCCAATCAGTGACAGGAAGTTGTTTTTGAGGGTCTGATTATCGGACTTGTACGTCGGAGTCTTGATCACAAGGTCAGCATTTATTTGCAACTACAACCCGACAGTTGCTCAGTAATCGTCCACTGTAGTCTGTAGATGTTAGCTTGCCCAAAGTAGACAAACCTGGTGAAGCTTCTCAGCTCTGTTTCAGGAACTAAAGACGCAAAGATCTCGGACTGAAAGCTTACGTCTTGTTTTGTCCCAACCCTGCTGCATACGTCCCCTGCAGGTGTAAATCTATTAACATTAATGAAGCACGTCAAACATAATTCAACAAACCGGTAGATTTTTTTGTGACCTTAGCGTCACATCTGTTTGGTTGCTCAGCAATAAGAATACTGTCCTGAGAACAGGAGCTCTGGCGGAGCATTAACCGTCACAGAAGTCTTTGTCATGGTGCCCGTTGCTAGCCAAACTCCCACAGTGCTCTCTGCTCTAACATGAACTTCCTGTCGTCTGAGTGACCACCTCCTCTGGTCTCTGCAGTATTAAACGGGTGCTACAGCTGCTCGACAACATGTTTTTCTGACATGCATGACCTTCTTCTTTTTTGGATTTAATGTTGATATGTTTTTAATCGGTTAAAATATGCGTGGCAATAATTCGATTTGTCCCTTGTTGGGATGGAATTAATTCAAATAATCGTAACTCAGCCTGGTAGTTGAAACATGAACGTTGGTTTTGTTTGTTGGGGGGCAGGGGAGGACTTGGGTTTGCAGTTTATGCATTTGGAAACTCTTCTGCTTCCTGCACCGTTTTTTACGTTCTGCAGCAAAAGAAGCGCCTTGTCTGAGCCTGTTTCCCTGCTGCCACAGAAGCAGGTCAGCCGGAGAAACTCCCCACCTGCAGTGAAATGTAATAATGCTGCAGCTTCTGTCTGGAGGCTGCGGGTCATTTCCATCCAAGATTGTGCTGTATTGATATTTCACCCTGTACATCACGGCTCTTCAAGGCCCATAAACATGTCTGTGCGGGTTTATTGCTGGTCAGCCGGTGTCGCAGGGAGAAAAAAAAAAAGAAGAAGAGGAAAAAAAAACCCTCAAACTGATGCAGAGGTTGAGTTAACTGCTGAGGAGCGATCCATACATTGATCCGGGTTCAAGAGCACACATATACGCAGCACTGGGGATTAAACCATTTTAACTTGGCGGGCAGGATCGGCTTAATGCAGCAAACCAGAGCAGCAGCAGCTCATTTGCAGTGGAAGACGTATGTGAGTCTGCAGAAACGTCCAGCTTTGCCTCCTCGCTGCACGTGTCCTCCCTTATTTGCCTTCTGCGTGCCGTCGCGAGCTGTAAGCTTTGCTACGGCAAATCCCACCCAGACAAATCTGATCCCATCTCCGCGAACGTCTGATGCATAATTCAAACTGGGGAATGTCTTCTTTCTTTCTTTTTTTTTTTTTACGTGGCTATATTTAAACTTTAGGCTGTGCTGTGGATGTGGTTGTGAATATATTTCCTTTGCATTTTACAAGAAAACCGGAGAGTCAGAGATGCTCGTGCCACTTTCTGTTTCGTAGCTGTGAAATTGTGCTGCTAGTCAGATTTAATGGGATCTGACGCAGCGTGATGAAATAAAACAAACCTTTGATTAGGAAACTTTCATCTCCGCGCTGCAACGGTCACAGTTGTTGCCTTTAACTGCGGCTTTTTTTATCTAAACTTCAGATATTCTTTTGTTTTTCTGTCATTCCCAATAAAACTCTCACGCTCCGCAGTTTTAATCCCGCCACAGTTTCTTGATTGAATCAACTGTTTGGTCTTTAAAAGGCGGGAAAATGTCCATCAGTGTTTGTTTTGTCCACATTTCAATCACAGATAATGACCTTTAAGAAGTTCTTCCCCTCAAAAAATTACTCAAACTAAATAATCAGCTACCCAAATAGTTAGGAATTGATCAGTCGTTGCGGCCCGGTTTCCTTGCGAGATCTTCAGACCTTAATAAACGTCTTACCCTTGAAGCCATTTTCAGGGTCCAGTATCTCCAGAAATAAAACTCCCACAGCCATGAAATTTGGCGAGGACACAGACAGAATAGTTTCCAGCAGATCACAACGATGGAATGGATCCAGCAGAGGACAAATCTGTAATTACTGGCCCTTGAACATGGAAGAAAGTGCAACATTTTCAATCGAACTTGGTGGCGTGTCTCCAGAAAGCTCCTGTAAGTGTCTTTTAGATGCATGCATCCATATTTCCTACTAAAAATACACACAGTGTTTTTATAGAAATTAGCTTTTGGCCGGGAGGAACACATCTGAGACAGTGCAGCAACATGAATTTCCTGTACAGAAGTCTAAACTTGAAGTACAATCCAACTGTTTTAATAATGAATCACTCAGTTTTGGGGAGATTCTATATTCTTTGACATGAACAGGAGCCCCTCCGGTCGTCCTCAGCTGCTGTCACAGGTGGAGGGATCTGATTTTAGCTCCAACGCTCGCATTAACCTTCCAGCTGCAGGGCGCGCATGAGTCAAAGGGGGAGATGAATTTTCTGCCTGTGACAGATCATATTTATTCAGGCCTCGGGGGAACATTTAAAGCAGAACAAAAGGTCAAGCAATCTCTTTGTATCCTCTTTCAGCAAAGAGAAGAAACGTTCCGAGTGTCGCTGGGCTATCAGTTGATTAAAGACATAATGAGAACAAGGCGGACGCGAGCCGCTGGTTCCTGTTTCAGTTTGGACATTGTTGTTCACATGACTATGGATAATTAGAGGAATCCCACTGAGGTGTGGAATACATCAGCAGGTTAACATGGAAGTAGATGTGTTTGAAACTCAGTATTCCTACATATAATACACTTTAAAGTCTTTTTATGAAGAGAAGAGAAGCAGCAAATTGTGTCAACAAGTCAACAGTGTGTTTTTAAACTTTTCTCATATACAGAAACTTCTTGTTCTTTTCTTGTTGGCAGGGAGACACAATCAAAATGATTTGCATTTTAAAAATTCTTCTTCACTGAAACCGAAACCTAGGGCTATCGATGTATCGGTTAACTACTTTACCATCTAGTCAATAAATCTAACGTCCTTCACCTTTATGGAAACAGAGCAACCATGATGAAGGAGCTCAGAAATGTCCTCTGTGCAGCAAAAAACGGCAGCTACACACTTTAGATAACTCAGAACTAGTTTGCTTCCGTGCTTATTTCATCTCTGCTCTGTGGAAACACTGCCTGCAGTTCAGCCGAAAGTCCTTTTTCCATTTTTCTTTCCTGACTGTTGATCACAACTGAGTCATTAATGGCTTCACAGTTGCGACACCGTGCTTAAAATTTTTTGTTTTTTACAGGATTTAGTTAATTCGAACTGTTGATTTTTGGTGAATTTTTAAATGAGATATGCTGAATAAAGGGATTTCGATGAAGTATCATGATTTGAAGCTTAGGTTTGGGTGATTTTTTTTGAAGGAATGGCAGTTCAGAGATGAGTTTCTACAGTTTTTGGCTCTGATAGATATTGTCATTGTGGCAGTTTTTTTTAAAAGATGACAGGCCTTTCAAACCTGCCAGCTGACTTTTGGATTCAGAGGGTTAAATATACACTCTACTAATGATCAGACAACACTGCAGGTGGTTTTGCATCCTTTTAGAATCGTCTTTTCTCTTCAGGCGCTATCGGAGCTTTGAACAAACCGCCTTTCAGTTGTGTGGTAATCTGAAATGCTCGCACGCTGTTGAAGCTTTGGGAAACGTCGTCGCTGCTGCAGCCTCCATTTTCCGTGCGGCGCGGCTCACGGTTCGCATTACGCAGAAAAAAAGATGAACGGAGGCATTTCAGAAAACGGCTGCATCGATTCGACACATTAATGCAAGTAAACATCAAGCATTCATCTACATTTGGCAGTGAAACATTTAACTCAGGACCAGTCGTTTGTCCATATTGGTTAAACGTCGGATACCTAAAGCGGCTGGATGTCGGACAGCGAGGACGGGACCCTGAACTAAGCGTCTGAAATGTAAATGCCGCGGCTGAGCAGGAAACGTACAGCGAGGGTCGATTCTCACGCTCAGATTCCTTCACACCTCCGCCTCTGTAGCTGCTCGTTGACCTCTGCAGCGCTGCTAAATGACTGCTGCTTCATGAGCCCCATCATGTTTGTGTTTGAACGCCTCATTCTGCACGTCTGTGTGTGTGTATGTTGTGTTGTGTTGCAATGCATGTGTGCGTCTCCCCTCCAGGGAGGATCCATGTTGTGTTTAGTGGGTCTGTGTGACTGATGGCGGCCCTCAGAGAGCTGCAGCAACACATTAGCTCTGATTAGATCACATGACCAGAGCAGAGGAGCGGCGGGGCCCTTCGCCGGAGAGAGCGGGAGGGTTTTTAGCTCTTTCTGCATGTTTTAATATTAATGCTTTTGTGTATTTATATCTGCTGCAGAGGAGGCATTCAGCTCTGCAGTGTGTGTCCGTGGAGAGATGAAAGAGGAACACACAGGGGAAGTGACATTTGTCAGGGCTGGACCTGCACATCAGTGTGTGTGTGTGTGTGTGTGGCCTTTCACTGCATACTAAAGTGTGTGTGCATGAATGCATGTATGTGTGTGTGAGTCTTGATATTTTTTCCCCGACACCCGGCCATCTGCACAACATAGGAATGTGTTCTACACTGTAAAAAATGAACCCTGTGGGCTGCATTTATTTCTAAGAATTTAGTGTTGTTTTATACTTTGTCCCTGTTTTGTTTAATTACAGATAATAACGAGAAAATTCCAGAAAAATAGCATTAATTTACATGATAACCACCACAACCAAATGTGTTTTTTCAGACTATTTTTTATCAACATTTGACCCTAAAATTACACATTTTTTAAATTTACTGTATTTAAATCAGCAAAATATTAAATAATTATATATTAAGGATTGAAATATCTTAATTTTTCTTGTTAAATTGCTGAATATATCTGGTGAAATCACAGAAAATAATGTGTTAATTTACCCGTTGCCTTAAAGAAAAAAATAAACGAGCGAACTGTAAATAATGTCCACAGCAAAAATATTTTTTCTCAATTCTTTTATAACATTTGATCATGAAATTGCACTATTTTATTGTATTTAAATCAACAAATAAATATAATTATTTTCAAGTATATTCCCTTATTTGAACATAAAAGTTATCTGTTATTAAGGAGTAAAAATAGTTATTAATTTTTAAAATGTTATTTCTGTTTTGTAAATTAAAATGTGTAAATTAGAAAAACTGTCGAGTAAAATTACAGAAAAAATGTTGACTGTATGATAAAAGGGGACAAAATAGGGATTTATTCTTTGACGATGTGTGGCCTTCATAGTACACTATTTTTACTGTCATTTTACAGGCATTTGCTGCTATTTCCACAAGTTTTCTGGATATTTTTTACAGTGCAATGCTGGTCTGTGTGTGTACTTGTGTTTATGCATGTTTGTGCGTATCTTCAGCATCATTTACCTCAAGTGTGTGTGTCTGTATGTGTGTATGTGTGTGTGTCTTGGTGTGCATCCTCTCACCACATGAGTGTGTGTCGACGCGTGTTTCTGTGGCATCGTTGCGTGTTTGTGTGTAAGACGTGTCACATCAGACAGGTTGTCCCCAGACGGCGCCGCGCTGCATGACACGCTACGCTTGTTGTCAGGACAGCCAATGCTGGTTGCCATGGCAGCCGTGGCGATTAGGGAGCCGTGGCGACGGCTGATGACCCTCGGGACAGAAAACAGTGTCACATCTCGCTCTCGCTTTCATTTCCTCCCATTATTTTCTGTCATCTCGTCTTACTCCTCGCGTCTGTCCACACTTTGCATCAGAGCTGAGGTCAGTCTGAAGGCAGCGCTTTGCTTCCTGCTGCTGATTCAGGCAGCCGCTGGGCGCTTCGGAGCTTCTCTCATTCTTGGACACTAAAAAAAACCAAACACTGGCCTCTGGAAAGAGAAAAATAACGCAAAACTTTTAGAGTTCAGACAACTTCTAATGACATTATGATCAACCAGCTACACAGTTAGAGGAGTTATTCACTTCCTCTGCACTCTAAAATATTTTTAATTAGAACTCACTAATATCTGGTAGAACAAACTCATTTCTTTAAGTTTATTTATTTAGTTTTTAGTTTATTTAGGTGAATTTAATTTAAATTATTTAGTTTAGTGAAACTTTAAAAAAAATAATTGCTACAATTACATTTTCTTACAGTGTAGATTTGTATGTAAAAGGTTTTGATGTTAAAGGAATGTACACTGTAAAAAAAAAACAAATAAAAATTAACCACCTCATAAAAATAACTAATAAAAGTTTTTGGTTAAGTTACTATTATTTCTAGCTTTACACTACGATGTTATATATGTGTAGAAACAATGGCCTATCAATTATAATATGCATATATAGTAAGAATAATATATATATTATAAAAACTGCATTTTCACTGAATACAAATAATTACAGATATCATTTACCAATTAAAACACATTCAATCAATTCAGTCAATGTTTTGGTTGTGAAAACTTCAACAATTACAGAATAAATTCTTCTTTTGTCTGTTATTTGTCTCTAATTCTGTTTAATTTTAGAAATATACTCAGGATATCACACTTGAAATTAACAGTTTCATCTATTAAACGGGATTTTTTTGTAAAATTACGATAAATTTATAAAAACAAACTTTATATGTTAAAGAAAAAGGCAAATAGGATTTTTTTTATTCTTAATTATCATTGCAGGTTTTAATGTTGAAGTGTATTTATATAGCCTGTGTTTCAAAAATATAGGTGAAAGAAACAATAAAATAAAAAGGAACTTTATTGTGAAATTGTGGGTGAAAACGCTCTTTTCTTTCTCACGTTTCAGCTGAGCTCGGTTCAGTGAGGCTTTATTAGCGCCGCAGTTTGTTTGGATAAGCATCACACATTAAGAAAACCCCAGAAGAAGAAAAAGAAGAAGTGACACACGCATTAATCAGACCAGCTTCTTTCCTCCTTCTTCTCTCTGCTTCCTGCCGTCCGTCTCCAAAGCTTCGGCTACGCTCCGACACAAACAGTCGCTCCTTTCCCAGAGAGCCTGTTGGTACAACCGGCCGCTTTCCTGAGAAGTTGCGGGGAAATTAATTCAGCGAGTGAGCAGCGAAATGACTGAGTGATCCAGGCAGACATGTATCTGGCAGTCTCTTCCTCGCCCATGAATATTTAGGCTTCTTCTTTCAAGTCGCTGCAGCAGAGCCACGTTGATGTGTTCACTTTGAGCTCTTATTAAGGGCTGCTCTTCACATCGGAGGAGGAGTTGAATCTTTTCCATTCGTCTGCTTTTTTCTCTCCTTTCTTTCTGCATTTTCACATCGCTGCTATATTTGGGAGCAAAACTTCATTTCTTCTACTCTCTAAGTCACTAGTTTGTCAAACAGTGGCGTGAATTAACCTGCCAAGTCGTCCATCTCTGTTTTTTACTTTCCCCCACACTGATCTCATTCTGTGAAGGAAAAAGGACTTCCTTCACTTCTTGACGCAGCAGTTTCCCGTTGACATTTTGACAGCGGCTCACGGAGAGCAGCTGACTCGGTACATCTGTCCCCCGTCCCTCTGTTTCCCTGATAGCTCCCTCTCTCTTTCCGCCTGTCCTCCCGGCTCGGCGCCTCTCTGCGTTGATGTTTTTGTCGTTCGCCTGCCAGCCGAGTCTGTAATGACTTCCACGGGGCTAATGGCTGCCTAATGGACAGAGGAGGCCGCGTCGTTTTCATTTTTACAGCAAAGACGGAGAAAGAGGGAGTTTAATTTCCAAACCGGCTTCATTAAAAGTTACTTAGGCTGATATGGATCGAGCAAAGAAGGGCGACCGTCGGCGCCGCGTGGCAGATCCTCTGTGCTGTAACAGGAACAGACTGTTCGCACCGCGGTGACACATTCATGCTGATGATGTATAGAGTTAATTATTCAGATATCAGAATTATTGCAGCCCGCCTGGATGAGCAGCGCGTCTCGAGGTGAATGTTTCGTGTCTCCAGGCAAACATGCTAAAAAAAAAAACATGTTTAAAGAAACACAGCTTACAGTTGTTGATGTAGTTGTCGCCTGTAACGTCACCAAACTGATATATATATTTATATTATAGTTGGGAAGATATGATTGAGGATGGACATGAGAGCACAGTGATGGATAGATGGACGAAAGCGTTGTTCAGGTGCGATCAGAAAGTTCCAAGACTGCGCCTGATTTAAATTGTGCAGAACTTTTCCATTGATTTGATTTCCTTCTGCAGCCACACAGTGATTCCGTAATGCTTGCAGCTGTCCTGATCAAGTCTCAAAGGTCGGGATCGATGCATTGTTCGGTATCGTCGTGAACCTCAACCCGATCCTTTGTTTACTTCTGTAGGCGTCGTCAAGAGAGAACACGATCTACAACAGAAACTGAAAGATTCTAACTCTGAATAGTTTAGAGTTATCAACACTCTCAGCTTTTTTTAAACACATGAGCTCTAAGCGGAGGTCATTAAGTGTTGCAGAAGGCTTTGTCATGGTGCCCGTTGCTCGCTAAACTCCCACAATGCTCCCCAACTGCAAACATGAACTGCCTGTAGTCTGAGTGTAAATGACTTGGAGCTGGGGGCAGGAAACACTTGACTGGGACATTCCTACATGCTGAACACGTTCTGTGATGGATCCCTGAAACCGTATGTCGACTAAACGTGGACCCTTTTACTTAAGTTTGGAAACGAGGGCGAATTCGTAGGGAGATAAATCTGGCAAGTAGGGTAGGTAAAGAGGGCTGATGGGGGTGTCATGGCCAAAACACCTGTATGTAATCGAGCAAAGAAGGGAACTGAAGCACCAGTACTGTGCTGAATGTTGTCCCTCAGACTTCACAGGACGTTGCAGTCTCCGGAGGATGAACTCAAGGTGCACGATCTTGTAAATGTGGAAGAAAACAGTGAGCTGGTTTGAAAACTGCTGTTTGTCCTCTTGATGGTCGCCATGACGATCCTCCACTTGAAGATCACCCAGCTGTTGACTGGCACTTGATGGGATGTTTCCCTCTTTGTTCCAGCTTGAGCTCCATGGAAAAGATTACAGTTGTGCGCTAAACACAAGTTGACAGTGTTGACATTTCACTGTCTCTTCACTTTTGCGAGTTGCTGCTGTGATCATGACTCACTCCACACACCTTGAACAGCACCAGAACTTTATGGAAGAAACTCAGAAATGATATTTAGATGGGAGTAGAAGGGAGCATAATCATAATATTAGGTGTTGTGCTGCTTCCAAACTTGACACTTGGACATATAAAAGATGATCAACAGCTCCACAGGCTCCACCCTCCTACAGCTGTACACGCATCGGCTGCACCCGATTGGACGAATGCTCCACTTACCTCTTCCTGGATTTCAAAGCGGACCAACATGGCGGCTCGTTTGGAAGCTTTCTTGACAATTGATTTGAGTGAATGCGTCTTCGTTTTAGATCAACAAGAGTTAGCTGAACAGATTTTCAAGATGCGTCGCTCCTGATTTGCATTCGATAGCCTCGGCTTTATCCAACGAGGTGCTCAGGCTCTCTAAATGCATTGCAGCCCTCCCAGAATGCACTGCACGGCTTCTTTAACAGTATATTAGAAGCTGAAGACACGTATCATAAGTCTCTCCCTCCGTCCCTTGTTGTCTTACTCCTCTCTCCCATTTATTTTCTCCCTCTCTGACCACATTTATCTTGCGTTCGAAAGCAAAGTGCTTCACTGCCCTTCATTCGCCCTGTCTTACAGTAAATTCACACACGCACCGCTAGTGTAACGTCAGTGTGTAGCTGAATCATCCCTAATTAGAAAGTCTGTTGTTCTTCTACTGTCACGGTAACAGAATGTGGACACTTTTATATGCTGTGTGTGTGTGTGTGTGTGTGTGTGTGTTGACTTGAGTCTTGAGTGCAGAAGTCACAGTAAAACCTGCTATTGTCATCTCTGCTGAGAAGGTGTGTGCGCGCGATTGTGTCTACGGGAAGTACTTAGCGGTGTCAGATCAAAGGAAGCGTCTAACGTCTGCCTCCTGTCTTCCTGCCTAATTAACCAACACACACACACACACACACTAATTAGCTTGTGGCCTGTTTTTATGGACTTATTGGCCTTCATGTGCGTCTTTTTCCCAGTGACCAAAACAACACTTAGACCATGTGAACAAGGAGGTGACTGACAACACACAACCTGGTTACACAAAGAAATGTGATCAGCCTCTAAATCTAAACAACTAAGCTGATAATCTGTCAATAATTAGTTTTTCCCCCTATTTTTTAATGTTGGACAGCTACAACTAGTCGTCAAAGTTCGAAAGAGACTGTGGCAAAGCAAGATCAGCTGTTAATACACTTAAAAAAGAGACTTGTTGGACCAGCTTAACTGATTAGCCTTCAGTGGTTTATCCGAATCCAGTCAACAAGCACTGTTAATGCCACTGGTTTACGATAGAGCTACTTAAATTCCTTAAAAAAAAGAGCGTCGCTGCAACCAAACTTGGAAAACTTCAAGATGACTTTCATCAGAATTCAGTTTTTACTCAAATGTAAAGTGTAAAACATGGATTTGTCATTTGACTTGCAGCTCTTTCCTTTCCTCTACCCCGTAATTGTAAATGAAGAAAACAGCGGTTGTTTTTATTTACATTTCCAAATTCATAGTGTTTCAGTTTGTTCATGCCAGTGCCCTGAAAAATCACGAAATATAGCGAGAGGTGACATTTTAGCTTCACTGCTGTCAGTGCAATTTGCCAGATTTGTTTGTTTGTTCTTGTCTGAAATTGCAGTTTTGCGCTCATGTAAACGATACGTCCATGCATGACTAGTAAAGATGTTTTGCTGACCCAGCCATCCACCCTGACCTCCTCCTCTTTGCGACTTGATGCTGTGTGTCCGTCAAAGCCTTTCTTCTTCACCTTAAAAAGCCTCTTCTGAAGAGGCTCAGCTGGGAGCACCTTTGTTGCGCAGCACTTTCTCAGCTGATGCTTTGGTTGCTGTCATAGAGGATATTTGTAGACGTAATCACATTTACTGATTACTGTCTGACTCCTGCAGGGTGCTGCTGCTTACCTGGTAGATCTGTTGTGAAGGAAGTGTTCCTCCGTGTTTAATTCCTCATGTAGACATTGTGGTAGCGTGAGGATCCCATGTGGTTGTTGACTTGTTGTTCACTTGTACAGGTTAGCGTGTAGCATTTGTTCCGTCCCTCCTCCACACTGTGATTGGACCGACGTGACTGGTGCAGAGTTCCTCCTTTTGCTCCTGTCTTTCTGACTTTGTCTGTGAGACTCATAAGTTGGAATTAAAGTGCTGATGTTCTGTTTTCCCATCGTCCGTGTTTGTGTGCTGCTCTGTGTGAGCTGTCCGTGGTGCTGAACTGAAGTCCTGCAGAGACGAGCTGAAAAAGCCAAGGGATGTAAATGTTTTAGGCACTGAAAGTAAATGTAGATGCTTTCAATATGATGGATAAATAGTTTTAATTCTTAAGTTAAATTTACACTGAAGCCTTTAGCTAGCCAGGGTCTGTTCCTAAATAGTCCAGGCTTATTTAAGTTAAATAAACTAAAGTTACTGTAGATAAAGAACCAGCTGACTCTAATGGTTTCAGGGGGAAAGGACAGGTCAATTTTTTCATGGAATGATTTGAATAAGAGTCCAAACACTGAACTGTACTTCGTTTTAGGCTGTTTGTCTTTTTTTTCCTGGCGAGAACAGAACTCCTCATCCCGATAATCTGAGATGTGATGAAGAACAAACAAACAAACGCGCTGCTTTAACCTCTAACCCGCCGCTGCTGCAGGAAACCACAGCTGCCTCCTGACTGGTCGACTCCAAGCATTGTTTCCATGGCAATGTGTCTGCCTCCTTGTGTCATGACTAAGCACCACAAGAGACATGTGTGCGTGCGTGTGTGTTTGTGTGTGTGTGTGTGTGTGAGAGAGAGAGCTGGTGACTGCTGGGAAAACAGCGGCAAGCACACACGTTCACAAGGAGTATCACACACACACACACACTCGAACGTGCTGTGAATTTAAAGCTCTTGCTGCACCCCGAAACATCTCCACCTTCTCCAACACACACAAACACGGCGCTACACACCGCGGCGTCGCATGTAGATGTGATAATAGCTCAATTTATCACCGTTTAGGATAATTCCCAGCGTGCACGGCTGTGTGTGTGTGTGTGTGCGCGTCTCACTCGCTTAATACCAGGTCCAACCATGCAGATCAGGACACACTGATTCTCTGATTAGGAGTGAGAGTCACACACACACAAACACAAACATACATCCTCCAGTACAGGACTGTTCACATTTGCATGCGGAGCCACATGAACGTCCACGTGAACACGCACCGCACATCAGGCCAATTAAGAAGACCGATGTAGCGCAACAAATTCAATTATAGCTCATTGTATAATTACGTATGACTAAATTAAAGGAAGAAGGGAGCAGGGAAGGAAAGGAGGAGGCAAAGGAGGACGGACGTGACTAAAATCTCCCTTTTAAAATTGCATTAATGGCACAGTTTTCATCCGTCCTGGTTGATTTTCTCGCCTTGGTGCTGCTGCTGTTGTAGAGAGAAAAGCCTCATCCGTTGGGTTTCTCCCATTTTTTCTATCATTACAGACTTCTTTAGGACTTCCTCCTTACTCACAATGACAGACTGCAAACAAACTTTGCCTTTATTGACGAGGCCAAATGATCTTGTTAGTGTCTCTGGGATACAAATGAGCTTCTAGTCCCTGATCGGCCCGATGCTTTCTTCTCTGAGCAACGTGAGCAGTTTTCCGATTGAGCACTTTAAGTAAACACAAAACTGAAATACATTAAAGCAGACATGTGGAGCAAAGTTTTACCGTCACACTATGAATATTTTCAAAATCACAGGCCCTTGAAGTACATAGAGGTGGATCTGAATTTCACACGTTTTAATGGACTTCTTCCATCATTTCTGAGCCTCATAGCTTCACCAGATCCACCGAGAGTTGAACTGAGAATGAAAGATTTGCGAAGATGTTCTTCTTTTCCGCGAGCAAATCCCCCAATAGTTTCGGTTCTATTAAAACACGCAGATTTTCCTACAAAACTTCACAGCTTTGTTGTACAGATTGTAAAAAGCCATTTAAGGAGCCAAAAATGGAAATGAAGGAGTTTGGCTGCAGAGAGAGAATTTAGAAGCAATGACGAATCCTGTTGCTGTTTCTTGTAGTTCTGGGTTTTTGGAGCAAATACTGATTTTTAGGGAGAAGGAATTTCTGATTCTTTATAGCACTTTTTATGTAGATGTGAGAGTTACACCGATCAGCCACAACATCATGACCACTGACAGGTGAAGTGAGTAACATTGATCATATTGGTACTATGTGGTGTTCTGATGGAAAACCTTGATCAGACTTAGACACCCAAATAAACATTGTCCCACAACAAACACACTCCCTCATGCAAATGGAAATCCCAAATGTCACTGGAGGAAAATGCACCCCACCACATGGAAACAACATCAACCAATCAGGAACATGTTGAGGAACATGACAATGGCCCAACATGTTGATTTGACCTCCAAACTTCCTACACCCCATTCTGATCAAGCATCAACAGGATGCAGTGGAACAAGTTGGATTGACAGAGGCCCCACTGCACAAGCCAGAGTACCCAAAGGATCCTGATGAATTTAATGTGAGCCTGCTGAACGTTTTCTGCAGCATAAAACACCCAAACGTCCCTGAAATGCTGCGTTCCAGTTCGCTCATCCAAAATCGACTTTTTTGTCTCTCAGGCCAGCTGAAACCGAACCGGCCGCCAAGCTCTATTCTTTTTTTACTCTCCGTGCCAAAATAACAGAAATGTGTCACATCAGGAAGTGGCTGAAGTGCCGCACAAAAGATGAGGAGGGTTTTAATGGAATATTTGAACGATTGTTTTAATTCCAACAGAATTAGAGAAGCAGAGACACGTTCAGTCTGTTTTAGTTGCTACCAGTTGTTTGTTGTGTAGTCAAACTTAAATGTACTGATACAGAGGAAACATCTAAGCTGGGAACATTAGTTTGATGGTTTGAGTTGACATAATCATGTTTGTAACGGCATCAGGGTAACACTGTGTGTAATCTGTTGTCAGGATTTACATATCATGTGATCAAATAAACACCTGCAGTTTGAAATAAGCTCATTTGGCAATTTCGTTTTTATATGAATTAATTTCTTGAAAGCTGAAAAACACAAAAAGCCAAAAAGCTACAGAAGAAAATTTAACTGGAGGAACTACATTTTGTAAATGTTGCAAACCTGTGTTCATAGTTATGGTAATTTATTAGATAACGTCTGAAAATTCCCTGTAAATAACCTGAAAGCACTCGATGAAATAACTTAATATTGAACTTGTTTCTTTCACTAAACGTTAAGTAATTGAAAATACCTTTGACCGTCAAAGAAAAGCCCCTGTCTCTAACTCAACGTAGCTTGTTGGTTGATCATGATTTCGTTCGAAGTTGTCATAACTCAGAATAATTGATGCAGGCTGTTGCGTTGGTTGTTTTTTTATGTGTTGAGCTTCTTAATATTGAGGAGAAAGCGTCCACAGTGACCTCAAGAATAGTTTGAAATGAGACGAGAAGTCTCCAGAATGATTTAAAATTTGTCCAAAATCACTCAAAAGTTATCCAAAATGATAAACCAGAACTCTGTCATTTAAGCTCAGATTTCTACTTTAGCTGATATAAAACTAAATTCAAATTCGACACTTAATGAAATTTGCTTGTCAGCTTAATTCTTCTCCTCGTTTATCTGAACTAGGGGTCTAACGGTACACAAAAATCACGTTTCCGTACGAACCTCGGAAGAGAAAGTCACGGTTCAGTTCGGTATGAAACCCTCTGGAGTCGATGGACTCGCCGGCACATCAAAATGACATGACTGATTTGAGATGACGTAGCAGCAAGACGCCTCGCTGGGTCTCTGTTTCAACTTGTGCCCAAAGTGTGGATTTCTAACTATCTACCAGTCTTTGAATTGTGTTTATTGGCCAAGTAAAACCAGAGTTATGACCAATAATAAACACCATACTTTCTCCACGTTTGGAGCTCCTTACAGCTTTGGTCTGGTCCACTTGTTTTACTCCTTTTTCATACTTTACCAGGAAACCCAAGTGATCCCAGACGGGTGGTTTTAACCACGGCGGAGCGTCTTCCAGCTGTTAGCATTAGCCATCCCATTGGCTAGCCATACGGTCCATCACATCCTGTGTTCCCCTGGAAACTCCTACTTGTTTTTAGTTCCTCAACACTGTGAGACGGAGAAGGTCCGACACAACTGTGGACACTACGAGGTTCACAATTAAAACTATTCTGTACATTGCCCATTCTTAATAGTCTTAACATTTTTATACCACAGTGCACCTCTATACCGAACCGAAAGCGTCTGTACCAAACGGTTTGGATCGGTGTATCGTTACACCGCTAATCTGAACATATCCGGACAATTTCAGACGGTTAATTAAAAACATCTTTGACTGCAGTGAAAAAGACATTTTATAACTCAGGGTAGTTTGTTTGTTGAACATAGTTTCATTAGAAGTTGAAGTGTTTTAAATCATTTAACGTAGAAACTGAAGTCTAAAGTTACGCTGAATGTTACGTTGATGCAACTCAAAAGATTAGACTTAGTTGTAATTGAAACTCCTTTCGATCGTCGAGGAAAAGTTAATTCATTTTGTTGGTTGAACATAATTTCAGTGGAAGTTGTTTAAGCTGAATTTTAGTGAATTTAGTTTATGTGACCTGTGAGCGAGAACGTCGGCATAAAAAGCGAGAGATAAAGGAGGAGAGGGCGGGCTGGTAATTAAATCTAATGGTGTCTGAAAGGAGGAGAGGACAAAGGATGGACAGAGAGGGAGGAGGATGAGGAGGGGATTTTTCACAAACATGGCAGGAGGAGGAGAAAGGAGTGATGGATGCATGAGGAAGGATGGAGGTGACGGAGGAGACGAATGAGGAGGGGGAGAGAGAGGTGAGGAGGATGGAGGGAACAGCAGATGGCAGGAGGGATGGATGAGGTGAAGGATGACAGGTTATGATGGATGGAGGAGGCTGAAAGTCCAGAATCAAAGAGGCTGAAGGAGGATTATGGGATGGACGGAGATGGAGTGAACCTGGAGGAGGGAAGAAAAGTGGGATTAGAAGAGGGAGGGCTGGAGGAGGAGAGGAGGAGGATTAGCCTCCCCCAGGATGGAGGTAGAACTGGGGTTGGGATATTTCAGTTCAGCTGCCGGTTCCGTCTCCCCAAATACCCGACTGCCTTTTGCTTCTATATTTAGAGCGTTACACAACAAAGCCTTGCATCATCTGCCAGCCTGCTCCTGTTTGCCAGAGTTTTGCTCCGTTCGTCTCGTTTCCTTCTCCGCCGCTGCTCCTGCCAGACCGAGGATGTTTGTAATCAGCCTCCCGCGTTAGACGGGAGGAGAGGCCGTTCAGGAGGAGCTGCTTTTGTTCCTCCGCCGCCTCCCGAGGCTTTCATGACCTGCGCAGGAAGTCAAACCGAGTCCGTTTTATTTAAATGGCTCCGGTTCCTGAACGAGCCTCCAGAGGCTCCACAGACTGAGCAGCATCTTTTACTGTTGGACTCCAGTTTTAATGAGGACAAGCTGCCACAAAAAGACATTCAAAGGGACTGAACTGATGGAAGGTCCTTCCTCCAGCATCACAGTTCTAACTAGATGTACATTAACTCATTAACTACCAACACCAGAGGCCAAGTTAAGCTTTATAGCAAGATTTTATTGGACCCATCATCTTCCTCTGGCAGGAAATGACATGAACGAGTGACAAAACACACTCAGTAGGTCAGAGGTGTTCATGATAGCTTCTGTTTGTTTCTATTTGTTTGTTTGTTTGTATTTTTTACAAAAAAAACCCACAGTTATCACAGAAATCTCCACTGAGATTTTTGACCCCCTACTTTTTTGCGTCTTTTGTGGTCGTGTTGTGTCTTTTTAGTAGTTTTGTGTCTTTTTAGTTGTTTTGTGTCTCTTTTTAGTAACTTTGTGTCTTTTTGTGGTTGTTTTGTGTCTCTTTGTGGTTGTTTTGTGTCTTTTTGTGGTTGTTTTGTGTCTCTTTTTAGTAACTTTGTGTCTCTTTGTGGTTGTTTTGTGTCTCTTTTTAGTAGTTTTGTGTCTTTTGTGGTTATTTTGTTTCTTGTTGTTGTTGTTTTGTGTCTCTTTTTAGTAGTTTTGTGTCTCTGCATTGGTTTTGTGTCTCTTTGTCATTGTTTTGTGTCTCTTTGTGGTCGTGTTGTGTCTCTTTCTGTCTCTTTGTTGCTATTTTGCACCTCTGTTGTTGTTTTGTGTTTCCTTGTGGCTGTTTTGTGTCCATGTCTCATTGTGTTGCTTTTGCATCTGTCTGTTGTTGTTTTCTTCCTCTTTGTGGTTGCTAGGTTTTTTTTGTCTTTTTATGTCTCTTTGTGGTTGTTTTGTGTCTCTTTGTGGTTGTTTTCTTATCACTTTGTAGTCGTTTTATGTCTTTTTTTGTTGTTTTGCGCATCTTTGTTGTGTTTGAGGTGGTTTTGCATCTGTTTGTGGTTGTTGTCTCCCTCTTTGTGGTAGTTTTGTGTCTTTTTCTCTCTGTTGTTGTTTTGTGTCTGTTTATGGTTGTTATCTCCATCGTTGTGGTTGTTTTGTTTGTTTGTGTGTCTTGTTAAAGTCGCTCTGTGCCTCTTGTGTCGTGTCTCTCCTGGCTTTGTGTTGATCTCCAGCTCTCTGAGGTCAGAGCTCCATAGATTGGACTCCAGCGTCTCCAGCAGAGTGGTTTCTCTTCACCATTTCTTCTCGGCTTTAGCTTCATGTTTCACGTCTTTGTCTTGTTGGGTTTCCTTTTCTGCAGACTGATGTTTTCCTCCACAGAGTTAATGAGCTCCTCTCTCCTGTTTTTGTTGCTTTAGAAGATGCTAGAATCTACCAGGACTATTTGGAACTGTACTAAATCTGCAGAGATGTTGTGTAGTTTTTGTGAAGTCTTGGACATTGTTTTTCTTTTTTAGTAAAACTGTAAAAACAAAACAATAGTCCAAATTCATCCTTAACACTCCTCACATAAAGTTTTACGTTCTTCTGTCTCTTGTTTCTGTTCATTTCCAGCCAGAAGAAACCAATTTCTCAAGTTTAAATTTACTATAAATCAAATTTTGGCATTAGGTGTTCATAATTTGGAGTGCAACTGTGTGAAAAAGGAAGACTATTCCTGACACCATTCCCAGGAATCCAAACCTCGGACGTCCATTTAGACTCAATCAGCTGATTGATTTCAGCGGTGGCTCCTGGGATTTGAACTGAGCTGCTGATTTCTTTCCCTTCAGCTCTTATAAATCATTTCTTCCCTTGTTTGAACTGTGGCTGCCACTAATCCATTCTCACTATTGATCAGCCTTCTGATTACTTTCTCGATGATTTGATTAACTGTTGTCCAAGTGACCCATGATTGTTTGTTTTATCCGACCAGCAGAGTAAGAAGTCCTCATATCTTCACATCTGAGGAGCCTGAAGCAGCTCATGTTTGGTGTTGGTGCTTTGAAAATGACTGAAACCATTAACTGATCGTTCAGATATTAATTAACAGATGAAGTGTTCTCGCGATGTGAGACAGTAGAACCAGAATGTTCACATCTGAAGCGACGCTTGAGCAGGTTTATGGACTTTTAGTCGGTTTAAATCAGGATTTTGATTCACCAACCAGATTTTTGTTCCAGTGTGGAAATGGGATTCTTTGATTTTTCACTTTAACTCATTGTCTGCTTCCAGCTTCACTCACTGTTTTGATTAGGGTTAAATAAAACACCCAATTTTTATCTTTTTTCTGTTTTACATTTTAAACCGGCAACAAAAATACATGAAAACATCCTGTTGTTTCTGTTAAATAACAAAAGTAAATAATAAGTAACTTTTCAAAAAATCAGTTAACAATAAAAATCAGTTGTAAAAAAAATTGAAACAACCGCTTGTTTGTTTTTTTCATGTCAAACCAAAAACTGAAAATGCCTCTGTTTTCTTGTTTTTTATCAGCAATTTCAAAGAAGCCATCTAAAAATTCAACCGTTTCCTCTAGCCAGATTCTGTAAGAAATAAAAAATTCTGCACCTCTCTGAGAAAATACAAAGTCATTTGTGACTCAGTTACAACCACCAGTCATTTAGCAAATATTCAGTTGAACCGGGCTGCCGTATAGCCCACCGAGTTAGGGCGTTACCATGTAGGAGCAGGTCGCCAGCAGCGGTCGTGAGTTCGAGTCCAGCTCACGACCCTTTGCTGCATGTGTCTCCTCTCTCTGCCCCCTTTCACCCTGTTTGTCCTTGTATCATTAAAAAAATTTTTTTTTTTAAATTCAGTTGAATTGCAGGCAGTGTTTATAAAGAGCAGAGAGGAAAACCAATAGGGAAGCAGGTTAAAATGTATGTAAAAAATGCCATTTTTGCCAGCCTTGGTAACACTTGTGGGCGCTGCAGATGTTAAATCCTGATTTTTATATTTTTTATGATATAAATAATTACAGAGATTTTACAATAATTAGATTTTCTCTAAGTGTGAGCTCAAGCCAACTGCAATTAAGATGGACTAAAGTGCTCAGTGAGTCAGGTTTGATGTGCATGTGGATGTGGTTAAACACTGGCTCTGCTGCAAGTCGGTCTGAACAAGGAGGAAATGATCTGAAATGCAAACACGGAGATTGTTGTGAGTCTAAACTGTGGGTCTCTTCTGGCTCTGATGTGCTTCGCTGAGCGTGACAGTCCGTGTTGAACATGTGCTCTCGGTCGACTGTTAACAATCTGACGTTGTGTTTTCGTGTCGAGTGCCGGCCCTCGATGTCCGACCCGCTGCAGCGCCCTAAACCCTCCGTCAGCCGCAGGAAAACTCCGCGGGCCGCGTTCAGGAGCCTCCTCCAGCCTGCCATCAAAGGCGCCGCTCGGCGACGAGCTCGGAGCAGATTGAGGCTCCTCGGCTTCGATTTTCAGGGTCACAGTTGTTTGGGGGCTTGTTAAGATTCCAATTAAGATCCCCCTTTGCCCTGCCGCTCACCCCCTTTTGCCCTTTTTCATCAAAGTGGCAGCGCTGCGGTCCTTGAACACAACACAACAGAGCGGGGTTTGTCTCCCCGTGTTATCTCTGCTGAACATGAAGTGAGGATCTCATTAGGATTTCACCTCTTCGGTGTTACTCCACCTCCCTCCCTCCCTCCCCTCCGCTGTTTTCCTTTTTATCCTTCGCTGACACACATTTTCTCCTCTATCAGTCAGTTTCGACCAAATCTGAAAGCTAAATCCCCACATAAGTGGATGCAAAACTGATCTGGTTTCAGTTTTTAGCAGAAAATGTGTTTTCCAGCCCTGAACATGTCATGTGTCCATCTGTGCTGATGAAGTTATGAGGCTCAGAGATGATGGGAAAAGTCCATTAAAAGGTGGTAAATCTCGGAATGTAACTGTGAAAATATTCGTAGTATGAAGGTAAAACTTTGCATGGCTTCTTTAAGTATACTGAGCTTACTGTAGATAAGGAATCAGCTGATTCTGAGGAGGTCAGGGGGAAGGTTTGGCTGATTTTATATGGACTTTGTGCACTAAAAAGACACGAATACATGGTAAAACCTCGTGTTTCTGCTCCTTCCTTCTTTCTTCTCCTTACGATCTACGACTGTCTGTTTCCCCCGTCTTCTAATTGCTCTCATTAGAAAAAGAAAATCCATTCCAGCTCTGCCCTGTGGCTGCGGCTGTCATTTCCCTTCATGGTGTCTCGTATTGATGGCGCAGACGTCAGTGCAAACATTAGTTTTGGAGTGCCGCTGGCTCAGTCCACGAACAACCAGTCAGGAAACTTTAGAAAGTGGATTTTGTGGGACAGGTGGTTGACCAAAGTTCTGTTTTTGATGGCTTTTAAAGGCTTTATTTCTTCGTGTGTTGACTGCTAAATAGCCACCGATTGCTCAACCTTAACTGGAGCATCTTTCTAAGTCTAAGTTTTCTGCATGTTCTTCATTTTCCTCTGCTGTGTTGGGGTCGCCCCGCCGCCACAGATCAGTCTTTTCTAGCAGCTTTTGGCTCAGCGAGTCTCCTTCGGCGTCCGCGTATTTAATTGCGTTGGTTCTCTGGGAGCTTTTATCGAACGGCTTCATCCGGAGATCGTTCCTGGTCTCGCTGACAGGACGGTTTCTTCAACCAACGAGACGGGATTTAGCCGAGTCATGTCTCGACACCTTTATCAAAGCGCTAAATCCTCTCAAAACGTGGAGCTGTCCCAGATGCCTTTTGGGTTTGTTTTGCCTTTTCAGCGGCAAACAGCAGCTACTGTCTGAGTCGAGAGTTTATAGAGTTGATAGCTACGTCCAAGTCATAGCTTGAAAGTGTGATCGACATTACTTTACTCTATGTCTCGTTCAAAAATTGGCTAAAAATATACAGTTTCAACTCATCAGATTCTGTGAAAAACAAAAAATTCTGCACGTCTTGGTGCAGCTGCGAAGCCACGACTGACTCAGCTGCGACCAACAATCATATTACAATAATTCAAGGACTTGTCGGTTGAACTGCAGGCAGTGTTTCGACAGAACCGGAGAGGACTCAATAGAATAAATGCAGCACGGCTCAGAAACAGTGAACAGAGGAGCGAGTAGTTGGAAGATACATCCAGCATGGTGGAACGTCTTTATAGAGATGATGAGTAGAGAGTCTGTAGAGGCTGGAAACATGGAAACAGTTGAAGATCTGTCGTATGTGGAGACAACATTACAGTGTTGTTTCAGGGTATTTTTTTAACATTTTTCTGCTTTGTGTCATTCTGACTGTGTCATAATGGGTTCCGTCTCCTTCATCGTGGTTGTTCTGTTTCCATAGATGTGTCTGGACTTTATACTGCAGTGAAAAATGAAGCCACAGTGAGGAGAAATGAGACGGGAGCAAAACAAATGGCAAGAAGCTGCTTGTTTTTGAGGCTGTTAAAGCACCAGATGTTCCCATAATACTTCTTGACTGCCTTTGTCTTGTCGTTGCTCTTCAAATAGTTAAAGGTCGTTCAAGTACAGCGTTATAAAATTGAACAGGACTGTGCTGATGACATGCCTTTTGCAGTTTGACTTCACTGATTGAAAGACAAATACCCACACAATGTTTCATTATCCAAGCAGCTCTGCAAAAATGCATGTTTAGAGATTCTTTCTAATTTACCGAAAGGTGTGAACGAGTTCATCAGGTCATATTTACCTTGCTGTAAAGACCTCGCGTTAACAGGGCATCAGCTTCTCCTAAACGAACGTGTGTTTATAGTTTACCGGGAGGAAAAAGGCTCGAAATGAAGTGAAACAGGGAGCGCTGAGATGAGAGGAAAGAAGAGAGGAAGGCCAGCGATGGAGGGAAACGGTGTTAGCGGAGAGGTGGAGTGATGGAGTGTGGGGGAGACGTGTGAAGGAGGAGGAGAGAGGCTGCGGAGGAGCATCTCTGAAGAGCGGCGATGGAGGAAGAGGAGCAGCGAAGGATGAGTGATGAGAACCACCCACATGTAATAAACAGCAGTAAACGCTCGGCTCTGAACTTCTGCTCGCAGCACTTTCTCTCATTAGACGGCAGCTTTTTGCTGCCGAGGGCCGGAGACGGAGCGACGCCCGCTGCTGACTCCACCGATTCCTGCTGCTGCTCGGCCTTTAGATGTGGAGAGAACGTCTGCCGCCTCGTAACGGCAATTAAAAGCTTCCTCCTCTCAGCCGCACATGTGATCTAAAATGCAGTTTTTACAGGAGGGAGCTGAAGCTGCAGCTAATTATGACCATTCAGAAAATCTGCTGATTACTTTTTTACTGTCACTGACTCTTGTTTCGCCTTTTAGTCTGAGAAAATGGAGAAAAAACCAGCACAAGATGCAAAATACACAGAAACAGATCTGAGGTGAAGAAGCAGGAAATTCAGAGAATGGAGGGAAGGATGGAGGAGAGGATGAGAAAGGATGGAAGTTAGGATGGAGGTGAGGAGGGAGGAAAGGATAGAGGAGAGGATGGAGGAGGATGAGGGGGAGGATGGAGGTGAGGAGGGAGGAAAGGATAGAGGAGAGGATGGAGGAGGATGAGGGGGAGGATGGAGAGGAGAGAATGGAGGAAACGAGGATGGAGGAGAGGATGAGTAAGGATGGAAGTTAGGATGGAGGGTAGTATGGAGGAGGAAAGGATGAGAAGATGGAGGAGAGGAGGAAGGAAAGGATAGACGGGAGAGAATGGAGGAAATGAGGATGAGGAGGCCAGGATGATGGGAGAGAAGATGGAGAATTGAGGGGAGGATGGAGGAAATGAGGGTGGAGGACAGGATGGAGGAGAGGATGGAAGAGAGGACGAGAAAGGGTGGAAGTTAGGATGGAGGGGAATATGGAGGAGGGAGGAAAGGATAGGGGAGAGGATGGAGGAGGATCAGGGGGAGGATGGAGAGGAAAGAATAGAGGAAACGAGGATGGAGGGGAAGATAGAGGAGAGGATGAAAAAGGATGGAAGTTAGGATGGATGGGAGTATGGAGGAGGTGAGGAGGGAGGAAAGGATAGAGGAGAGGATGGAAGAGGATGAGGGGGAGGATGGAGAGGAAAGAATGTAGGAAAAGAGGATGGAGGAGAGGATGAGAAAGGATGGAAGTTAGGATGGAGGATAGTATGGAACAGAGGATGGAGGAGGAGAGAAGGAAGGAGCATGGAGGGGAGGATGGCAGAGAAGATGGAGAATAGAGGGGAGGATGGAGGAAATGAGGGTGGACGACAGGATGGAGGAGAGGATGGAAGAGAGGATGAGAAAGGGTGGAAGTTAGGATGGAAGGAAGTATGGAGGAGGTGAGGAGGGAGGAAAGGATAGAGGAGACGATGGAGGAGGATGAGGGGGAGGATGGAGAGGAAAGAATGGAGGAAATGAGGATGGACAGGATGAAGGAGGATGGGAGAGAAGATGGAGAATAGAGGAGAGGGTGGAGGAGAGGATGGAAGAGAGGACGAGAAAGGGTGGAAGTTAGGATGGAGGGAAGTATGGAGGAGGTGAGGAGGGAGGAAAGGATGGAGGAAATGAGGATGGACAGGATGAAGGAGCATGGAGGGGAGGATGGGAGAGAAGATGGAGAATTGAGGGGAGGATGGAGGAAATGAGGATGGAGGAGAGGGTGGAGGAGAGGATGGATCGGGATAAAGGAGACAATGGAGGAGGAGAGGATGGAAAAGGAAAGGATGGAGGGGAGGTTGGAGGAGAGAGGATGAAGGAGAGGATGAGGAAGAGGATGGTGGGGAGACAGAGGAGGAGAGGATGGAGGAGATGCAGTCCTTCTCCGTCTTCACCAGCTGCTCCAACCATCACAAGGTCTCTGATTCTCTGCAGCGTTTGTTTCTGCATCACTTCCTGAGTTTACCTGAGCTTCTTCTCTTGATCTCACCTCGACCAGCAGAACCTCTGGTGGTTTTCCAGCAGCTCATCAGACTCGGCTTCCTTCAGTCGCAGTGTTCCACAGCAGTTTCTGGATGGGTCTCATTTTACAGAGCTGGTGGAGGAACACGCTGCCTGAGATGACACACTGCCCTGAATATGAAGCAACAGGTGTGTCAGACGTGTTCAGCTGAGTGTGTGATTTACACTCCGAGCTCTGATTGCAGTTATTTCCTTCCATTGTCATTATTGTGGCACACAGAGGAACAGAACCAGGCCTGATTCGTCATCAAACCGGGGAACCATCCGCCGTGAGAGTCGGTTTCTCTCTGGTGTATTAGAGCTGGAATCTGAGCCAGCAGCTCAGCCGCTGTGCTTTGTGGGGAATCTGAATAAGCGTGGCGGGATGCGTCTGGATGTGTCTGGATTGTCGCTGCTGCATAATGCTGACCGTCCGTCGGCCTCTCATGTGGCTCCTCTGGGAGGTGCGACTCTCCGGGGGCTGGTGCCTTGTTGCTGTTTGCATTCACGGCGAGCAGCATCGGTGCAGATTGATGCAGCGTCAGTGGCTCCACGTCGCCGTCTGTCTCCTCGCTGACACATTAACTCAGCAGCTCATCCTTCCTTCTCCACCTCCAGCTCTTCTCCTGCCTGTAGAACATGTGGTGCTGCTGCAGGCTTCTCATGATATGCAAAGACGATCCATAAAAATGCTGATAACATCTGGCAGAGGCGAGAGAAAATACGCCAAAAATGATAATGTAAGACTAAAAATGTGTTGAAAATATATCTTTTGTAGCCTCTTCATATGTATATATAGTAAAAAAAATAGTGTAAATGTGCAGCAAAGCATTGTAAAAGAACAAATAAATAGTTTAAAAACAATATAGATTTTTGATGTGGACATTTTTTACAGTTTTGTCTGTTTTACAGTCGACGTGTGCATTTAAAATCTTTTCAAATGTGATTTTAATAAATATTTTCTGCAATTTAACAGAACAGGCGAAATCTGAAAAAAATTAATAAAAATAAAGGAGTTATTTACCATTTTTTAATTTTAAAAAAATATGTAATTTTTAATTTTAGGCCTTTTAAAAAAAACAAACATGTCAATTATTATTGTACTTTAACATAACTTTGAAATCTGTCATATAACAGTTAAAAATGCCATTTTTCAATTCTTAAAATACAAAAATAATGTAAATTAAAGACCAAACATTCTAGAAAATTTGATTACTATTTGTAAAAACACAGATTTAATATTATTTACAGTTCTGTCTGTTTTACAGTCAACCTGTAAATTAATACTTTAGTTATATGTGAAATATTTTCATATATATTATTTGAAATAATTTTAAATATGTTCTGCAGTTAAACAGAGCAGGGAAACCTGTAAAATAATAATAAAGCAATTATTTACAATTTTTAAATTTAAATAATCTGCAAAATAATATTTTTATATGATTTAAATACAATAATAATTAATTTTTCCAATCAAACTAAATTTGTAGAACAAATTATTATTATATAACATAACATGGAAATCTATAAAATAACAGGTTAAAAAATGACCATTTTTCAGTCCTTAAAATACATAATTTTTCTTTCGAACGACGACAAATACCTGTAAAAGAATATTTTTTTGCTGATTTAAATTCAGGAAAAATAGTGTGTATTTATGACAATATAATTAACATACATTCATATTTTTTTTTATTTTACTAGATATTATCTGTAATTTACCAAAACAGGGTAAAAAACATTAATTTTTTACAGTGTTATTGGGTGTTTGTGTTATTGTGAGTTTGCATCGACCTCCTGCATCCATGTCTTTGTGCATCACATTCAACAGAGGAGGATTTGTCCATTTTCAGAAGCGTAAATTAGTCTGATGTTGTTGTTTTTTTAACTCGCTGTCAACAAGCAGCAGGGCTTAAAACATGCAGGAGGACGACAGAGAGGGACAGATGTGGAGAGTCGGAGAGGAGTTTTCCTGCAGCCGAAGGGGAAAAACCCAAGACAAGAAAACGCAATGAGTCGGAAAGACGGGAGAGATTAGAATTACGAGGAGAAGTGAGTTCAAGATGCAGCGTTGTTGATCCCGGGGACGGAAACAAGAGGCAGAAAATAGAGCAGAAAATCAGAAAAACGCAGGCAGAGGAAGGTGTTCAAGCCGGAGAGGCGTTTCTGAGGGAGGGAGATAAGGAGGAAGAGGGAAACGTGGAGGTTAGAAATAGGAGGCAGGTAGCCGACATGAGGAGAGTTAAAAGGGGGACGTGGTGTTCAGGCTGGAGGGAAATGAAGGCTGCGAGGAGAGAGAACGAGATGGACAGGAAATTAGCGATGGATCCGGGGGAGAAGATATTGAAATTCAACATGAGCAGGGGAGGGGAAGTTGTGGAAGGAAGAAAGGGAGGAAGAGGAGCGACGGAGCCGAGCAGGAGGTTTATCTGCAGTGCTGTAGCAGTCAGTGGAGCATTGTAGAGCCGTCAGCACAAATTCCCCCCTCAGCATGCAGATCTTGAACGCATCTGCATTCCTCAACTGCAGAGTTAATCTGATACACGCAGCAGGCGCCAGCAAGATCCCTATCGCCTCCACCTCAGTGAAAAACCTGCTGCACGTTTATTTATCAGAGTCTTAGTCACGGGAACAAAAGATAAACGACTGAATCCCCAGATTAGCTCAGATTATTCTCAAATAAGACGATAACTTCCAGTCAGAGTGCTCCTCAGAGATCTTCCCCCCTGAAGGAAAGACTGCTTCTTATTCAAACCCCAGAACTCTCCTGTTGAACCTGGAGGTCAGATCCAGAGTCTGACGGCGTCACTCGCTTCCTCTGCGGCACACTCAGCAGCTCTGCGAGTTTCTGACTGCATTCTTCCGGGAGAAGGCCGGTTAATGAGCAGCACTGCAGCGTTCAGGAGGCTCCATGCAGCAGCAGCAGCAGCAGCAGCAGATTCAACGGCTCCTCTTTTGTCGCACAGCGGAACGAGCCTGAAGACACCATTTGTTGCTTAAACGTCAAAACAGCCGTGAAGCGTTTTACAGATTATCCTGCAGAAGAGCCTCCGACACAAACGGGGGAAAAGGCAGCGCATGAATAAAACATGTCTGCAGGCGGCGTCATACATGTGGCAAATGGACGTACATGCATAGCCATAAAATATATATGATTACAAAATGAAGCTCGTCTTTTATTTTAAGACAAAAGCGATGCAAATGAGCAAATCCACGCTGCAGCAGCTCTGACAGGCCTCGTCCTGTGTTTTAAAAGATGCACTTCGCATTGGAGAACATTGTGTTAGTTAATTGTAAGGCCAGAGTACATCAAGCTAACATGTGCTAATGCTGGGTATAGAGTGAATATAGGACATTTTCTGTTCTCTAATGGTACATCTGCAGCATAAAAACTGCAAATGGAGAACAAAAATAACAGAAAATAATAATAAAATACTAAAATTAACAGAAAAAAGCCTGATGCACAAAAAGTGTATAAACCGAAAAAAGCAAAAAATAAATAAATAAATAAAATAAAAATACAAAAACAAGCAAAATAATAATAATAATAATAGTAATAATAATAGTAATAATAATAATAACAATGATAATAGTAATAATAATAATAATAGTAATAATAATAAAAGTAATAATAATAATAGTAATAATAATAAGCCCAGACATTGTTCTGTAATTTAAGAAAAAATAAAACGCCAGGTTCACCTGCTCGGATTATTAGAGACCTTTTTTTTGCCAGTAACAGTGGAAATTTTCCTTTAAATGATAATGGAGCTTCAGTGAGACTGACTCAAAAAAATTCAAACAAATCTGTAAAAAATACAAACTATTTTTAATTAACTTCTATATCTCTCACATTTAATTTAGTTTTCTCATTCTTTGCATTGTGTTCTAACAATTAAACCTGAACAAAGACACATGAACGCCGCATTTCCTTATTGCCTCGAGGGGAAAAGATGTAAACAGTTAAATATGTTTAATATCAGTTTTCCATTCTCCTCTCTGCTCTGTAGAAACAATGCCTGCAGTTCAGCTGAAAAGAAGTCTCAGAATTGTTTCCACATGAAGTCACTGATGGCTTCTTCGTTGCGCAGAAAAGAGCAAAATTTTTAGCATTTATAGAATTTATTTTGAGCAAAGGTTTACATCTTGACGACATTTGGAACAAAGTGATTTGGATAGTTAATTCTCTCGACTAATGTGGAAGTCACATAAAGTTAAATATCTGATGGTTATTTCTCTTCTAACCGTTTCTGGCTCTGATTAATGGTTTCATTCTGGTTTTAGACTCCCCCGTAGGATGTAATGGTACAGTCCATTTACAAGCACTAAACACAGAAATGGAGTTTTTTTTTCTTATTTCTGCTCAAAAATCTCAAAAAGCAGCAACAACCCAGGTGTGAACAGTTAAAAACTCCACTGGCATTTCTGCATTTGGCTTTTCTAACCACTTTTTAACACCACAACTCGGCAACAGGAGGAACTCTGAGCTTTATTCCCTTGTCGTTGGTGTTTGTTGGTCGCCTGGTCTGAGCCTTGTCTCTGTCCTCACCTGTTCGCCTCCAGATCAGATTTAACGGTTTAGCCCGGCTCGGCTCGGACCCCTGACCCGCCCTGGTCCTCTGAAGGTCGCCCGGCTGTGGATTAATGCGCCGCGGATGAATCGGCTGAATTAAAATGGCAAGCTGCAGCTCATTACGCAAAGGTCGGACACGTACAAGACGCCGAGGTCGCGGCGCTTCCTGCTTCCTGTGAGGCTAATCGAGCCTAATCAGCCCCGTTACTGCAGCGCAACAAATGGAAGCAGGTTTGGGGAGCGACTGCCGACCTCCTATCGACTGTAAATCAGCGTTTAGACTTCAAAGCTCCATGGAAACCGCCTTTGCCAGTCAGTCACTTCCAGTCCACTTGACAAAGCTGGTAACTGGAGGCATTCATTTGCCTGTCAGCTGCTGATAACGGGGTTCTGACAGCGGAGGCGTCCTCTCCGCTGCTTACACACTCCATATTTTGATGTTGGAGGAAAACATCTGCATGGCTCTCGGATGAATCAGGTTCTGATCTGTATCCAGGGCAGCCTGCAGGTAACCTGACAGCTGGCCATTCAGGGGGGTTTCTGTGCAGCAGCGGATTTAGGATGCAGGATCCGTCTTGGAGCGCCGCTCGGCTTCAAAGAGGCAAACTGAGCTTGAGCTTGACAGGATGAGGAGCCACAGGTGTGTCTGGCTGCAGGGTCTGTGGCCCCTGACCGGTTTGAAGGTCTGGGGTCTGGGTGGTTCCTTTTCTGTGATCCACCGTCTCAGATCATCCAACAGGTTTTTACACTGGAGGCCTGCAACGAGACACGGAAACAGGAAGATCAGTCATCTGTGTTGAGTTTTTAGCTCAGTCTACTGTTGCTTTTTGACGTTTTCATTCACTATTTACCTACTAGGGACAGGACTCACAGGGTGCCTCACAATACGATACGCGATGCATGGCTCACGATGCCGATACGATCACGATACAGCGATATCTGATGCATCACGATGTCTAGAACTTGGATATACTCATCCCTTGGTTCCAGTGTGTGCAGCGTTTTTCCAAACCCCTCAGATTTTTAATGCTTGTCTTTTGGATCCTTCACCTTTTGCACGTTTGTCTTGACAGCTTTCAGTCGACAGCCTCAGAACAAACCAGCTTTACTTCTATTTTCGACGTCATATGTGTGCGAATGCAAGCTGAGGAGCATTTCAAGGCTTCTGGGCTCGTCCATTTTCTGAACAGGACCGCAGCGGTTGTGTTTTGGGCCCTTGGCGCTGCCAAAGTGAAGGTGACCTCTTCTCTGTAACTAAACAGCCTGTGCAGACGGAGGACCGAAGCTGCCGTCATCGAGTCTGGACTTCGAGCCAGGTCGCTGCAAGAAAAACCCCAAAATGTAGACCAGCGTTTTGAAAAGGTCCTCCTCTGGGTTTCATTTGGAGCACAATGAACTAAATAATGAATAACGCAGCGTAGGCAGTGAAGTTACATCACGTGTCAGAGCAAGGAACGGTCGGTTTTTCCAACTGCATCCACCTTGTCTTGTCAAACTTTCCTCACATCAAGTCCTGCTGATGTTAGAGCCTCAACAGTTGGTGAGATGTCGACCAAAGACTGTATTTATAGTAGGAAACATGGATCCATTAATATATAAATGGACTTAGAGGGACATAATAGCAGCCTTGATTGAAAAGTTTAGCGCTGGTCCGAATAGCAATATCCACACTTGAGATGTACGGGTCCAATTACTGACGAATATTCGGTTCGTGCGACGGCATTAGCGTGGATGTCTCCTGATGACGGGGGAACAGTAGCAGTGTCCTCGGTCGCCATGCCGTTCTGTCGGCTCACGAACTGCAGTTGGTGCACATGCTCAGCCAGGTGATGGCGGTTGGGGTGTGAGTGACTATTCAGATCTCAAAATTAGTGTCTTCAGATACCACCGCAACGACCGAATATTTGGATATTCAGATATTCGGGTCCAGCCCTAGAAAAGTTAGCACCTTTTATCCATTTTCAGTGGCAAATAATTAGGGCCCGAGCACCCAAGGGAAAAGGTCAGCGATCAGTGTGAAACACTGAACGCTGGCCTTTGCACTGGGTGCACTTGTTGTTCATTGTTGTTCATTTGGACGATTTAAAGTAATTTTAAACACATTTGAGTCATTTTGGGCAAATTTGGAGCAGCTATGAACTCTTTTCAGTCGATTTGAACAAGTGTAAATCATTTTAAGACTAATGTTGGACGTTTCTGAATAATTTGTGGGCAATTTGAAGTAATTTTCGGATTCATTATGAATGTTTTTGAATCATTTCTGCAGAATTTTAAGGCATGTTTCAAGTCGTTTTGGACAATTAACAGATTTCTGGGACGTGGAGCTTGAACCTTACCTTGTTATACCAGCATACATCAGATTCTACTGACGTTAGAGCATAAAAAATTTGTGAAACGTCAACCAAAGACTGTATTTATAGTAGGAAATATGGATCCATCCCTGTACGTACACTTACAGGAACTTTCTGGGGACACAGTTTTGCACTTTCTTCCATTTTCAAGGATCAGTAATTAGAAATGTGTCTTCTGCTGGATCCGTTCAATCATTCTGATCTGCTGGAAACCATTCCGTCTGTGTCCTCACCAAATTGCACGACTGTGGGGATTTTATTTCTGGAGATACTGAACCGTGAAAATGGCTTAATAAGTTTTCTCAAAAATCTGTTGCGCTGGGTCTCGGATGTGTTTGGGGAGAGATTTCTAGAGAGAGGGGCAGAAACGGAGACTTTGAACTGAACGTGTTGTTGGATCTTGTGAAGGACAGACTGACTTCCATAACTGAGCCCTTCAAACTACCCAGCAACCTGAGTTTCCATCTTTTAAAACCTCCTCATAACAGCCACATAACTCCTTAAAGGAACGTGACCCCCTAATTCTCAGACCACATCATGTCGCTCCAACTTTACACTCCCGTTGTCCACAGGGTATCTTGTTACCATGGCAACGGAAAGTCATTCCTCATCAAACCCATTTCGTCCAATACGCCGTGGTCATCCGCATGCACCTAGCGATAAAACCGGGCAGTTTTGCCATTTTTTGCTGCTTTTTTGCCGGCCATATTGCTGGTTCCCATAGCAACGGTGCATCTATTTCTATTCAGACCCTTTTCTGTTGGATCCATTGGACTCCAAAGCATGCATCACTGCTTTATGGCAAACAAAACATGGAAATAATGGAAGGTTTTGTCTTGGATGCAAGGGATAAAATTTATTACAAACACCCAAATTAATTAAATCAGACATTTGTGGTCTTTTGGCTTGTACGGGTCGGAACCGGTGGAATCTTCCGGCCCAATCCAAACCAGCAGGTCAGCGTGACATCTGAAAACCTTCGGCAGCACTGATTTTAAAGCTGCCGAATTAGAGAGTAAATAACATCCTGACAACAACGAGGCAGTGACGCTGGAGCTAATTAACAAATTCTCTGCTGCTCCCGTTTTAATCAGAGAGGAGCTCGGCGGCCCTCAGAAGGGAGATTCTGCTGACTTGGGGTCTGTTGTGTTTGGAGGTTTTACACGACCGACTCTCCTATCATGATTTGATTCAATTCAACACTCGTCAGATGATAAACAAACCGTGGAGCTGCTTTATTCTGTTCTGCTCTTTTCTTCTCTTGTTTTCGCTGCGGAGTTAGTCGTGTTCACATCCCCGAAAAACCCCAAAACAAAAGGCCACCGACTGTTGTTTTACGAACTCCTCATGTTCAGCCTCTAAAAATATCTCCCTCCGTGCTCCGTCAGCGTCCCCTCCCCTCTCCTTCCCTCCCCTCCCCGCCGTGTCCCCGAACCAATTACAGCCTTGTTGAAATGCAGATCTGTATCGCGGCTGCAATAATAGGTTCAATTTACAGTGTCAGCCGGAGTCCTCACCCACATCTGCGGCATTAGCATCTGGGTCCTCGTGTGTGAGGTTCTGCTCAGACCGGGGCGTCGCTGCATTCAGATCCCGCGGAGCCGCTCTAATTGTCTGGCTTCCTAGTTGACATAATTATGGTCTCATTTCCAAACTGTGACTGCAGACAGGTGATCGCTGAGGTGTCGGAGGCTTCGCTGGTGTTGTTTTGTGGAAACTTCGGCTGAAAATTTAGATTATTCATTCCTTCAGTACATTATTTAGACGTATATCCTTGTTAAATTATCTTTATCAGTGACTGACTGGTTGATCAAATGTTTGTTTTGTAATTATCTGTTGAAGTTATTAATCGGAAAGTACATAGTTCCATCTTCACAGTTTAACCCTAACCCTACAGCAGCTCTGCTCAAAAACTGCAAAACACTATCTACAGTAACGTCAGTGTGTTTAATGAAGCCGTGCAAAGTTTCACCTTCATACTATGAATATTTTTAGAGTCACAAGCCTTTGAAGTTCATAGAGGTGGGTCCAAATCAGATGCTTTATAATGTTTTAAGAGAGCGTTGTCAGGGTTTAGCTATTAACGGGCCACCATGACAAAGACTTCTGTGGCGGTTAATGGACGTCTTCCATCATCTCTGAGCCTCATAACTTAATCAGTACAGCAGACAGACACATGACATGTTCAGGGCTGAAAGACACATTAGAGTTTTGTTAAAAACTGCAACCAGATCAGTTTTAGATCCACTGAAGGTGTCACAATCTAAACACTGAATCTGTTTTTTGTGCATTCTGGGTAAACTTTCAATAGTAAAAATCAACCGTACAAAGGATAGTAAAAGTTTTGTGTTCTGGTGCAGAGTTCCTCCTTTTGCTCCTGTTTTTCTGACTTTGTCTGTGAGGCTCATGAGTTAGAATTGAAGTCCTGATGTTCTGTTTTCCCATCGTCCATGTTTGTGTGCTGCTCTATGTGAGCTGTCTGTGGTGCTGAACTGAAGTCCTGAAGAGACGAGCTGAAAAAGCCAAGTGCTGTAAGTGTTATAGACTTACTGAAAGTAAGCGTTGATGCTTTCAATATGAATAAACAGTTTAAATTCTTTAGTTGGATTTACATTGAAAACAGAATCAAACAAAGTCTCTAACTAGCAGGGGTCTGTTCCATAAGACAAGTTAACTCAGTGATCCAGGCTTATTTCAGTTAGCCCAACTTACTTCAAGGTATTTAGGTTGCATGAATTGAACTCCCTCAGAATCAAGACTTTAAAAAGTGCATTCTGGGTAAACTTTGGAGACTCATATCATCATGTGTGATAGGTGGTTGGTCAGAACAAGTTATAGACGATGAAAGGATCATTTTTACACACATTTGATACCAGGATCATCTAATAGACACGATTCACTCTGTGGAAAAGCTATCTACTAGTATAAATGGGCGCTAGTTGATTTTTCATGGAAAGATAGCTACATTTTCAGAAGAAGAATGCTCATGACGTGTCCTCCATCATGTAAAAACACCATGTGTTCATGCTAGCAGGCTTAAAGGATGGGTTTCCTGAGCAGACAGTCTGAGGAGCTGAGCTGTTCCACACCAGAGAAGAGTCAAACTTTCACTCAGCTGCTTCGGCTCCAACCTGCTGCTGGCGACGTTCGCTGCTGACGTTTGTCGATGAGATGCGTCAGGGTTCAGGAAACGTTCTGTGATCCAGAAGACTTCGCCTCTTACAGCAATCAGACCCGAGATCGGAGCGGATGTTCAGTTTGCCTCCTCGGGTGTTCGCACCGCTGAGAGAACAGCTGGAGATGAGCAGCTGTGCAGACCTGTTAGTAATTATATTCACATGCAGAGCAGGTTTCATTTCCACAGCCTTTTTCACTCCTTTCTTGCAGCGCCGTTGATTTTTGGACCACATTTATATATATATATATCTTTACTCATTTTAGTGATCAGAATAACGCAGCAGCTCCACTAATCGGCTCCACTGCGTTCATTCACAGGAAGAAACAATCGTAAAGCTTCTTCTGTGCCGAGATGAACAAATGTGGGCCGATTACGGTGCAGCAAGTCAATAAGATTAAAACCCACACAGACGTAGACGTGCACGTCGCCTTCACGAGGATTACATGCATTAACACAACTAGAGGCGCTAATTCTGCGGGATGATCCGCGAGCTTTGTGCCGGATGCATGTGGAGCCTCTAATCGGCCGTCGGACGTCCGTCAGCGTCAGGTTTTGTCTCTGCCCAAACCCACCTCAGTGATCCCGCTGCGTCCACTCAGTCAGCTGGAAGACTGGCTCTTTAGAGTGAAGTCCAGGTCACGATATTAGATCTTGAACGCTGCTTTCAAAGTCTAAATGTCTTATTTCTGCCTTGAAAAATAATCTGTTCCTGTCAAAGTCCTGCATTGACAAAGTTCCTGAAGTAACAGTTTGGAAGTAAGATCAGGAAAATGTGCCTAAAGTATTAGAATTTGTCGTCACCATTATACTTTTATATTGTATCACATTAGATTATGATTTTAATGCATTAATGTAAAAACAGGATGTGACTGTTACAGCTGTTCGAGATGGAGCTCATTTTGATCTGCTGAACTAAACTTCAGAATAATGCTTTCATGATTCGGCTGATTTAATATTTGTAAAAGGAAAAACCTTCGCAATATTTGTTTTGTCCAATAATTAAAATGATCTAAACTGTTAATAAATGAAACAGTTTATTATCATTAAAATCCTCACATGTCAAAGCGGAGCAACAAATCGTTTTCAGAATCGTTATTTTAGTTCAGCTCTCTTTGTTTTCACTGTTAGGTCGTTTAGTTTAATTACCAGAAGATCGTATTTTATAACCGCCTTATATGTGTTTGTAAAATTCTTACTAGTAAAAATGTAGCAGAGTAGAATTATAAAGTGGAAACCAAAGGTACAGCTTGAAAGTTTTTCTTTGGTGAATAATCAGAAAACAGAAACACATCCAGGGAACCAGTGATTGTTTCTGTGACTCCATGTCATTAAACTGCTGCTCAAACTGTGATACATCCCATAATAGTGAAGCTCACAGTTGGTTATAGAGAAAGTGAGCATAAACCAGATGTAGTGTTTAGACTGTGACACCTGGAGTGGATGTAAAACTGATCTGGATCTGGATCTAGGCTCAGAAATGATGGAAGAAGTCCATTAAGAAGTGATAGATGTGGACCCTCCTCTATGAACCTAAAGGGTCTGAAACTCTGAAAATATCCACAGTATGAAGGTAAAACTTTGCTTCTTTAAGTAAAGTTGCTGCAGGTAAAGAATCAGCTGATTGTGAGGAGGTCAGGAGGAGGACTGTTGGATTCTTCATGATGGTTCCGATGAAAGCGGTGCAGAAATGACCTGCGTGTCTGTTTAGATGAAGCTGTGTGTTCCCGCTGCAGATGTTGATCACTGAACCAGACACCAGCGTCCACGTGTCGCCTTCGCCTCCCGCTGATCTTCCTCTGTTTCCTCCTGGTTGTGACTCCGGCCTCTCTTTTCCCTTTCTTCCAGACTCGCCATGAATCCCATGACACAGCTGTACTACAAGAAGGTGAGTCAGACACTTCGTCTTCATCAGTACTTGGAGTGTTTTTCCTGAAAAATGTTCTCTTTCCCAAAGCCTGAAACTCTCACTGCTGCTCACTAAGACTCGAGATCTAGAGCAAAATAAGTGACTTTATCCATCAGTAATGAGATGATATGAGTTCACCACATGTGTAATGTGATGCTGAGTCTTCCACTGTATGAGGATGACTACAGCTATAAGATACATTTAAAGATGGTGGAAAAAACAGCAAATATCTGCAAAATGATTCTATTTTTTCTGATTTAAATACAATAAAACTGTATGATTATTAGTATTAATACTGGCAGGTTATAAAAGAACAAATTACTGTTTGGGAAAAAACAGATTTCTGATGTAACCATTGTCTACCCGTTTGGCCTGTTTAGTTTTTTTCTTGGAATTTTACTGTATGTTATCTGTAATTTAACAAAACAGGAAGCATCTGCAAAACAACAGTGAATTGTTTTCAATAAATGCATTTAAAAAGTGTTGAACTTTCGTCTCAAACCTGCAGCACCTCCTCCTGTGGCGGCATATTGTTGAGACTTTCAGTGAAACAGTCCATTTATTAGCCTCGTAAGCCGGTTTAAACCCCAAACAAACAGAAAGAATCAAGATTTATCCGAGCTAAGCTGTGTGGATATGAGGAGGGGAATGTCTGTCAGTCTGACTGTGTCTCCAAACTGGAATCCGTCACTGACAGCTCTGGTCCAGACATTAGTGGGTGAATGCTTTTATTTTGGTGAGTCCTGGTTTCCTCCTGAGTGTTTTGTCTCCAGAGAGCTGTAATACCAAATCAGATTAGTGGGTTAGCAGGTATGTTGAGACTTGTGATGCAGGTGGCTCTCTTTTAACCTGCTGGGTTACCATGGTAACTAATGCTGCACAGCTGGATTATCATAGTAACTGATGTTGCACAGCTGGATTACCATGGTTACTGATGCCACACAGCTGGATCACCATGGTAACTGATGCTGCACAACTGGATCATCATAGTAACGGATGCTGCACAGCTGTATCACCATGGTAACTGATGCTGCACAGCTGGATTATCATAGTAACTGATGCTGCACAGCTGGATTACCATGGTTACTGATGCCACACAGCTGGATCACCATGGTAACTGATGCTGCACAGCTGGATCACCATAGTAACTGATGCTGCACAGCTGGATCACCATAGTAACCAATGCTGCACAGCTGGATTACCATGGTAACTGATGCTGCACAGCTGGATCACCATGGTAATTCATGCTGCACAACTGGATCACCATAGTAACCGATGCTGCACAGCTGGATTACCATGGTAACTGATGCTGCACAGCTGGATTACCATGGTAACTGATGCTGCACAGCTGGATTACCATGGTAACTGATGCTGCACAGCTGGATCACCATGGTAACTGATGCTGCACAGCTGGATCACCATAGTAACTGATGCTGCACAGCTTTTCTCGGAGTTTGGGATTTAAATCGGCCCTAAGAAGCGTCTCTCTCTCTCTTTTATTCTCAGCTGATTTTTTTTTCCTCCAAACCTGTTGAGCTGTACATTTTTAGTCCCACTCAACAAAGCCTGTTACAGCAGGATAACCGGATGCATCGCGTTGCCATGGGAACCTACACGCATTCAGCTGATAAACCAGAAATCCTGTTTTAACCATCAGTGTGTTGGAGAACATTCAATCAATAGCATTCATATCACTTCTTCTGCTCTGATCTCCTTCATTGTGGGGCAGTGTCAGACCTGAATGTTGATGCCTCGGTGAGCTTCAGAGCTCTAATGTGCAGCTGGAAGCTAGAAATAAGCTGCTGCATTGAGAGTCACTGAGTGGAACAATAAATACATCGACTTACATGATTATTAATAACTTGATTTTGCAGAGCACTTTTTGAAAGCAAAGTTGCAAAGACAAATAAATGAACACAAACAAACAAGGAAGCAAAGAAAAAAAGATCCTGAACATGCAGTGTAACAGAGTAGCAGAGTGAAGTCAGCAGATGTTGCATCGAAACATTTTCCATCCATCCATCCATCCATTATCTATACACTGCTTAATCCTCTGTAGGGTCACAGGGGGACTGGAGTCTATCCCAGCTGACTCAGGCGAAGGCAGGAGACACCCTGGACAGGTCACCAGCCTATCACAGGGCTACACATAGAGACAAACAACTGAGCTCACTCTCATTCACACCTATGGAAAATTTAGAATAATCAGTTAACCTCAGCATGTTTTTGGACTGTGGGAGGAAGCCAGTGAGAACCCACGCTGCACAGGGAGAACATGCAAACTCCACACAGAAAGATCCCAGGCGTCCTAACCGGGATGCGAACCGGGGATCTTGTAGCTGTGAGGCGACGCTGCTAACCACCGAGCCACCGTGCAGCCCCAGTAATTTACATATTAGGGAATAAAACCCTACAAAGGTTATACAAAGCACTGTAATGAATGTTAGTTTTAGAAGTGCTGCTTTTGACTGTACTGTTTATTATTGCTGTCCGTTTTCACAACCTGTTCCTCTTGACTCCAGCAGGCGGCAGAGCATTAAGTTGTTTCCTCTTTTCTCGGATCATGTTCAGAGTCGGATGGAAACACAAACTTCCCGTTTTATTTTTTGTCCTTTGTCTCTGGAGCTTCTTCACTCTGTGTGCTGCCTGCCTGACGTTCCCTTTGCCCCCTGCTTTGTTTGTGTGTTCAGTTTTCTGTTTAACTTTCTGTTTGGCTTCAAGTTTGTCGCCGTTATTTGCCTTCCTGACGTTTTGTTTTTTACTCCTTCACTCTTTGTTTTTGAAATCTGACTTTTTTGACTCCCTCCTGACGCCTCATGAGACTTTCACCCCTGCTGTTTTTAAGCATCTTTAAAATGTGTTTGCGGTTAAGCTTCAGGTCTGCATGTTGAGTTAGAACCAACTTCATGCTGCCCAGATGTTTAATCACATGGACAGGTGGGGGAACAAACTGTGTAAACCAGTTTTTGTTTATTCTGCTGAGGAGGTCTGCAGCTGTCTGAATGTATTTAGTCGCTCGGTGAAGCAGAGAACGCGCAGATGGCTGCAGGAGACCAGGAGAAGACGAGCATGTGTCCAGTTTGTTTCACGCTCTCGCTGCCGTCTGTGTTCCAGGCGACGTACTCGCCGTACCGCGACCGCATCCCGCTGCAGATCGTGCGAGCCGAGGTGGAGCTGTCGGCCGAGGAGCGGGCCTACCTCACCGCCGTGGAGAAAGGTGAGCCCATCCGCTGCACCTGCTGGACGAGGCCGAGCCGATCGCTGAGCAGCTGCTGCCCTTGAAGCTTCACCAGGCGGCTGCTTCAGACACTGTCAGTTAGATTGTTGGAGTCTGTGTGTGGCAGCAGGGAGCACAAAAACAGACCATTAGATTCAAATCACATGCTGCACTTTCTGAAGTAAGATCTCATACTTTAGTCAGAATACAGGCAGTGATGTCGACATTAACTGTGAACTAAATATCCCAGTAAGTTTCCATGTAAATGATAATAATACTGAGTGATAGCTGGAGTTCATGGGGGTCTGTATGTTGGTCTTATATGTGCAAAGCTAGAATATATATGAGGCTGATTTAGCTGAATGTCTCCATACAGATGCTGGGAATTACACACTTTGCAATACATCTAGTGTTTGTTAAAACATTTTCTAGACCTTATGAGCACCAGGTGTTGAGTCCACGTCAACATTTAATCTAAATATCCAAAAACTGGAACCTCGTCTTGTCAAACTTTGCACACACAAAGTTTCAGATTCTACTGATGTTAGAGCCTCAACAGATGGAGAAATGTTGACCAAAGACTGTATTTATAGTAGGAAACATGGATCCATCCATATATAGACGCTTACAGGGACTTTCTGGGGACACAATACTATTAAAGCTTGAATATTTTGTTATTTTTTCCATTTTCGAGGACTATTAATCATTAATTTTAGTATTTTTCTGACAATTTTTGGACACATTTTGAGTCATTTTGGAAAGTTTTTAATTATTGTGGACAGTTTTTACTAATTTCGGACAAGTTTCAGGTCAAAATGTCAATGGGAACATGGATCCATCCATATATAGACGCTTACAGGGACTTTCTCGGGACACAACACCATTTTCATTTAAAAATCCTGCTCTTTTATTTCCCGTTTTCAAGGACCAATAATTAAACATTCCACAGCTGAGCCCTAAATTTGGCTTCCCAGCGAAGATGCAGGGGAAAAATAGAGAATGAAACTCTCAAAATTCTGCCAAAAATGCCTGACAGAACTAATTAACACGTTTATGGAGATTAAACAAACCAGGAGACGGTGACACAACATGCTTTCAGATTTCTGTCTGAATTGACACTGACTGATGCAGAAATCACAGAAGAATGAGGCTCCGTGTAGAACTTGCAAGTTTTCTTTCGTACTGAAGTGATGCAGTGACATCTGTCACTCAGGAGCCGTCTTAGAAATGTTTAAGATCATTAACATAAAACCTGATAAAGCAAAAGTCAGCTGGTGATGTGTTCTGAACCACATGCAGCTGCAGGTCACAATAATACAAACTACCCATGTAGAATCCTGTAAATATGAAATACTTGGAATGAAAGTTGTTTTTGTTGAACTCTCATGACTGTTTGAGCAGGTTGTAGAGTTCTGGAGGATCAAACCTGCTGCAACACGTCAAACTATCATCCACTCTGTCCAGGTGACTATGCGGGGGTCAAACACGCCCTCCGGGAGGCCGAGGTTTACTACAACATGGACGTCAACTGCCTGGACCCGCTGGGCCGCAGCGCCCTGCTCATCGCCATCGAGAACGAGAACCTGGAGATCATGGAGCTGCTGCTGGACCACGGCATCCACACGGGCGACGCCCTGCTGTACGCCATCAGGAAGGAGGTGGTCGGCGCCGTGGAGCTGCTGCTGTCGCACCGGAGGCCCAGCGGAGAGAAGCAGGTGAGTCTCCACCAGCGCGACGCATCCCTTCACGCACGCACGTGTTGGCATTTACTCAGCCGTGGATGTGTGTGTGTGTGTGTGTGTGTGTGTGTGATAATGAGCAGCACATCCATTCATTGTGATGCTCCACGTTCTGCTGAGAGGAGGAAAATTAAACAGCTCGTTTATAGACAAACTGTGAAATAGGATTTAGAGACAGACAGTGTATTTGTCTGCTCGATGCGCTTCTGTGTGTGTGTGTGTGTGAGTGTGTGTGTGTGTGTGAGTGTGTGTGTGTTTGAGTGTGTGTTTGAGTGTGCACAGGGTGTAAAAGAACATGTTGCGCAGTTGAGCTAAAGTGTAGGTGTTAAAGGGGATCGAAGAGGAGAGGTTGAGTGAAGTGAAAGAGTGAGAGATTAGAAAACACATCTGTGAGGACAGAAGGAGAAGAGAGAGAGAGGGAGAGAGGGAAGGAAACGAGGAGGCTTTTCTTTTTTTTTAATTTAAAAGGAGAAGAGAAACCGACTCTTCTTCCACATTAATTCCTGGACCGTCTGAGGCTACGAGGTTCCGCGTCACCATGGCAACCAGCCCTTGGCCGAAAGCAGGGGATTGTGGGAAGGTTTTGGTTGCCTCTCAGTTGGACGTGGATGAGAACAAATTTGTTCTCGCTGTGTTTCTGTTGGTTTTAATCTTCGGCCATTTTCTCACTTTCTGCTTCTCTTCATCTCCTTCAGTTCGGTTATTCACCGTCTTTACATAACAGACTTCAGTGAGCACAGAAATGTAAATAAACTACAGATTTATCATCTCCACTCAGATATTAGCTCATTTAGATTCTTCAGTGCATCATTTACAGATTGCTAAATGACATTTTTGGTGTTTTGGAGTTTTTATTTAACCCTCTGATCTCTGATGAGGCTTGTTTTTCACTGCAACATAAAGTCCTGCACCTCAGTGGAAGCAGAAGAAGCATGAAGAAGGAGAGAGAACTCAGTCTGACACAGCCAGAGTGACAGAAATATGAAGGAAACGTTGGGTTTCTTTGATTATTTATTTTGCAAAAATGAGAAAGCATGCAATCAACATGTCCAGTATAAGTGTCCACATGTGTTAGTAATGCTAGATAACATGGAGGCTCCACACACTGCAGGTATTTTACGACTTACACTTTTAATTTGTCTCCAAACACTGCCTGCAGTTCAACCGACACATCCCTGGATTTTTGCTACGTTCTGTTTGGTTGCAGGTGAGTCACTCGTGGCTTCTCTGTTGTGGTGAGGAGAGCAGAATTTTTAGTTTTTTACAGAATCTGATTCGTGCACTCGGTTTATTTTTTGCTCATTTTTCAATGAAACCGGTGGAGTGAAGCGATTTAGGTGAAGTGTCTCGATTTTTGGCTGAACTTTGGTTCATTTTCGCCTAATGAAAGACAATATGAGGAGAAACACATCCGTCTTCTTTTGGTTTTTAATTTTAATTTTTAATTTAATTTTTAATTTTTTATTTAATTTTTAAAGTGTGATGACCAGATGATCAGGCTTTTAGATTTTCCTCAGAGCGCTGCAGCTTCATTCTTCCTGTTGAAGCTGGACTTTGTGTTCCTGTCGGGTTGGACGGCGTTGCAGCTGTTTCTCGCTGCTCTGACTGTCGCTGGCAGTTTGTCTGTGGATGAGATGTTTCCCGCCCACCAAACCGTCCTCCAGCAGACGTTGCACATGGCTGCCGGTCCTGTTGTTGCCGTCGCTGTGCGGTTGCCAGGCAACCAGCAGAGATACCAGGAAGTGGCTGCTCTGTGAACCAGTCGTGCATTTAAGCCGCCTCTGAAGCTGCGGCTGCTTCCATCTACATTTTGTACGCATTAAACATGAAGCATGAACACTTCTGGCTCTGATGAGGTCACACATCGCAACAAAAAGCCCATTTAGATGGCAGAACACATTCTGAAATTCTCTTATAATTAATCATTTGAGCTCCAGGCAGCAGCTTGTGGGTGTTTTTTGCTCTTGTCTCATTTTTCCTCACTGTGTTCTCATTTTTCACTGCAATCTAAAGTCCTGCAGCTCTGTGGAAACAGAACAAGCATGAAGAGGGAGAGAGAGCTCAGGAATGTCTTCTGTGCAGTTTGACACAGTTAAAATGATGGAAATCAGGAAAAAAGGACAAAGAGAGTTACATTTCTTTCATTATTTGTTTTGTAAAAACCTTTTAAAAAACTGGAATTAACGACAGTTCAGCTGAAAAGTCTCTGAATTTTTTCTGTGTGTCTGCTGGTCACAGCTCCGTCACTCATGGCTTCATGATTGCATCAAAGAGTGGAGATTTTTTAGTTTTTTGCAGAATGTTTTCAGTGTAAGCAATTTATTTTTGGTGAATGTTTAAATGAGATTCTGATCGGTTCCCCATTCAACAGCATGTAACAGATGAGTAGTTCAAGGAGCGTTGGAACGTTGAAAATCTGATTATTCTGATGATAAATTATGTAAATTTTGGTGATTTTTGTCTAAAGATAAAATGCTTTTAAAACCTGCTGGTGGGTTTTCAGTCAAATTTGTTTCCAGAACTGCACAGAAGTTTTAGTTTCCAATAACAAATAAGAAAACTCTGAACCAAATCTGACGTCTAAAACGACACCGACTGACCTTTTCTCTTTAATTGCATATTTCTTCTCAGTGGTTTTCTGTCTGTTATGGCACCACGTCGGTAAATAAACTCCTCTGTGGCTCCAGCAGGTGGTCAGAGCTTTAAATAAATGTACCTCGGCTGTGTAAACCAGCAGGAAACTTCTTTTATGCACTAATTAAATCAGTTTTAATCTGATTGAAGCAACTTTAATTTGATTCATCATTTGGCTAATTTGCCTTTGAGTTGTTGCCTTTACGTAACGCCGCCACATGCGGAGCTGAATCAAGGCTTTTAATCACACAATAAAAGCTCTTTTTATTTCAGTGTTTCCTGTTTTGCTGCTGAAGCGTCAGCCTGACGTGGGATTATTCTACTTTTTGCTCCCTGTCCTCCTCCAGGTTCCGTCGCTGATGATGGACAGTCAGTTCTCAGAGTTCACTCCAGACATAACTCCCATCATGCTCGCTGCTCACACCAACAACTACGAGATCATCAAGCTGCTCGTCCAGCGGAAGGTGAAAACACTCGTACACTCATTTTGCTAACGCATTTTACAACGGCATGTACAGGTAATAAGCGAGTTTGAGTTTGTATTGTCACGTTCCCGTTACCGTGACTTCCGCCTGGTTTCTCCGCAGGTCACCATCCCCAGACCACACCAGATCCGCTGTGACTGTGTCGAGTGTGTGTCCAGTTCAGAGGTGAGTGTTTTTTCAAGAACACCTGCTTTGCGTTGCTTGGAGGGTTTTTAGCTTGCAGAAAATCAACATTTGAACCAACCGTGATGCTCTAGAGCTTTTATCTAATTTATCAAGGTCGGGTTTTAACACTGCTTCCACATGTTTGATACCAGAAGTTGTCTGAACTCAAGATTTTAGTTTGCTAAAGGTTTGCAAGACTGAGTATCTAAGACTTTAGTGTTGCTTCATAGTATGAATTTGCCGCTCAGGCTGCAGTCTTCAGCCGATTGGTGGTTTGGTTGGACAATATGCTTGACATCAATCAAATTCTCATTGGTTGGAGAATCTCCGGTTCAAGTCGGCTCCAAACTAACCAACGTGTACAAAAAGGCAAACAATATGGGACACAACATGACCAAGAACAGAACAAATTACTAGAAAGAGGTTCAGAACAGTCAAGATGTGACACAAACTGACCAAATTGGGTCAAAAAGCAACATAAAGAGATCCAAATCAACTATGTAAGGCACAAAATTAGCCACATAGGTTAAAGAAAAGTAGGAAAGACAAGCAATATCAGCAAAACCAGACGCAAAATGTGACCAAAAGTGACCACAAAGGAACCAAAAAATGACCACAGAGAGAGTAAAATCGCCACAACGTATTTAATGTTTACTGATTGTTCACTGAAAGCCGTCATTGTTCGTGTGTTTTGTTCTAAAAGTTGAGTGTAAACTCTGCAAACAGCAGCATATCAACCAACATGTAGATCATCTAAGAACAGCAGCCAACTGGTTTCCGTTCCTCAAGAAGACCCGGAAAGACCAAAAAGAGACACAAAACAACCACAAAATGACACCGAATGACCACGAACAGAGGCGAATGACCACAAAGAGACTCAACAACCACAAAAAGACATAAATTGACTTAAAGAGACACAAAACAACCACAACAAATCACAAAACGACCACAGAGACACAAAGAACGACTAATAGATGCTAAATGACCACGAAGAGACTCAAAATGACGTCAAAGAGAAACAAAATAACCATAAAAAGGAACAAAATGAATTGAAAAGGACTCTAAACGACTACAAAAAGACATAAAATGACTTAAAGAGACACAGGATGACCACAAAAAGCCCACAAAGAAACAAAACAACTACTAAATGACCTAAAAGAGATACAAAACAACCACAAGAGTTCACAAAATGACCGTAGAGACACAAAAGAACTACTAATAGATGCTAAATGACCACAAAAAGACACAGAATTAACAGTATATGACACACAGGAAATGAAGAGACCTAAAATTCTACTTTCATTTTTGTGCAATAATAGACAAAATGAAAAGTCAAACAGTTGGACAAAAGGTCGAGAGAAAATAACAGGTTAGAGTAGCTTTATATGCTGCTATTATTAGATTTTTATATTGATTTAGAATCTAAGCTTTGGCCATTTCAAATCCCAGCATACTGATGTTTCTGCATGTATCCTCTACTGGGAGGTGATGATGGGAGGTTTGTACTTTACTTCGGTGGCGTGTGGCAGCTTCTGAACGTTGTCCTCGTGTCTGCAGGTGGACAGCCTCCGACACTCGCGCTCCCGACTCAACATCTACAAGGCTCTGGCGTCGCCTTCCCTCATCGCCCTGTCCAGTGAAGACCCCATCCTCACCGCCTTCAGACTGGGCTGGGAGCTCAAAGAACTCAGCAAGGTGTTGTATCACAGATGCACCTGCAGAGAAACACCTTTGTGGTTCTTCTTCAGGCAGATCTGATTTCCATAACATGCAGTCACCACTTTTTTAGAACAATTTCTGCTCAACTATCTTTGAAATGCCTGGAATTCTTATAGCATAAAATCCGTATATTTCTGAGATATTGGTACATTGATATGTTGAATACTTTCAGAGATATTCATTAAGAAAATTCCCGTCGACCCACTTTCAACAGGTTTTTTTCTCACATTGAAATTTGAGGCTGTTCAAACAACATCTCAAAAACTCCTGAAGATAAAAACCTGAAATCGTCACTGTTCTTTCGCATCATGTCATTGATTCAGAATGTGTAAAACTGGGCAAACGGATCAAATAATCTCTGATTATGGGTGAGTTAAAATATGAAAAAACTGTAGATGTCATGAAAAGTTAAATTTTTGAGCATATTAACAAAAAACTAATAGTGTAGAAGTCAACTGGTGATATTTTCAGAAATATATGTAGCTACACGTCACAGTAATACAACACGAACCATATAAAACACTTTGATATGAAATATTTGGTCACCAAAATGGGAAAAAAGGTTATTTCTGTTGTACTTTCTTAACTGTTTGAGCAGGTTTGGTAAGTTGTACCACAAAAACAGTATTTCTAGATAGTTTGATTCAAGTAGAGCAGAGAAGTTTTAAAATGGTTTTCCAAACATGTCCAACTAACCCAACCAACCACCCAACCACACACCCAACCAACTAACCAACCAACCAACCACACACCCACATACCTACCCAACCAACCACCCAACCACCCAACCAACCACACACCCAACCAACCAATCAACCAACCAACCAACCAACCAACCAACCAACCAACCAACCAACCAACCACCCAATCAACCATACACCTACCCAACCAACCAACCAACAAACCAACAAACCAACTAACCACACACCCAACCAACCACCCAACCACCCAACCAACCACACACCCAACTAACCAACCAACAAACCAATCAACCACACACCCACATACCCACCCACCCATCCATATTGATAGTTTATGATAAAAAAAAGTTTCAAGCAAATCAGAAGAACGGGCCTGATGATTTTAGATAGAATAACTTGTTTATAAGTCTCTGTTCTTCTTTGTTTGGGCTTCAAAAGCATTTAAGTCAAACAATACTGATATTTCTGAGGTTCATTAGTAACCTATAAAGGTGTGACAGCTGAGCTCATAACTGGTGAAACTATGAAACCATGGAAGTCTAAGTTAAGCTCTCATCTGACGTCCGGTATCTAACTCCAGGTGGAGAACGAGTTCCGTCAGGAGTATGAGGAACTTTCCCAGCAGTGTAAACGCTTCGCCAAGGACCTTCTGGACCAGGCCAGGAGCTCCCGAGAGCTGGAGACCATCCTGAACCACCGAGACAACGACCAGAGCGAGGAGCTGGACCCCCGGCAGTGTCACGACCTGGCCAAGCTCAAGCTGGCCATCAAGTACCACCAGAAGGAGGTAGGACCCGCTTTACTTAGAGCTAGAAACACAGTGCTCTGGCTGGTTTCTGATAGGATCGGTTCCTTGCAGTGTTGGGTTTGTGTGAAAATCTTGATGAAAGCTGTCACAGGATGATTGTCAGTGTCCGTGTTTGTGCATTTAGCTTATTTATGTGCTCATTTTCTGCGAAACGAATCATCAAATGGCAGCGATGAATTTTTACTGTATTTGCAGCCACAGTGGGAGATGAAACTCAGTTTTGGTCCAGAAAGAAACATCACAAGACAACATTTTGAATACGTTGGAAGAGAAAAACACCCAACAAAGCAGTCGGGGAGTTTTTAATACCCACTTACTTAATAATTGGCACCATAAACACAAGATTTTAAGTTGATTATTTGTAAAAAATGAAGTTATTTCAACTAATATTTAAATTTTTTTATTTAAAATGATTCACAAGCTACATTATTTCAGCAGTTTGGTTAACCTCTGTAGTTATTAAGCCTTAGTTTGGATTATAGTCGGGTAAAATGGTGATTTACAGACATTTTGTAGGGTTTAAATCAATATTATGTAAATCCTCAGATAAAATAAGACTACAGTGAAACCTGTTTGTAACTCCAGTCGTTTTCTTTTTTCGACACCTATTTCACCCTATAAAAACCATGCTAACAAGCTAAACGCTGTTGATCAAAAGTATGCAGATTAGCATGCTAAGTGTGCTACTTTGCAAAACAAGTGAAATGTGCAGATTTAGCTTCTTGCTAACGTGTTAAAAGAAGTATTTCGGTTGGTATTTTGTTGCGTTCGTGGCTCATTCTGCTGAGTCCAAACCTGCAGTCGGAGAGGACGGTTGACGCTTCAGAACCTCCTGCCCCAGTTCTGTCTTTCAATTCTCGCACAGTGGTGCGGTTTCACCTCCTCGTCTTTGAGGAATCGAGGGCCGCCGCTCACCTCGTGGGACCCGTCGGAGCCGAGTGATGGGAACGTGGAGGATGAAAGGGACGGGGCGGGAAAGGCACGGGACTGAGTGGGATAACGAGCTGGAACGAGTGTGAGCGGATACAAAGAGAGATTTAATGGGACGGAAAGGCAGGAGATGGAGAGCTGGAGGGATCGAGCATGAGCGAGGAGGAGGTGGAGATGTGATGGGATGGAGCTGGAGAACAAAACAGAGTTAGGAAAAACCCCCGAGGTGAGCTCCGTCTCTGAGCATACGTCTGTTCGCCGCTGCAGGATGAAGCGCTTTGTGTCTGAAGGTGACAAAGGTGAAGATCTGAGGAGACAGAGTGAAGATTTAAGGCGTCTGGATATTTTATGCTGTTTAAAAACATCTAATCCTCATTACTCACTCAAAGTTTCTAGAAAAAAACCCAGAAACCTTCCACATACTCGCATGCTAGCTTTACTATCTGAATTATTCACATGGATTTATGTTCTAATTAATATTGTAGGCTCTCAGACTTAATATTTAAACCTGTTATGTCTCTGTTGGTTTAAATGTGATCTATGAATAACAGAGACGTGACTGCATCATTTCAGGGTTCACATGTGACCAAAGCTGGATTTATTTTAGAATCTTCACTGAGAAAATAAACAGAAATACAGTCAGGTATACACAGTGTGTCGTTAACTAGACTGTAGGCCTACTTTGGAGAAGAAATTACATAAACATGAAAAATCTGTCAGTCAGGTTAGAGAAAATAAAAACTGAAAATAACAGCGAATATATGACACATTTATACAGTAAAACGATTTTACAGTGCAAGTACACATTTTTGATGGTGACATTATTTTCATTTCCCCCCTTTTTAATTAACATGTAAGTTCATACTTTCTTCTAAAATTTTACTAGATAATAATAAATAATAATTTTCCTTTAAAAATAAGTAAAATAAGAATTATTTACCTTTTTATATCAATATACAAAATAAATATGTTTTTCTGCAATTTTACTCGATGTTTTCTATAATTTAAGAAAACAGGGAAAATCTGTGAAACAACAGTTAAAAGAATAGTTTTCATTTTTTAACCCTTAATATAAATAATTTTTCTTTTAAATAACAAGACATATCTGTAAAATAATGTTTTTTTTACTGTTATTAAAAGTGAATCTTTACAGTAAAAATGTTGTTTATAAAACTAATTACAATTCAAAAGGTAAAATTTTTTGATGTGGACATTTTTTACAGTTTTTCCCCCTTTTTTAATAAACATGTAAGTCAATACTTCCTTCTGTAATTTTACTATATAATAATAAATAATAATTTTCCTTTCAATTAACAGGAAATATCTGTAAAATAATGTGTTTTCTGCTGATTTAAAAACAGTAAAAAAGTGTATTTTTACAATAAAATAACAATTTTTCCTCTTTTTTAAAATAAATATATAAGTTCTGTGATTTTACTCGATATTTTGTAGAATTTTAACAGAACAGGAAAATCTGTAAAACAACAGTTAAAAGAGTTTTAGTCCTAATTTACATATTTTGTCTGTCAAATAACAGGAAGTGTCTGTAAAATAATGCGTCTATTTTTACAGTTCAAAAAGAAAAAATTACAGTTTGTAAAAATACAGATTTTCATGTGGACAGTGATGTTTTTTAGGGTTAACAAGTAAATTTTAATTCTCCTTTAAATGGGCTTTTGCTAGTTATTATCTATGATGTACCAATATGGCAAATCTGTAAAATAACAGTATTTTTTTTTTTAAATTACAGTTACATGCTAACTTTGTTTCGGTATGCAGGATTTAAATCAGAAAATGTCAAATCAAGAACAAACAATATGACGCAGAGCAAGTATCCACTAATACTTTTGGTTTCTGATGGTTTTAAATACGCAGAAAGACAACATAGCTGGTGCAACAGGAGATGTCCAGACAGAAATAGGTATCGGTAATGACAGAGAGCAGGAGCAGAGGTGTGCAGGTTTGGTGAGAGGAGAGTTTTTCCCGGCCGGAGGATTCAGACGGATGAAAAGATGGATGGGAGGGAGAGTTTCTTTCCTGAGCTGAATGAATGTGTGCAGGAGATGCAGAGGTGGACGAGCGCTGCTGTAGTAGTGACAGGAGATGATTTAACACATAATGCAGGCTGCTGAGGAGGACAGATGACTGAAGACATTAGCATATAAATGAGGACTTTTTCAAAAATGTGCTTTAAATAGATAATTCATCGTGCAGCTCCTTATTGACCAGGACTGTTTGGATTACAGGAGCAGCTTCCCAAATGGCTCTTGTACCTTTATTTTGGAAACATCTTTCAGGTAAACACACTTACAGTTAGTCGGGTTCGTATCTGCATTTAACACAGACAATAAATGCTACAGTCGCTGGGTGATTGTGTGTTTTTTGGATGAGCAAACCCAAAAGAAAAAGCTCATAAAGCACAGACAGGTGACTTATTAAAGGAAAAACCAACATCAAGTGTCTTTTGGGCTCAACAGGAAATTAATGCAGCCGTTTGCATCAGCCTTGATGAGTTTAGACAACTACTAATGAAGGCACGATCAACAGAAAAGTGTCATTTATTCAGATTTGCTGACAAAATAATGTTGGTCGTTGCATCAACGTCATTTTGAGTGTACTTTTGAGCTCATATTTCTACATGAACTGATTTAAAACTAAATTCAAGTAGCATTAAACTCCTGAAATTGACTTGATAACTGGACTTTACTCTCAAGATATCAGGTTCTTCCTCCTACGCTCTAAAAAAATTAATGTTTGGGCTCAACAAAAAGAAGTTAAGGTTTCCTTCAACCTGTTTGAGTTCAGACAACTTCCAAAGAAACTGTGTTCAACCAACAAACAATGGTGAGTTAGCTTAATTAGCTACCTAGCTAACTAGCTAATACATTTTTAGGTTGTTTTTCATGTTATTTAAGTGGATTTTTTTTCGTGTGTTATGTACTTAACGACCACAATCATGAACACAAATCTTTTAAGTTGACAAATGTTTAAAAAATGAAGTCGCTCTAGTGTGATTTTGTTAAACTTTTTACACATTTCGTGCTGCATTTGAGTATTCCAACACAGGGTATTAAATTGCTCCATAAATTACAAATCAAAGCAAAAAAAAAACCTTGAAAAGCTCAGTAGAACCACCGGATAGTCTTAATGTGAAGGTCAAGAGTTCAGGTTCTTCCTTTAGTTTAAACGGTGAAAATACTCGTGAGAAAAACCCTCCAACCACATGGCCATCTGGTTTTCATTTCCACCATCGTCTGCTTTTATTATGTTACTGTAATGGCTGCAAATGGAATCAATTATTATTTAGCTCATAAACTTACAGAAAATGTCCATCGTAACTTTCCACAGTACAAGTAGCATGCTTGTTTTGTCAAACTAAGGGTCCAAACCATATTTCATTTATAACAAAATGAAGAAAACGATTTTTACGTTATCTAACAAACTGAATTCTGCAGTTTTACGTCCCATGAATTGCTTGATTTCCCTGTGTTCATTTAAATAAGTCATTTCAATAAGCTCAAGTTAAAGAATCGCGTCACAGAACAGCTGTAGATTAGATCTGGAAGCATGTTGGTAGATTTCTGTGTTGCTAAACTTCAGTCCAGGAGTGTCGCTGCAGACAGGGATGTGGTTTCTCTTCAACAAGCGCAGCTCCAGAGTGTTCAGGTGGGGAACAATTAGGTAGAGTAAGTCCAAATAATCATGTGCTTTCGTTCTCGTTATTAGCAGTCGGTCATGAGTTCAGAGTCTCTTCTCTGACAGTAATGTGCTAATTAAATATCCGTCATGCCTCCTTATGGTGCGACCTGAAGTCTCCGAGCCCGACTGGCTGCTTCCTGCAGTCGGCTGCCTCGGCTACACCTTGCTGGGAGCTATAATTGGCTGCAGCTCCTTTCACAGAGGAAGCAGAGTCTTATTCTTCAAAACACGCCGTGGCATCGTTGGAGACTCTGAGCTCTGGAATAAGATGTTCTCCGGTTTAGAACGTGGGGAGGGGAAGAGGGAAGGAGGCGCCATGAGAAGATGTGAGGAGTCAGAAAGCAGCAGAGAGAGAGAGAGAGAGCTGTCGGTGGTTAATAAGACATCCTCAGATGAAGGAGCAGGAGGAAGACGAAGTGATGAAGAGAGACACTGCAGAAAATACAGTACTGGGAAAAATTATTTGCCCCCCTACAGAAATCTTCTATTTTTGCATGTTTCTCACACCTAAATGTTCCAGAACGTTAAACTAACATTTATATTTATTGAATATTAGACAGAGATAACCCAAGAAGACACAAAATGACGTTCTTAAATTGTGATTTGTTAAAGATTTATTGAAGACCTGTCAGCCACAGCATCATGACCACTGACAGGTGAAGTGAATAGCATTGATCATGTTGGTACTTTGTGGTGTTCTGCTGGAAAACCTTGGATTTTGGCATCCATGTTGATATGAAAATGCACCCCACCAAATGGCAAAACCATCAAACAATCATGTTGAGGAACATGACAATGGTCAAACATGTTGATTTGACCTCCAAACTTCCTACAGCCCATTGTGATCAAGCATCAACAGGATGCAGTGGAACAAGTTGGATTGACAGAGGCCCCACTGCACAAACCAGAGTACCCAAAGGATCCAGTGGTTCCAGACCCCATAGGACCCCCTGAGAGGTCTTCTGGTCCATGTCCAATGGTTCAGAGCATTTTGGACCACAGAAGGGGGACCAACACTATATAAGGCAGGTGGTCATGATGTTAGGCCTGATCCCCACTGTGAAAAAATAAACCTAATAACTGGTTGGTCCCTTGGCAGCAACAACTTGCTTGTGATCAGTCTTTTCCATCACCACAGAGGAACGCTGATCCACTCTTCACTTTGGAATAGTTTGAATTCAGTTACATTCGATGATGGTTCATGGTTTCCAGCATGAACTGCCCTTTTGCCACAACACCTGAATTGGATTCAAGTCCAGACTTTGACTCGGTCACTCCAGAACTTTCATTTAGTTCTTTTGGAGCCCCTCAGAGGTGGACTTGCTTGTGTGCTCTGGGTCTTTGTCTTGCTGCATGAACCATTAGTGTTGATCTTGAGGTCATGAACTGATGGTGGAGATTCTCCAGGAGCAGAATTCATGGCTCCATCAATGATGACAAGTGGTCCAGGTCCTCCAACCATCACACTACCACCACCATGTTCCACTGTTGGTATCATGTTCTTCTGGTGGAAAGCAGTATCAGCCTTGCACCAGATGTCGCAGGACCCATGTCTTCCAAAGTTCCACCTCTGACTCATCAGTCTACAGCAGTGGTTCCCAAATGATCCAGTCTCAGGACCCACTATGTCTCTATTAATAACGGTCGCGACCCAAATTTTTGGAGTTTGCTGTTCCTGTTAACAAATTAAGGTTTATTTGGGTGTAGTCTCAACGCATTTTGATACAACTTCAGAAAATTTGGGCTGATTTTTGCTCATTTTGGTATATTTGGACACTTTTGCCAAGTTTTTGGGCATATTTTGGCCCATTTTGACAGATTCTGAGCACATTTTGGTTCATTTTTGGCACGTTTTAGCATAAATTTCCCCTATAAGCTGGCAGAGGCAAATCTAGAGGTTAATAGTGGGCAACTACTGGTGTCACCACCACTAAATATCCTGCTATTGAAAGCAAACTGTGTCATAAGAAACACGTCCTCAAAATAAAAGACTTTATCCCGGTACTTTTTTGAGGAGGGGGGATATGCTTCTGCGACCCTCTAAAAATGGCTTCCCGACCCACCAGTTGAGAGCCACTGGTCTACAGGATGTTATCCCAAAAGTCTTGGGGCTCATCCAGATTTTTTTTTTTTACAAATGCCGGACGAACCTTTTTATTCTTTTTGGTCACCAGTGGTTTGATCCTTCAACTCTCCCATGGTGCTATTTTCTCCCAGAGTCTTCCTCATTGTGGAATCATGCAGACGGACCTTAACTGAGGCCAGTGAGGCCTGCAGATCTTTTAATGTTCGTCTGGGTTCTTTTGTGACCTCCTGGACTAGATGTCACCATTTTATTAGATAGTAGTGATGATAATATAAGATGCAAACTGAGCAGCCTTTGTAGTCTGGTATGAACGCTGTGCAAGAGCAGCACTTTAGCCTGTTTGAATGTCGACATATCCTGATCCTGGCAGCGTTAAAGTCTGCAGACTGCAGATGCACCGATGACAAATGTGAATCTTGTTTGTCACCATTGTCTCGCGCAGACTTCCGAGCCAATGAAGAGTCCGCGAACCGACAGAAACAGATGCAGGGAAGGAGAAGTGACAGACGAGCAGAGAAGCCGAGGAGGAAGACAAAAAAAAAAATCTGCAAGAATGAAAGCGAGAGAAGAGACAGCTGTCAGCAAAAATCAGCCGTTTCTCTGAGTTTGTGAAAAGTGAAAGACAGAAGAGCAGAGAGGGAACGGAGAAGGAGAGTAGAGGAGGTAATGGGTTTTAGAGGAGAGACGGATGTCAGCAGAAATATGTGTTTTCTGAGCGACTTGTCAGAGAGATGGAGGAGGTGGACTGATGGTAAAAGGAAGCATTTAGTGAAGATAGTCGAGCACAGAGAAAGTGATTAGGACATTCTATTAACGACTATTGGAAGCTTCAACGTTTATCCAGCGTGGAAGAAAAGAAACATGGAAGAACTTGTTTTTTAAGCTTGGTTTTTTGTTTCATTTTTAAAACTGCAGCTGCATTTCCAGGTTTTTAGCATTTTCCTGAAGTTTGCCTATCCTGAGATATAATTTTATGTCATGCAGACACAGAAAAACAGCAACAGTCCTCCCCCCGACCTCCTCCGAATCAGCTGATTCTTCATCTACAGTAACTTTAGTGTATTTAATGAATACATGCAAAGTTTCACCTTCATACTAAGAATATTTTCAGAGTCACAGGCCCTTGAAGTTCATAGAGGTGGGTCCAAATCAGATAATTTATCATTTTTTAAGAGAGCATCTTTAGCTATCAACGGGTCACCATGACAAAGACTTCTGTGGCGGTTAATGGACTTCTTCCATCATTTCTGAGCCTCATACATGTCATGTTCAGGATGAAAAACACATTAGAGTTCTGATAAAAACTGAACCCAGATCAGTTTTAGATCCACTCCAGGAGTCACAGTAAACTCTAGATCTATAGAATCAGGACATGTTTTCAGTCATTTTGGATACATTTTAAGTCATGTTAGACTAATTTTGACTTAAGTTTGACCTCAGTTTGGGACAACTTTTGAGCAATTTCGCCACAGCTGGACATGTTTTTTAGTTTTGTGCAAGTTTCAAGTCATTTTGGACAAATTTGTGAACCCGCCTGTTTCTATTTTGAGAACAGGATTTTAATTATTTAGGTGACTTTGAAGCAAAACGGTCAAATTTACGAATTTGACGAATCTGTTTTTTGTTCATTTTCTCTATAGTCAACTCTGATCATCAGTATTATGGGATGTATCATAGTTTGAACAGCAGTTTAATGACATAGAGTCATAGAAACAATCATTGGTTCCCTGGATGTGTTTCTCTTTTCTGATAATCCACCAGAGAAAGCTTTAAAAAGTGCATTCTGGGTAAACTTTCAAGGCTCATATCAGCATGTGTGATAGGTGGTTGGTCAGAACAAGTTGTTGACAATGACAGGATCATCTAATAGACAGGATTCATCTTCTGATATAGTCGATTTTAACTCAAAGATGCTGGAAATGTAATGTGAATTAAAAAGTGTCCCATTTAGATCCACCTCTATGTACTTCAAAGACATGTAACTCTGACAATATTAGTATAATATGAGGGTAAAACTTTGCATGGTTTCATTAAAAATCCTAAAGTTGATTCAGAGGAAAACCTTTTTATCATATTTGTTTGGAATGACTACATATGAAGGGAGCTCTCTTTGCTGATTTGTTGAACCTGCGACTGAAGATGGTCTGCAGTGTCTGTAAACAAGAGGATGGGATCGTTACCGTAGTTACCAACCGGGTGGAGGTCACAGATTTTAGGATGAAAAGTGAGTTTCTGGAGATTCTGGAGATGTTTGTTAATCATTAAGGACCGCACGCTTCACCTCTTGGTCCGTTTTGTTCTCACTGGGAGAGAAAACAGAGGAGACCGAGAGAGCAGCGGGGCGACAGACAGGTGGACGGAGAGGATGCAGACGGGAACACAGGCCCCTGGCGCCATGACAACAACAGATGTTGACAAACAAACAGATGCCACATTAGCTTCTCCAGGCGCCGCTGACAGCGTGTGTGTGTGTGTGTGTGCATGCAGATGTGTGTGTGTGTGATTTGCTCCGTAGTTTGTGTGTTTGTGCTGCCCTCTCAGGAGACGCTAACACTCAGTACACTTACATAAGCCTCCACGTACTGCAGCCTCCTCCTTCCTCTTTCTATCACTCTCCTCACCTTTACCGTCATGTTTTCGTCCTTTCAGTCTCTAAATATCACATCCTCACCTCTTTATTTGTCCCCCCCTCTTTCATCTCTCCCTTCATTCTGTTGTCCATCCGTCGGTGTGTTTGCTGCTAACTTCCTGCTGGCTCTGTGTTTGTCCCGGTGTTTGTCATGTCGCCGTGTTCGCTCTGAATGACGGAGGTCGCCGTGTCGCCCGCTAAGTGCTGCCACAGTGTTCCACCAGAACCAGGCTTTTAGAGGAAGTTGCATAACCGCTGCGACTCCCTCTGTGTGTTTGTGGATTGAAACCGAGACCTGCAGAACCCTCTGGTGCCTCGTCGTGTTGGCGCAGACACACTCATCTGTTGTCATGCATTCACATGTTACTAAGTGTTTGTGCTTTCATGCCGCTCATTGTCGAGGCTTGTTTGATATTGTGCCTCATCTCTAATATGTTTCAGCTGCGTTTGATGTTGGAAAGGTCACAGGAAGGTCAAACTCAAATGGATTTTGTGTCTTTATTGTACGTTTTGATAATAACAGACGCAGTGATGCTAAAACATCCTATCAGTCTTTGTTGTAGCAAGACTCCACTCAGCCGTCCCTGCTGGGTGGGAATGTACGCAATGAAATCATGAAACCTCCAAAACAGTGATCAGAAGGAGGGAATTCAACCCAAAAAACCAAAATGACTTGTGGGGGAAATTTCTCGAGTTAGCCTTTTGTGATGGTTTTTGAATGGGAGTCAATGGGAACCAGAGCTTTGTCCTAGTGGTGATCAGTGGTACTGCACTTTAACCTGCTCCTGCATTGGTTCTGCTTGTTACATCCTTCTTTGTTTTAACACGTGGAGACTGGCTGCTTCTCCTGACATGCTTCTGAAGGAGTTTAGGACTGAAGACGGCACTAAGGAGGTTGGTCCGTGTACGTCGCTGCCATTCGTTTTCTTATTTTCAGATTTCAAAATAAAAACGAAAAATAAACCGTTTCCTGTTTTTTTTTAGTGATAATATAAAATGAAAAATGGAAAACGGACCCTAATTCATTATCCATTATACGTTACACATTGTTCACTATTTCACAGTGGACTTTTCACCAGCGTGGGGTTTATTTGTTCCTTTGGAGGGACCTTGTGGTGTCGCTAGCCTTCTGCTAGCGCTAAATCGCTAGCATTCGGCTGCTTTTCGGGACATTTTTGGGGAGGTTTGGATGTTTTTGTTACTTTAGCTTTGCCTGAAGGGAAAGTAGCGATTTAGCGCTAGCAGCGGATCTAGTGCTAAATCGCTAGTGCTAAATTGCTAGCGCTAAATCGCTAGCACTAAATCGCTAGCTCCACTTCAGAAGTCAGACGGGTCACGGAGCCAAAACCAACAGGAAATAGAGAAATAAGTTTTCCACGGGTGTATTTTAATTTAAATTTCCATTTACAAACACATCTAATTAAATCGGATAATGGATAATGGATAATGAATTAGGGCCCGTTTTCCGTTTTTCATTTTGTATTATCACTGAAAAAAGGGAAACGGTTTATTTTTCGTTTTTATTTTGAAACCTCAAAATAAGAAAACGAATGGCCGCGACGTACACGGACCAAGGTTAACAGAACTCTCTAAACCGTCTCCTCGGTGGCTTTTATTTGGCTGTGAGTTTGTTTTAAGCGAACGCTAACCAGCTATTAAGACAACGAACGCTTGTTGTGTGTTTACAGGAATCAACGTTGCAAATTTTGATGCCCAGCTTTATTATTTAATGTTGAAAAGTTTATTTAAACGTCGTTAATATCTCAACAAGATCGACTCCAGCCGTAGCGGTGATGCATGAGGTGTGCAGACGAATATAAGGCTTCAAATAAGTTAGAAGTTAAAGGATATTTGCTGCCTTTTCTTCATTGCTAGCTGACGTATAGACTCAAGGAAAAAAAAGATTAAACCTGCAGCTAGCAGCATCTCTTAAGGTGGAATGTTTTCTTGCTTGTTGTGAATCAATCAAAACACCTTAAATGTCGATGCAGCAACTCTGACCTGTTGTTTTTATCGGCTCCCTGGCTTGACACGGGGGAAGATTGAATCCCCCGGCCTGTGTAGAAAAAGGGTTTATGGATGTTAATCGGGCGTGTTTGACTTCGTGGCGCGGAGGAATAAACTGCTGCAGCTCTGGGTGAGACTCTCATTAACTCCCTGCAGCCGCCGCATGAATCAATGCAGCTCCACAATGCGGCTTCTGAAAACCAATCAGCTGCAGTATTATTGGAGGCTGAGGGTCTCAACACGCCCCCCCCCACCCAGACGGACATTATATCACCTGACAAGCATCTGTCGAACGTGGCAAATCATCCGAGTGTGTGTGTGTGTGTGTGTGTGTGTGTGTGTGAGCACGTCAGCATTATCCGATGTGATCAATGCAAATTACATCTCCGATAAACTCTCCATGTGTCTGTGGGATCGATACGTGCTGCACACACACACACACACACACACACACACGGTCCAGCTCAGCATTCCCTCCACTCCTCTCTTTACCTCCTTACCGTCCTCCCTCCATCTCGCCTTTTTAACCTTGTACCTCCGTCTCCAGGGAAACGTGATCGTCCCTCCATTCTTTCATCCTTGTCCCCACATGTTTTTCCTTCATTCTTGTTTCCACCTTTCTTGTCTTCTCCCCTCTTTTCTTGATCTCTTGGTGTCCGCCTGCGTCAGTTCTGACAGAATTCAGGAAACGAGTTACTCCACTGTAGATCTACTGATGTTAGAGCCTCAACAGTTGGTGAAATGTGGACCAGAGACTGTATTTATAGTAGGAAACATGGATCCATCCATTTATAGACACTTACAGGAACTTTCTGTGGCCACAACACGACCATCTTTCCATTTTCAGTGGCCACAGATTGTTCGCTGCTGGTAATTTGGACAGGTTTGAGTAATTTTAGACGTGTTTCGAGTCATTCTGGGCAGATTTGGAACAATTTTCAGTTGTTTTGAACAACTTTAGGTGATTTTAGGACTAATTTGGAACACTTTTTAATCATTTTTGGAGAATTTTAAGGAATTTGTGGACACATTTCAAGTGATTTAGGACGATTTTGAGACATTTTGGGACCTGGAACTGGAACCTTGTCTTGTCAAACTTTCCACACATCAGATTCTACTGATGTTAGAGCCTCAACAGTTGGAGAAATGTGGACCAAAGACTGTATTTATAGTAGGAAACATGGATGCATCCATGTATAGACACTTACAGGAGCTTTCTGGGGACACAGCACCACGAAAGGTTTAAAAATTCAACACTTTTTTTCCATTTTCAAGGGCCACTAATTAAAAATGTGTCCTCTGTTGGATCCATTCAATCATTCTGATCAGATGGAAACTATTTGGACTGTGTTTTCACCACATTTCATGTGTGTGGGAGTTTTATTTCTGGAGATACTGAACCCTGAAAATGGCTTCACAGGTTGATGGTGAAATTAGAAAAAGGCCTGAATACAGATGAAAGTCTCAAAATTCAGCCGAAACATTTGACATAATTTGGTTTTTGATCCCAAATGATAATAAATAAGATGTCGGAGCTCCAGCAGGATCTGAGACTGACCCAGCCTGACTCTCCCTTTGTTGTCTTTTTTACTTTTCTTTGTTGTTTCCTCATCACGTTTGCTGCTTTTCCTTCCTCCTCTCTTGTCCTCTCTTCTAGTTCCTCGTTACCTCTCCTCTTCATTCCCTCGCCTCTTGTTTTCTCCATTTTTCCCTGCTACCTTCCCTTCCTTCTCGCGGCCTCCTCGCCCCTTCGCTGTCGCCTCCCCGTAGACGTGATCGCGGTTATTGATCCGACTCTCAGCCCTTCCTCTGACAAACCGAGCAGGCCGGTGGAGGGCTGAGCCGAGGTCTGGAGTGTGAAGAGTTGCGTGACGCTGAAGTAACTTTGGGTTTCGACTCAGTGGTTTTCAACTTAATGGGTAAATCGCGCCGGGTTCCCCGTCGTGCTGAGGGGCCCTGAACGGCAAATAAATCCTCTGATTGGCTGTTTGACACATGAGGAGTAATGGAGTGTGTCCTGCTGGCTGGCAGATACCCTTCACAACACCTCTGCAGTGGATTCTGGGTAGCAAGGAGGGGAAAAGGTGTGAACGGGAGGAAGAAGAGGCGAGGAAGGGCCGTAAAAGCAGAGGAGGAAGGATGAGAATGAGTCAGATAAACAGGAATAAGAAGGGTTGAGTGCAGCAGGACGACTACGGTGCTGCTCCATAGTTCTAAAACATCATTTAGCCTTAATTTTACTTGAGGTATTTTTTTTGTCTGATAAATAATATTAATATGTGTAAAAACAATGAAATGACCTGTTTTATATAATGATAGATGGACAAAATGTGTTCATGAAACACTTTTCTTGTGAAAACCTCTGTGGTTATTCAAGATTTCTCTCGTTTAACAAACAAATCGGTGTAAAACTACAGAGCCAGTGCTTCTGTTTCTGCTAACGGACACTGATTGAGTCTAATTTTAGAAATGTATTCATGGTAATAAACTTTAACAGTTTAGTCTAATAAATAAATGGAAATATTTAATAAAGTTTAGCTGTTTTTATGTATTTTCTCTAGATAATATGGACGTTTTCTCAGTCGCAGGGCTTAAACCTTGAGTCTAGATCGGTTTTTGTTGTTTTGTCTTTTATAAGAAAAAAATCAGTGAGATTAAAGGAAACAATTCAGTGTTTACGGTAGAAAAGTGTTTGTCAATCGATGGTTTTCGTTTGTGTTCCTCCTCAACATTCATTCATCCACGGGATGCAAAACAGTTTACTTCCACTTTGGTGAAGAACATCAGGGAATTGTTTTGCAGTAGTTTTTGTTGCATCTGTATCTGTATCTTCAAACCATAAACAAGGAAGTGAATTCGGTGACGTACGTGCATTACTGGGGACTGCTGTGATTGGTGGAACTCACGGGAGGCGGGACAAAATAGCGGAGAAGTCGCGGTGATTGGACGAAATTGCAAGGTGGCGCAGAATTCATGGAGATTGGTTGAATTTGCGTTAATTGTTGCGATCGCAGCATCGCAGATTCCTGGAGGGACTGAAAAGTGCCCTTTTTTTAGTTCGTGACAGAGGGTTGCTGTTGCCGATAGTGTTGCACGATGTACTGATACTAGCAAGATTGTTTATCGTCATTGTACAAGACATACAAAGAAATTCAGGTGCACTCAAGAACCGGACTTAAATCAAGTAAGTCTGAAAGATAAGAAGTAATAAGTACTTCCATTCATTCTCTTCAGCTCATATTCAGCTCACATTCTACACATGGCATTTATACGTATGCAGTTAAAAGGACAGAAGTTTAGTCCTCATAAATGAGCATCAAATGCATGTAGTAAGAAAGGATTAGTCCAAATTGCACATATTAGTCCCTATAATGAAATTATTGCACTTTAATGCTGGCGTGTTTCAGGTTGGAGTTCAACACAAACAGTGCTATATGGTAATTTGTTAGTACCAATGCATACTTGTGTCATGAGCTCACTGCAGCTTTCTTTCATGGTAACAGAAGTTGAGACACAAAAACCAGAGCTCTGGCCCTCAGATTGTCCACAAAGCAGAATCTGGCATATTTCACCTCCAGCTGGCGGTCAGTGTGAACCCACGAACACCTCAAAAGATGTTTAAAACTAGATCGATGGAGTTCAAAGGACAAGTGTGACGTAAAACATGATTACATCCTGCAGAAGCCTCATTTCTAAGTCGAACAACTGAGCTGTTTCGTAAAGCGCAAACTTTTCTGAACATCTGGCGCTGATTTCTGTTTAATTTGGCTTCATCTAGCGAGTCCACGTCTCTGTGTGCAAACGTTAGTGCAGGCAGCCGAACGTCAACCGTTCACAAGTTTCCAAATCAGCAGGAAGAGTGGAGGTAGGAATTTAAAATGTGCACTCGAGCACTGCTGCTACACTTCTGGTTGGATATGAACATCTATAAACACAACATGGTGCAAGAATCCAGCTTTTTAACTGCTAATGTTTAGATATCATTTCATTCCTTGTCCTGATGATTGAGGTTTTTGCCGTGATGTCGTTTCAGTATCGACGTTTTCAGGCAGGAATCATGTCAAATGCAGTGAAAGTTAACATGTTTCTTCACCCTTTACTTCTCCCTGATGACATTCTGACAGTAAAACAGATTCTGATCTGTTGAGAAAGCCTCCATGTCCGGATGTCGCCGTGTTATTCGTGCTCCGATCAGACGTGCTGATCCTTCAAAGCTGCTCCATCCTCTTCAGACACCTTCGATAATTAAAGCTGCCGTTTAAATTCTGTCGACACGGATCGTCGCCGTTTATTAGAACAGAGGCAGAATAAACACATGCAGAGATGCAAACACAGCAAACGGAGTTCTACTGAGAGGCTGAACTGCTGCTGATTCAACACACTCAGATCTGCAGTAACTTTATTTAATGAAGCAAAGTTCTACCTTTACACTATAAACGTTTCCAGAGTTCCAGGTCCTGGAAGTTCATAGAGGTGGATCCAGATTCATCACTTCTTAATGGACTTCTTCCATCATTTCTGAGCCTCATGACTTCATCAGTGCAGCAGACAGACACATGACATGTTCAGGATGAAAAACACATTAGAGAACAGGTTATAGACAATGACAGGATCATCTTAGGATCATCTTCTAGACACAATTCACTCCGTGTAAAAGCAGTTTTCTAATGTCGTCAAATGCATTAGTATCGAAATCTTTCCTTGCGAATAAAAAAAAGGCAGCGAGGAACTTCAGTTTCTCCTGCTTCAGGCTGGGATCTTCCTCTTTAGCTTCTCTTTTATCTGCAGCATCAGAATCTTTTCACTTCTTCCTCATATTGTATCTGCGCCGTCTCAGCGAACTAATCATATGTAGTTAAAATGCATCGCTGCTGTGTGGATGTCACCTCAGAGAGCAGATTAAAAACTCAGAATGCAGAGATTTAAAGAGACTTTCACTCCCATGTGGAAGCCGATCAGGTCTGATACCTTACTATTTATATTTCAGGCTGATTTTACTGTAGATGTACATGATTGTTTAGGTTAATATCACTCTGGGTTAGTTAGTTTTGTCATGAATGGAATGAAACGAAGTGGAAGAAGAGAAAATCAATCACATCTACTAAAGAGTAAAACATGACAAATGAGAACAATCTGAAAAGCCGTGATAGACGAGGACTCTAAATGGAGACAGATGGCTCTTACTGGGTCAGTCAGAGGACTTCTGCTCATTTACCTCGTCTGACTTCATACCAGACTCGCTATAAGAGCAGCAAAGCTCCACCAGGAAGGTCCGAACCAAAGGAGGAGGAGATGTAATGAAGAAGTGAGGGAGGCGGTGGCGATGAAGCCGAGCCAGGGGGCGAGGTGAGGAAGAGAGGGACGGAACGAGAACAAATTGTTGCTGAATAATAAACCATAAATCAATTTCTCCTCGCAGTGCTGCTGGCGCCGCTCGGAGTGTGTGTTAATCCGGAGGCCTGGAGCTTCTCCAGAACACAGCCCAAATTATTCACTTTCTTCTGCTGCAGAGAAACAGGAGCTGCACAACAACACAACACAACACTGCAGTGAAGAAGACGTGCAGATAAACAGGTGAAAGCAAATACTCAGACCACTGGACCAACAGAAGTCCAGACCAGAGCTGCAGACACAGCAGGAAGTAGAGAGGCCAGATTCTAGGTTCATAGGTTCACAGTGAGAAGGTGAAGCTCTGCAGAAACAGTTCTAATGAGGGGATTATGTTGGACTGAGATGCTCATTATTCAGGGCTAAACTAGCAACTAGCAGGAGCTAATGCTAAGGTGTTACATGGTGACACAGAGGAGTTAAGTCAGAAAAGCCTGGACTGTAGGAGAGTCTGGCTCCTTTTGGCTTTGCTTTGTAAGTTTGCAGACAGAATTCAGGAAACTTGTCGCTGCACCGCCTCAGATTTTGTTCGGTTTTGTTGATTGGACCCCGAATTTAAGTTGGCAGAGTTTTAAGAATGCCCTACGTTTTTTTAGATCTGGGAATTTTTTGTATTTTCATTTAAAAATGCCATTTTTAGGGTTCAATATCTGCAGAAATAAAACTCCGACAGCCATGAAGTGTGGTGAGGACACAGACGAAATAGTATCCAGCGGATCCTAATGACTGAATGGATCCAGCTGAGGACACATTTTTAGGAACTGATCCTTGAAAATGGACAGAAGTGCAAGATTTTCAAATGAAGTTGGCATCATGTCTCCAGAAAGTTCCTGTAAGTGTAAATATATATGGATGGATCCATGTTTCCTGCTATAAATACAGTCTTTGGTCCACATTTCTCCAACTGTTGAGGCTCTAGCATCAGTAGAAGTTAATGTGAGGAAAGTTTGACAAGACAAGATTCCAGTTTTTAGATTTTCAGACTAAATGTTTATGTGGACTCACTGGTAGGAAACTAAAGCTGCTGTTCATGAGGGGTCTAGATGTTTTTATATGTGCAAATTCACAAGATGCTTCCATGATAGGAGCTGTAATTGAACAAAACTGAAGTAACAGAAGATTTACAGTTGGTCAGTCCTCAATATGTATAACTTTCCTGTGATATAATGATATTTTTACTGATTTATACAGAAAAAAAATGTAACATTAGGGGTTTGCATTGTTATAGATAGATAAAGATAGATTTTATTATTTAGACAGCTGTCTATTTGCACCGAATGGAGAGGGCACACTCCTTTGACGACAGCAGTGTAGATGTTTTGGACTGAGAGGACAGATGGTTTGAAAGAGGGGTTAAGGAAGCCATCTATGTGAAAGTGGAAAAACCATCCCTCAACAGAGGAGGAGGTCTGCAACACCACCTATCTCTGATTTATAATGCCACCCTTTGGTCTCTACCCAGGAGATTCAAAAACTTAACCTCTGAGAACCACAGTCGTTCGCAAATGTCCCGTCGTGACTCGAACAGCTCTGACAAGTGTTGCTCTTGATTGGCGTCATGTGACTCCCAACGACTCTGACGACCCCAACGACTGTCGTTCCATCATGGAAACCATCTGAGTCCCACCTTTGGAGCACCAGTGACCGTTATTGACCACTGATCTTTGCAGACACCTCCATGCCTGGGTTTCCCACCAGCGAGTCAGACTAGACATACTACTGAGTCCAGCTGCCTTTGGTGAAGGAGAACATTCACAGACGTGTGTAAAAACACCGTTACACAGATGAGATGTGGACTTTATTTACAGTTTGGGCTGTTTTTGAACAGTCAGGGTGTAAATTCGTACTTTCCTCTCCTCTCAGACGTTAAGAAGTTCATTTACCGGCGACTGAAGAGCCAACAGACGCTCTGCTGAAACACTTTGGTGACATTTCTAGAGTTTCGTTTGGTGGAAAAGTAAAACAGATGATGAAACCCGGAGGAGACGGAGCAGAAGGTGAGGACGGTACAGAGGAAGCAGCCAGCAGAGAGCAGCGACTCACTGATGCTCTGATCTCCGTGGTCTTGTTTCGGGGCAGCAGAAGCGCGCCGACAGAAACTCCGAAAGAAGGAAGTTAATAAAGAAGTGTGTGTGAGAAGAGGAAAGGCAGCGGAGGAAGAAGGAGCCGAGAATAAAAACAAGTTAGCGTGACGTTTTGATGAACGACAGCAATCAGAGGGAGATGAGAGGAGAAGGAAAGTCATTACAGAGGGGGAATGAAGGGAGCGGGAGAGGAGGGAAGCCCAGAAAACTTCCACCGTTGGCAGGTTCCATTTGCTTTCAAAGGTTAACAATGGCAGCGAGCAGAGTAAAGAAACACAACCAGGAAAAATCATATGTTAGCTCGACAACAACAGAACAACGTGAAATAACTTGAATTCATCCAAGTCTTACTGTCTTTTTTTTTACTTTTTTGTGTCATTTCCAGCCAGTAGAAACCTGCTGGACAAATAAAAAGTCTCTATAACTATTAATTTGGCATCAGCATGAAGGATTATGTCACAGGGAGGGTTTGAACCCAAGTGCAGACACAGGACAGGCAGAGATGGGCGGTTTTCCAAGCAAGAACCAACACAACATGGAGGGAAAGTACAAAACCAAGAACTACTCAGATAATAACAGGAGGGATCCGAGGACTTCAGCACTAAACTAGACTAACAAGACGGGGGAATCTAACACCCACTGATGATTAACTAACAAATCAGGAACAAAGGAAATCAACTAAAACCAATACAGAAAGATGGAACTAGGCGGAGAACAGAACGGAGAACCAGACTTAATACAGAAAAGGACACAACTACAAAAACCACAGAATAACTCAGACAGAACAGGAGAATAACTAAAGCTAGACAGACAAAACGGGGTTACTCCCAGAACCGAAAACCAAATAAAAGGGACGGGCAGGTATGGGGCAGGTGGGGACCAGGGGCAGGTTCAGGCAAGCAGGGAAACAGGACTAGATTGTCTACGATCAGGCAGCGAATGGGAAACTGGACCAGGTCTTTATGGGGAGCTGATGACTGGAGGCTGGAAAAAAGGAAGTAGCTTTTCATCTGCAATCAAAGATCCTTCCTGAAATTGTGCAGACATGTTGCCAACTTACTCAAAGTGAATTAGTTTAAAATCAACTCAACGCAGACATTTGAGTGATTTTTCCTGTTTTGCTGATCGTAACTCGTAAAATCACATTAAAAAAAGTATGAATTTACGCCTTAATTATAAAAACAAAACAGCCCAAACTGTAAATAAAGTCCACATCAAATCTCTGCATCTGCACTTCGATCTTTTACAATGTTAAACTGCAACATTACAACATTTTACTATTTAAATTAGCAAAAATATCCTTGTTAGACTGAATATTTGACATTATGTGAAAGAACAATGATACATGTCGAAGTATAAATCATTTGTTATTTCACCATTTGCACGTCATATAAAGTAAAATCACAGAAGACAGTATTCATTTACATGTTAACTGGAGAAAGAACAGGTCAGAACTGTGAATAATGGCCACATTGATGCAAGTTGATGCAACATTATCATGTCGACCAAACTCGTTGAATTTGCAGCTTGAATATTTTTCTTCCAGGAGACTGGAGGTGACGTCCTGCAGCAGCCCCTTTGTTTTTGTTTTTATCTCTGCACCTTGTTTTGTTTTCGTTCGCTGTTCGCTTTTGTTTACAAACCGCTCGTTTAGGTTTAGTTAAAGATCACAGTTTGTGGAAAAATAAAAACTCAGAGCTGCAGCTTTCTAGGAAAACCCTAGAAAATCGGCTTTCTGGGTTTTCCTAGAAAGCCGAAAAGCCAGCTACACTGAAAGGAGAATTGGCTTTCTAGGAAAACGGAAAACCTAGAAGTCCGATTTTCTAGGGTTTTCCTAGAAAATCGGACTTCTAGGTTTTCCGTTTTCCTAGAAAGCCGAAAAGCCAGCTACACTGAAAGGAGAATTGGCTTTCTAGGAAAAAAGGAAAACCTAGAAAGCCGATTTTCCAGGTTTCTATAGTCTCATTAAAAGAACAACCTCTGAGACAGTTTTACAGCCTTCTTAGTTAAGGTGATGTGTTTACAGATGTCGTGACAACAGACTGGTCACTGGCTTTCTGCATGCACGGCTGCTTGTTTAATCCATAGAAAACTAAACCTGTAAAGATGAGAGTCTCCATTGTACAAAGAGTTAAGTTGGCCACAGATGAATCTGCACGTGTCCTAAAATGTTGAACTTTCCCTTTAATGCAGCAGGTTTTAAAGGCCGGCTGACCTTTTCCAAATGCAAACTAAATCTCTAAACCACATTAGGTCATTAGTGTGAGGATATACGGACTCTTAAAGGACATTTTCACCGGATTAACGAGGACTGATGATGTGCTTTTACCCCAGTTAGACCCCTCGAGAGTGTAAAACTGAGATTTTTACAGGTAAATGTTGTTAAGTTGGCGTCTTAGATCCTCCAAATTACACCAAATAAGTTTTTTCTGCTGCAGTTTTGCTGTTCAAACTATGAAACATCCCATAATACTGATGCTCAAAGTTGGTTATAGAGGAAATGAACATAAACCAGATGTAGTGTTTAGACTGTGACACCTGGAGTGGATGTAAAACTGATCTGGGTTCAGTTTTTCCTGAACATGTCATATGTCTGTCTGCTGCACTGATGAAGTTACGAGGCTCAGAAATGATGGAAGAAGTCCGTTAAGAAGTGATAAATCTGTGCCTGGAAGTCTGGAAATATTCATAGTGTGAGGGTAAAACTGTGCATGGCTTCATTAACTAGACTAAAGCTACAGTAGAAGAGGAATCAGCTGATCCTGAGGGCCTTAGGGGGGATCTTTTTCCAGATTTCGATGCTCACATCAAATAGAAATCAGTCTTCGTCTGTTGTTTTGCATCTGAAAATCTCTCCTGCAAGATTCAGTTTTTCTCCTTCGGTATCATTTTAAAAGCGTCGACGTGGGCGGTTCACACGCTGACTGACAGGCTGGCAGGGTTGGTGTTTCGTTCCTTTTCTTTTCCTCGTCCAGTAACCCTCGAAGAACCTCAATGCTGACGCTCTGCTTCGTCTCTCTCCTCACTTTCTGCTCGGCTTTCCCTCTTTTGAATCTCTATTGAAGGGGAGGTTTTAGCAATTTGGACCATTTAACCCGCGGTTAACCCACAGTGGAGCCTCTGAAACATTCATGTGTTTGTGAGGGGTGTGTGTGTGTGTGTGTGTGTGTGTGTGTGTGTGTTTTAATCATTTAAGTGTCTTTTTTTGTCTCTGGGCCTGTGATACCTGCAGTCGCTCTGAATTATACATCAACAGTCGTCTCAATAATAAATGGACTGTCTATGTGTGTGTGTGTGTGTGCGCATGTGCCTACTCGAGTGTGCGACTGGATTTGTTTGTGTGTGTGTGTGCGTGCGTGCGTGTGTGTGTGGTTCAATAGTCCGCTGCAGCAGCTGAATAATATATTGACCTTCATTCATGTTTTATTCACCACATCCAAATGAATTATTGCTTTAATTAATCCATCAACATGTGTCCTCGATTATAGATGTGCACACACACACACACACACACACACACACACACACACACACACACACAAACACTCACACACACACACTCACACAACATCTGCAGTGTTTGGAAACTGTTTTTTTTATCTTCATAAATCGTTTGGGCCGGTCCCCTTTCCACAAACACTCAGCCAGACTATTGTTGCACACACACACACACACACACACACACACACACACACACACACACACACACACACACACACACGTCTGCAGTCAGATCAGTGCAAACCTGGACATCAGAACTCAGCAGGACGCCTCAGAGGATCAAATAAGACACAAACGGAGCTGCTCTGTGTTTTAAGAATTTGATTTCTGGGGAATTTATATTCAATAAATTTGTATTTAATTACATAAACAAATGACAGAATGTAATATATGTAATATTTCTATGGGTATTTTTTACTGAAAACGTCCTGTCCAGAGTTTTTCACAGCTTCTCCAAATGCTCCTGGTATTTTCTGTTTTAGAGGGTTTTGATCGTTATGAAAAGCTCCTGCAGTCGTTTTCTAGTCAGTTACTACACTGTAAAAAAGCTAATTTGTACAAAAATGGTGAAAACCTGGCAGCAAAGGTGCCAGAAAAGAAACGTGGTAGCAGCGGAATACTGTGATGTTCAACGTCTGTAAAAGTGGTTTAAAAAAATGAAATGATGATATGAATCTTGAGGTAAAAATGCAAATATCTGTTGAAAATTTTGTGGTCACACAGATTTTTTTACAGTCATCATGTAAATTAATGCTTTTTTCAGATTTCATGAGTTATTTTCTGTAATTTAACAAAACATGCAAAAAAGTGTCTTTCAAACAGCAAATATCTGTCAAATTAAGATGTTTTTGCTGATTTATATACAGTAAAAATGGAATTATACATGCAAACATTATAAATTAACGCATTGTCATTTTGTAAAGACATATTTTTGTGGTTTTACCTTGTTTTTATTTAAGTTAACATGTAAAGTAAAACATTTTCTACAGTTATCTGTAATGTAACAAAACTGAACATCTACCCTAACCCAGTGGAGAACTGCACATTTATAGTAACTCTTTGATAGATAATAAAAAAACAGGAAAAAAATGTAAAAAATAGAAATAAATCAATGGAAATAATACAAATTCATGTCATTTCTGGCCAAAAGAAAACCTGCTGGTCAAACAAAAATTCACCATAAATCAAAATTTGACACTGGACCATAGGATTGTGGGACTAACTGGACTCTATGAAGAATCACTGCAGTTTGAATCGGAGTTTTTAAGTTACAAGAACTTGTAATTAAATGATATTCAACTTTCAAACTCTTCAGTCGAAGGTATTTTTAATTACCAGTCTTAACCGACATGCTAAAACAGGAATTTAAATCCTCCCTCAGTCTTTCTCTGTTCCTGAATAGAACCGCATCCTTGCTTCAGGTGTGTTATTCAGGGTTTGGACTCGGCTCAGGGAAACCTTAACGCTGCAGCAGAACATCCGCATCTCGTCCAATATTATAATTCCGGGTCTTTCAGACACATTTCGACCTGTTCCTGCAGCTCCATGAGGGAATGAGGCCTTTCAGCACCTTCGGGAACGAGAACAGCAGCTGTGAGTCAGAGCTTGTCACCCAAAATCAATGTTGGTCCTCCTTAAAGCTGCTGTGTGTGAATGGAAGTGAATCCCTGCAGGCAGAGAGCTGCTGCTCATAGCACTGCATAACTTTATGCCATTAAACTGATTTATTTTTACATATTTTAATGCACAAAATCCGTCCACTCCCTCTCACGTTTATTCTGTCCGTTCATTCTGTGTATTATCTGTCATTGCTTTTTAGTCCACCCAGCGTTTTTACAGTGCGTATGTAGCGTCTATGAGCCAAACGTCAGGCTTCACTACTTAACTGAGTGGAATTAAATTGAACTGAGACGGAGCAGAGATTGGAAGCAATGGCAGAAAGAGGGAAGTGGGCGGAGAGGAATGAGAGTGAAGGATGAAAAATAAAGAGTCAGGGACGGTGAAAAAGGAGAGAACTGCTTCCCAGACACAAAAAAAACCAAAAGAAGGAAAGAAAGACGGAGCATGATTCAGATCAAATATGAATAAGTGATCTCTGCAGAGCACTCACACCAGCACTTTCCATATTTGCATGTAAATCAGCAGCGTGTGCACAGCCGGACTGAATCAGCGCTAGCACAGCTTTGGGTTAGTGTGTTGCTTTGTTTAGCTGTGAGGGCAGATTACATCAGCCCCTGGAGAAATTGAATTAACTGGCGCTATGCAGCATAGCCACAGTTAGCATATTTCTTCGTTTAGTGGTCAGGGCAGATTGCCCGGGAATCGAATCAACCGGAAAGTCGCTTCGGGAAAGCAGATGGTGGTTTAATGTCAGGAGCAGAATGAAGTGGACTGACCCGGACGTGGACGCAGAGACTCAACCGGTTAACTCTGCTTCCTCAGCTGAAGTTTGCAGAGCTTCTTTCAGACCTCCTGCCTCATCTTTACTCACTGTGGCTCATTTTTCACTGCAATCTAAAGTCCTTCTATGGAAACAGAACAACCATGAAGAAGTACAGAGAACCTTCATTTGTTTCAGGAATATTGGAAAAACCTGGAATCAACAATATTATACCAAGTTCCCACAGGTGTTAAAGATGCTGCAACTGGCTCTCCGTAGTATAGATATTTTACTGTTTCCTTGCTCACTTTTTAATTAGTTTCCAATCTTGTCTCCTCTCTGCTCTCTGTAAGCACCCCCTTGCCAGAGAGTAACATCAAGAGTCCTCTCACCTGGCAGTGAGTGGTCTATGAGGGTCGACCTGGGGAGGCAGCTCAAATTCCCCAGGGAGACAGTAGAAACATCGCTCCGGCCAGACCTGGTCATGTGGTCAGAGCCACGCAAGACCATCCTCTTGGTGGAGCTTACTGTCCCGTGGGAGGAGGGTATGGAGGCTGCCAATGAGCGCAAGCGTTGTAAGTATGCAAACCTGGTGGAAGACTGCAGGGAGGCTGGTAGTTGGAGGCTGGAAGTGGGATGCAGGGGCTTCATTGGGTCCTTCATGGGATGCACAGGAGCAGGCTGCCGGAAAGCCATTAAAGAACTGGCGGAGGAGGCAGAGAAGGGCAGCTTTTGGACATGGCTGAGGAGGAAGGATACGAGTTGGGGGGCCAGATAACACCAGGGGGTGGCAGGGAGGGATCCCTGCCATCGCTCCGCCACCAGGAGATGTACTGGGCTTAAAGGAGCGAAACATCCATGACTGGTGGTCCCCAGCTGATGACCCGGTTATGCCCAGAGAGGTGTTTAAAGCAGCACATGTGCACAAAAGGCACCGGTGGAGGTGCATCAGGCAGCAATGCTCAGCAGGTAGACCATCAGCCTGTATCATCATAAGCTGCCTGCAGTTCAGCTGAAAACCAGAATTTTTTCCAAGTGACTCTAATGGCTTCTCAGTTGAGCTGAGGGATGCAGAATCTTTTGTTTTCTGCAAACAATTTACTTCCGGCAAATTTGTAAATGGGCTATGTATGGGTTTTTGTTTTTTTTTTTTTGCAGAATTTTGCCACCACAACTAGAGTGTCAGTAAAGTGTTTCTCTGTGGATTTGATCCTGTGCAATTCTACACAGCTTAAGAAAGTATAAACCAATAAGGCAGAAGAAGGAGAAGGTCATGCATGCCAGAAAATGTACTGTAGATTAGCCGTAGTACCTGGTTGTTCCACAGTATTACTGCTTAATACTGTAGAGACCAGAGGAGGCGTCACTGAGACTACAGGCAGTTCATGTTGGCAAGCAGAGAGCATTGTGGGAGTTTAGCTAGCAACGGGCACCATGACAAAGACTTGTGTGGTGGTTAATGACCTCCGACCAGGGCTCATGTGTATACGACAAATGGCTTTTGTGGCTTTGTGTGGTTAAAAGTTGCTTTATCATCATGTGGAATGCTGTCCACTGTACTTTATTTGTTCAAATCATCAATCGATTATTGATTGATAATGCTGCACACTATTGGTTGAGAAAATCATTTATAATTTGCATCCCTAGTGCAGTCATTCGCAGTTTAGTTTTACATCGTCATGTAAAATGCAACCACAGATGTCAGAGATCTTAACCCTTTCAGGTTTTTAGCTGTTTGTTGTTGCTTCCATCAGTAACAGCTCCACACCTTTCAGGTCAAAATGAACAGCGTTAGACTCTGTGGATCAGAGATACTTGGGAGAATTCTGAAGTACACAAAGTCTCCTTGTCCTTACCGCCGGGCCAGAGACAGGTCTGAAAAAGGGAACGGAGCAAGAACAGAACATGACGAAATGAAGCACAACAAGTCAAAGTAGCAGCAGGTGGCCTCTCCGCACTTTGTGAGCTTCTAAAAATGGCAGCAGGTCGTGTTTTAACACAAGTACAGTCTGATCCCGGTGCCTCTGGAGACGTTCAGGGCCTAAAGGGCTTAGTCAGATTTATGGTCGACTGAAGGGCAAATGGGAGTTTGGATTTATGGTTGTGCGTCATATTTCTAACACCAGCTCAACATTTGACAGATTTATTACCCATGATCCGGCCATATCATGACGCATCTATATACTGTATGATAACTGTATTGACGTTCTGTCATTCACTGTCTGCTGAGAGCAACACTGGGAAGTTCACCTCGTTTTATTAAATCTGCTGTACGTCACTGCATTCAAGATGGAAGAGAGCTGAGACTGTAGCGTTTTCAGTGGAAATGACTTTGTTTATTGTGTTACTTAGAAGGACAAGATTGTTAAATGGCCCCTCATCAGCATCAGAGTATCCTCCCTGTGCAGTGATGCTCTGCTCCAGCTGCTCCTGCAACACTCGTAATGCTTCCTGGAGGTCCTGTTATGTAAAGGGGTCAAGCACCATCTGAATGTCCCAAACTGTGTTAAATGGCATTTAAATTTCATTTTGGGGAGGGCTAAAAGGCACCAAATCTCGTGGAAAGGGCGGGGGGAGATGCAACCAGGCCACAACTGAGGTTGTTACTGAATGTTCTGATTTAATTCACATTATGCAACCATGTCAGTGTTGTAAAAAACGGCAAAACATGCTGCTGGTGAGCTTCTTTTCCGACGTAACTTGTTCAGTTTTGGAGTGTTCGGTTCAAAACCTGAAAATACACACAGCACAGGAAGGAAGACGGCACTCACGAGCTCAGGTCTTCTACTTGCGCACAAGGAGAGAACGGACACTACAGCTCTGCAGTATGCATCGCTACAGCATTCCAGCTCTCTGGTAGTCCGTCTGTCCTTGGCTCTTTTTATTTGGTAAACAATCATGTAACACAGGGCGTCCCCACACGTCAGTACAAGAGTCAGCATAAGTGTCACTTACACAATCTTACTGGGTCAGTTCTCTGTGTTCTTTACTGTGAGTACATACAGCTTGGAATGTTTTATGGTGATTTATATCTTTACAATCATGGTTGCTGACATGTAGACTTTAAAGTCCTGACAGTCACTCAGTGATTACCTAACAAGTATAATTCTTGCATAAGCACAATTCTTCTAACATGGAGACTGTGGCTCTTCCACTGGTAAAGCTGTTGTTTCTTCTGCTGATGGTAGCTGCAGGACCCACGTCTGGTCAACATGTGATGATCCCCCCGCAAGATTAAAGTGAAAAAATACATTCATATACAACTAAACTGCGTCCTCAATTGCATTTGTGAGCTCTGACAAGGTGGGAAAGGCTCCCAGTTTGAGCATTAGGAGGTACAAGTTTTCTGTCGTTGTTTACGTTTGGTTTTCCCGCGCTTTCTGTTAAAGTTTGGGCTCTAAAATACTGTGTTGGGGTTCGGAAAAATGTCGCAGTTGGATTAAAGTGAAACCCTTTCACTGCACGTTTGAAGCCTCTCCTCCATTTTCTGGGTTGCCATGGTGACCAAGTCCATCTCCATCTAATCCATGATGACAGTAGATGAATAAAATACATGGCAAAGACACGTTGATTAGAAACGTATTTGTGAAAACACGTTTCCACCAAAACAGAATTGAGAATGCATTTAAGTTGCGTAGGTTTCTTTCTCTAACTAGCATCCGGTCACATTTGCCAAACACGTCTGACTCCTTGTATAACAGTTGCTGTAAGACCTGTAAAAGCTTCCTGAATGAGTCGCCGCCGCAGCAGCAGCAGCAGCAGCAGCAGCGGAAATGCAAATAACGTAAAAGCCTGTTCATCCTCTGCCCGATCCAGCAGGTTAACATGAGTCATCAGAACTCTGAGTTTAATAAAAGGGAGTTTGGGGCCCTTTTTGGAGAGCCGGTTTTCCACTCGGCTAATTTCCCCGTCTGTGCGGCTCCCTGGAGTCTCTGCTGGATGACTGGCTGCATTTATTAGAGAGTAAAAATACTTCTAGCTTTTTTTTTCCCCCCCCTCCGTCATCGTCTGTGTCCTTATCGCCGCAACTTACAGGAGCAAGGGCAAAATAAAGGGAATGTTTTCAGTATTTCATAAGCAGGTCTTATTTAACATGAGCGAGTGTCTGATTCATGCTGTATGTGAGTCCATTGATTTTGCAAATGTCATTGAGGCTCAGTGGGCTGCCAGCAGTGCAGGTTTCATGGTATGTTTTGTTCTAGTTGTTGTTATCGTGTGCGCTTGTGGGCGCATGTGCCGCTCCGTGGGCGTCGAGAGTTTTTTATCTGTCTGCACTCGTCTCTTTAAGCGTTTTGTGAAAGAAGAAGCAGTAAAATCCTGACAGTCTTGAGAGAGCTGTCGACCTAAAAACAGTTTTGCGATAAGAAAGTTCAGGTTTACCTTTGATATCAGTGAGCAATGTGTTTGAACTGAAACCAGAAGCCTGACCAGCTCTAACTTCACTTTGTTGGGAGATTTGGAGAGGAAATACAGCTTTTATAGTCTGGATGATCAGTTGTGGAATTTCTGTATATTTTAATTGCAATAAATTAATACATCGATAAACCAGAAGTTGAATTTATTCATAAAGTGCATTTAAAAACAACAGTGCTGAACAACTTAAACAGCAAGGCAAATGAACACAATCAAACACAACACGAATTTAGAATTAAAGAAGAGTTTAAGATGCAACAGAATCTTCAAATCAATCTTGAAATTGACAGAGGGCTGGTGAGGGAGACCAGTACTGGTGTTATGCAATAGTACTTACTTTTTCCCGTTAGAAGCTAAGCAGTTATTGGTTGTTAAGCTAATTAAGGATTGTTAATTATTACTTGGGGGCTCAAAAAACTAGAACAATTACAGTGCCCTTTAAAAAAAATTACTCAACTTTGTATTTGCAACATGTAATTAAGGATTTAAAGTGGCTTTTTTTTAAACGCACAACAAAAAAAGCCTTTGATAAAGCTCTTTAAACGCTCTTTAATAATTCTATATTCCTACTTTGGTTTTAAATGATGGCTTGATATTTCATTTTTTACTTTTAAAAATACTTTATACTAATGTGTCTGATGCCTGCTTTAAAAAATATATAAAAATTGTCATCAATTAAATTTTGTTTCCATTCATTTGAACAACAGCAAAAGAGACTTTTGAAATGTGTCAGTGTATTGATTGACTCCTTAACAGGCTTAAAATAAGTTCACTAATAAATGAGGAGCTCAGTACACTCATTTGAAAAGAATTAATTCACCTCTCAGGTCTTTTAAGCTGCAGAACAACATGGCCTCTGCATTGTATAACTGTAGCCTCCGTCTTTACGCAGACGATGCTGCCCTTTATTTTGGTGCAGTTTCTGTTGAACCCAACACTCTAATTCTACAACTGTTATTTAAACTCCTTTAAAAACAGTTCCATTATCTGATACTGGTGCTAAATTGTGCAAAGACTAAATGACTGCTGGAAACACTGACTAAGGTAGTTGTAAGATTTGTTCATTAGGCTTTCGAGTTGATGAAAATCTTACTTTTAAAGTGACTGACATGCTTCTATCAATGCTGAGACTTCTTGATTCATTAGAACAAGGATTGCAAAGCAGTTTTAGATGTATAATATAAATCATTTCAGGATCTGATCTAAGCGGTTGAGGTTGTTTTTGCTAAAAATTTTAAATGTAGATTGTAGAATAAAGTGAATTTCCTTAAAAAATGTTTAGATTTGATCATTTTTTAAAGTAAAAGTCACATATGAGTAGTTCAAGGACCAGTGGAAAGTTGAAAACCCACCAGTCTCTCTCTCTTACAGTTTCTGTCTCTGATAAAAGCCATCATTTTGGTGATTTGTAAAAACAACTTGCCTTTTAAACCCATCAGTTAGTTTAGGGGTTCAGAGTTTAACGTAAAATTTTTTGGTCGGTACGTTCAAGATGCTGTTTTTAAATGGCACATTTCTGTCTTTTTCAGCGGACCCTGTTTAGATGTTCTCTTGGATCGAAGGTTGACTTTCTTTACAAGAAAATCTCCTTGTTCGCATCCCTTCAGGTCACCTCGACCAGCACATCACAGCCAGCAGTAGAAGCAGTGCGTGTTATGTAAAGCCGCCGTTGGATTAGCATGAAAGAGTGTGTTTCTGTGCTGCAGGCGCTCCGAGATTAAGTTTGAGACTTTATCCTCTGCAGTTTTCTCACCGCTGACCGGCCTGTCGGCAGGGAGGGCGACAGAAAGAGGAGACAGACCGAAGTAATCAATTTAAGATGGACTGGAAATTTATCACGGAGCCGCAGTGGAGCTTCTCTGGGAGGAAATCGAGGTGTTTGAAGAGCGAGGGAGGAAAATAGCAGAAGCACAATTCAGTGAAGCTAAACAAATAAACTGGAGAAAGAAGCTGATCAGTGAGGCGTCCAGTTAATGCTGCATTTACAGGTGCAATAAATAATCAGCTATAAATGAACTATTCTGATTATCAATTAATTGGTGTGAGTAGTTTTTAATTAATCAAACTTCAAAAACACAAATCAAATGCAATTCAAAAGGTTTTACAAGCAACTAACAATAAATAAACCTGAGTACAATGAATAAAATACCAAACTATGACATATTGCACATAATAAATTGGATATATTGAGACAGCAAAATATTAATTTAAAAGCTGAATAATTAGAATAAAATAAAAAACTGTAATAATAATAATAATAAGTCAAAACTCTCTTATTTGATATATTATATTATTTTTATTATTATTATTTCATTGTATTTTAACCATTTATAGACTTGAAAACTGATTGATTAATCCAAAAACTTAATGCTGTACTACATTCTGCATATTTTGGTGTAAAAAAAAAAGGAAATTTACCAATAAAAATATTACTAAAATGTGAAATGTCACAGATAATAAATCGATTACATTAAAACTGTGTAATGTTATTTAAAAAATAGAATTAAATGATAAGAAAAATAATTTAGGGCTTCATCTTGGGCTGTGGACAACACTGTTTACTCCATTATCAGACATTTACTAGCTCAAAGAACAAATCAGCTAACCTGGAAAATAATCAGCCTATTAATGGAAAACATCCGCTGCAGCTTGAGCCTGAAGATAAAACAAATAAAAGTACAACTGTCATTCCAAAACTACAAGGAAATAAAGTTTGCAGCAAGTTTACTACGTGAGATAAAGTAAAGTCCAAATAAGATCAAATAAGTTGCAGTTAAATGTGTTGGATGTGCTGAAACAAGTTTAGAAAACAAGTTGCAGATGAATGTATGACTAATCGATTTAGCAGAAACACTTTTACAAAGACCAGATGCATTGATTGTAAAATGTTTCGTTGGTGTGTTGATTTTGGGATGTACACAAAATTTTGTTTCCACACGTACCTCGGTACGGAAGTCACAGTTCGTTTTGATTCGATATGAAACCCTCTGGAGTCGATGGACGCACCGGCACGTCAAAATGACATGACCGATTTAAGATGACGTAGCATCAAAACGCCTCACTGAGTCTCCGTTCCAACTTGTGTCCAAAGTGTGGATTTCTAACTATCTACCAGTCTTTGAATTGTGTTGATTGGCCAAGTAAAACCAGAGTTATGACCAATAATAAACACCATACTTTCTCAACGTTTGGAGCTCCTTACAGCTTTGGTCTGGTCCACTTGTTTTACTCCTTTTTCATCCTTTACCAGGAAACCCAAGTGATCCCAGACGGGTGGTTTTAACCACGGCGGAGCGTCTTCCAGCTGTTAGCATTAGCATCCCATTAGCATTAGCCATACGTCACAGAAGCACCGGCAGGAGAAGAAACGGTCCGTCACATCCTTTGTTCCCCTGGAAACTCCTACTTGGTTTAAGTTCCTACGAGATTCACAATTAAAACAGTTCTGTACATTGGACGTTCTTAATAGTCTCAAAATTATCGTACAGCGGTCCACCTCTGTACCGAACCTAAAGTGCCTGTACCGAACGGTTTGGTATGAATATGTATTTTGTTACACTGCTAATATTTAAAGCACGTATAAAACATCAAAATCATCAGACAGAGACAGAAGAATTTGCAAAAAAGAAAATAAGGATTGCAGATTGTCCAAATCAACTTCCAAGATAAAATATATTTAAAAAACACAATAAAAATTAGACCTTTAAGAGCAAAAAAAGCAACTTAAAGCACAGCAAAGAAGCTTTCGAGCTGCTTGAGTCACTCTTCCTCTAAAACATTCGCTCTTTCAGGTTAGTCGATCGCATCTCGTCGCTGCCCTGCAGGAACGAGCGCATTCGCTGCTCCTCTGTTTATCCATTCCGCTTGTTTTCGTCAGTCGGCTTCGATGCAAACAAAATGTACATGTGCGAGTCTGCGGCGGCGCCTCAGACAGGAAGCCAGCGTCAGCGGTGTCGCCCAGATGCACTGACCTGACTCATCGCCCACTCATCCTCCCATCACACCACACAGATGGCGCTGCGATGCCTGACGGATGCCGGGTTTTTTTTTTTTTTTTGTATTTTGTTTTTCTTTCACCGCGGATCGTCTCCTGCTGCTGGCTGACACTCGCTGACCACCGGTGATGAAACAGCCGCCCACCGCCCCACTCTCCCGGCAGCAGTTATGCAATTAGAGCTGATTCATCGCTGCTTAGTTTGTGTAACTTGCACAAAGCGGCGAACAAACCGACCTGCTTCCTGCCCGTTTTGTTCTCTTCCTCCGTGACCCGGCCCGGCTCCCCGACTGTCAGCGTTTTGTCTGAACGGCAGGAGCCGCCACAGAGAGAGAGGAGGCAGACCGACGGAGTTCAGCGCAGCCAAGAGATCAAACTCCCTCATTAGCATACTGCTGCCATGGCAACAGGAAGCCGGAGCCGACGGAGGAGAAGGAGGGTAGGAAGATGCGAAGGAAGGAGACGCGAGAAGAAAAGGAGGAGGAGGATCAGTGGAGGCAGAGAGAGAGAGAGGGAAGAGGAGACGACGGAAATAGAAAGAGACGAGAGAGGAGGAGCGAAGATGAGAGCCTGGAAGAGGAGGAGAGAGGAGAGAGGGATGGGGAAGGTTGAAAAAGAGGAAGGAGATACCAAGGAGAAGGTGTGAGGTGAGAAGGAGGAGAAGGAGCCTCCTTGGTTTGACTTCTAACACTTTATCTCCTTCCTCTGTTCTCCGGTTTTCTGCTTCCATCAGTTCATCGATATAATTAAATCCTTTCCATATCTGCCACACACACACACACTAACACACTAACACAGCAGTCTGTCCATGTGTGTGTGTGTGTGTGTGTGTGTTAAGGTCATACGTTGCCGGTGATGTGACATTATTAAACCCTCCTGTACTAGAAAACAAACACCTCTTCTCATTTATTGCTTCTAAAACATAACACACACACACACACACACACATCCAGCAGCAGAATCCAGGGACCGTGTTGCTGCACACCTCAGATTTGAACCATTTAGTCGTACTTCTGTGAAATATTCCGACTGAATTTTGACCATTTCAGATGTTTAGACCGTTTTTATCGTCCAGCATCTCCAGAAATTAAACTCCCACAGTCGTAAAATGCGACGAGAACACAGACGGGAGAGTTTCCAGCAGATCAGAATGACTTAATGGATCCAACAGAGGACACGTCTTTAATTATCAGCACTTGAAAATGGAGATAAAGTGCAAAACCTCCAGTCAAGGGTGCTATTGTGGCCCCAGAAAGTTGGACATCTAGACCCCTATGGACACCAGGTGTTGATTCCACGTCAACATTTAGTCTAAACATCTTAAAACTGGAACCTTGTCTTGTCAAACTTTCCACACATCAGATTCTACTGATGTTAGAGCCTCAACAGTTGGAGAAATGTGGACCAAAGACTGTATTTTAGTAGGAAACATGGATCCATCCATATATAGACACTTAGAGGGACTTTATGGGGACACAACACCACCCAGGATTGAACATTTTGGGACACAATACCAACTTTGATTAAAAATGTTGCACTTTTTCTATTTTCAGTGCCCAATAATTATTCATTTTTGTTAATCTGGACAAATTTGAGAAATTTTAGACACATTTTTGAGTCATTTGGGGGCAGATTTGGGAAGTGCTGAACAATTTTTAGTCATTTTGGACAATTTTAAGTAATTTTACGACACATTTTGGACATTCTTGAATAATATGTGGACAATTTTAAGTCCTTTTAGAATAATTCTGAACATTGTTGAATAATTTTTGCAGACTCTCAAGGCATTTTGGACACGTTTCAAGTCATTTAGGACAATTATGAGAGATTTTGGGACCTGGAAGTGGAACTTTGTCCAACTTGCAGCACATCAGATTCTACTGATGTTAGAGCCTCAACAGTTGGAGAAATGTGGACCAAAGACTGTATTTATAGTAGGAAACATGGATCCATCCATTTATAGACACTTACAGGGACTTTCTAGGGACATGATACCAGCCTCAGTTGACAATTTTTGCTTTTTTTCCCATTTTCAAAGACCAATAATTAAAAACATGTTGCCTTCTGGATCCGTTCAGTCATTCTGATCTGCTGGACACTCTTCTGGGGTCATGCGTCAGTCCTGGGAGACCGGAATCGATGAGTTATTTTCTTGACATTGTGGTTTTACACACCTGGGAGCTGCTGACAAATGTCACGTCAGTGTCAATAAATTCATGTCCTTAAATAATAATGAACAACTGTCGACCTCTGACCATTGTTCGACCTGCGCTTTGACTGGAAAAGCATTGACCTGCATCACCTTGAAGCAGCCGCACAGCTAAACCCAGGCAAACCCCCAGCAACGAAGAAGAACAACTCAAGATTAGCAGCTCAAGGTATTCATGGTAGTAGTGACGAGCACAGCACTGCTAAATCTACAACCAAAACGTTGGGCTCTGAGTTGCATTGTGGGTGATTTTGGTGTTAGATTTGAAGGAGGAATGTAAAAACTAATCCATATAAATGACTCTGCTGCGTTTATTTGATCCATTTTTAACCTTCTGAACCAGAAAACCTGTCAAGGCAAGTTATATTTCTAAAAAATCAACAACAGGACTCCATCTATCAGAGCAGGAAACCGTTTCCGACAGTCTGTGAACGCATCATGTGTCTCATTCAACATCAGAAGTCCTGTAGAAAAAAAAACCAATTCCATTCATTTGCAGGTTGAACTGCAGGCAGTGTTTCCACAGAGAGACTGAGAGGAAAATCAGACCTACAAATGGAGCTCAGAAACAATGAACAGAGCAGCAGGTTGTTGGAGATACATCCAGCATGGTGAAACATCTTCCTACAGCTGATGAGCAGAGTGGAGAGTCAGTAGAGGCCAGAAACATGGAAACACAGCCAGTTAAACTGCCTGTTTGTTGAAACTGGAGCCTGATTTTTACCCTAACATCACCAACACCTATAGAAAACTGCTTGTTGAGTCTGTTTTTCTGAGTTCCCTCTTCTTCTTCATGGTTGTTCTGTTTCCGTAGAGGTGCAGGACTTTAGATTGCAGCGAAAAATGAGTTATTACATCTAAATTCGACCAAATCTGCAAAAGGACTCCTCAGAATCAGCTGATTTTCACAGTTGCAGGTCCTTGAAGTGCACAGAAAGGTGATGGGTGGTTGGTCAGAACAAGTTGTAGACGCTGAAAGGATCATTTTTACACACATCCGATGCCAGGATCATCTCATAGACGCGATTCACTCTGTGGAAAAACTGTTTTCTTTAAGGTCGTGTTTTGACGCTGACTGATTTCTGCGGACTGACCCAGTTGTGACAGCTCCCCGGTAGGAATATTAATGAGAACATGCTGCTTCACAGGATCAGACTCATAGATTCCTGTTTGCTGCAAAGTTAGAAGCCGTGATGGTTTCGGGAAAAAAAAATAAATAAATAAAAAAATCCCACACAGAGCCGAGAAACGGTCCAGATACCCAGTGCCAGGATCAATTATTTATGAAACAAGCCCACACTTGTAAGAAAACAAGGAAGTGTGGAAATGTGCAGCCGTCACCAAATGTTCAGCTGAGTATCACGTCTGACTGACAGCTTCAGGTGCCGACCGATCGCGCCGCTGGCAGTTTGCCTCTTTAAGCTTTTAGCTAAATGTTTGGTTGTGTGTCCTTGTGTGAAGGTGGACACACAAAAAAAAGCCCAGCTGGATGTTTATTCAGGCCATTTATACAACAGCTCACACACACACACAGTGATAGATAACCTTCTGTCTCCGAAGCTTTTCCAGAGGATGAGACTAATTTACAATCCTGGGATTTTGACCAAGAACAAACTAATCACCCAAAAGCAGACATGAGATGAAGAAGACGCCCGAGAGCAGACGGAGCTTCAGCACTCGGAGAGACAAAGGACGCAAAAGGAGGAAGACGGCTGACGAAGAGGAGGACTGGGCCGGTAGCCGGTGACTCAGAGGGCAGCTGAAGGGCCGACGGGGACAAACAGCCTCTGGTTTAATGCCAGCGGTATTAGCGGATGAGCTGTAATGAGATGTAAATGGAGGCGACCGGAGCTGTCGGGGCTCTGGTTTGTCACGCAGATGAAACCTTCCTCCGGCTCACTTCACCTGCGTGGACCCTCCAGAGGTCCAGAAACCCACAGATGATGCTCGCTGCTGCCACAAGAAGCAGCTCTTCTTATGAGGTTTCGCTGGTTCCCGTGCATCCGAGTGGGTTTCCTCTCAAATCCAAAAAATGCAAAACTTTTTCCTCACTCTGGTTCATTTTTCACTACAATATAAAGAGCAGCCAGGATTTTATGAATATTTGAGTATTTTTCATTAATTATTTTAGACAAATTTTATGAATATTGTTTGATTTTTTTAAGTAATTTTTCAGAATTTGTTTTTTAGACAGTTTATTAAACATTTTCAACATTTTGTTAGTAATTTTCAGGATATTTTAGTCTTTTTTGGAGACATTTAATTGATTTTCAGGAATTCTATTGATGTATTTTATTCGTTTTATTCATATTTTCGAAGATTTTTCTCACATTTTGTTAATTTTTTGGGGGGTATTGTATTGTTTTTTTTAAATATGTGGGACATTTTTGACACATTTAATTGATTTTCATGAATTTTATTTTTTTTTTGTGACCAACTTTTTTATTTTATTTTGTTTTCCATGAGAAAAAATGTACAAAGCCACTTATATATTTAACTGGAATACAAAGAACAGAACATGAGGTAACATACCTATGGATAATAATTAATTAATTAATTAAATCAAATTAAATTAAATAAATGAATAGCGCTAAAAGAAAATAAAATGTAAAAGAAAATAAAAGAAAATAAATGTAACCACCCATCCCCTGGATCCAATACAGGCGAGCAAACAGAGACTTTCATGAATTTTATTAATATTTTTTATTTGTTTTATTCATATTTTTGAAAAATTTTCCTCACATTTTGTTAATTTTTTTTGCATTTTTGGGACATTTTTTCAGTGTTTTCAATGGCTTCCTCTGTGGAAACAGCAGAACCACGTCAAGACGGACATGAACTCTCACTTATAACGCCTCAAACCATAAAAAGACAAAAAAAAGTTGAGTTTCTTTAATTATTTATTTTACAGAAACTGAAAAACAGTGGAGTCAACATGTACAACATTTTCACAAGTGTGCACGGATGTTACCAATACTAGAACAAGTTATCTGTACATAGTATGCATATTTTACTACGACACTGCCTGCAGTTCAGCCCAGAAGCCCCTGAATTTTTGCCATGTTGCTGCTCGTCACAGCTGAGCCACTGCTGGCTGCTTGGTTGCGCCGAGGAGCTCAGAATTTTTCGTATTTTTCAGATTCTGGTCAGAGAAAACGGTTTATTTCTCTTGAAATTTTAAAATCGGACACGTAGAATAAAACGATTTGAAAGAAACGCTGCGATTTTCTTCACTTCTCAGAGAATCGCAGCAGCTTCCTCAGTCCTCAGAGCTAAAGTCTCTTGGATCAGACATTAAAAAAAATCTTCAAGAACCAAAACAGAGAAGTCCACATGCTTTTTTCTGTCTGTCAGGATCAATTATTAATAAGGATGCACCAGCGCCACCAGTGCCAGCTTGTGCATATCTTTGAGATGCCAGTAAAACAGCAACACGCCCTGGAAATGAGAGCCGGTTCAAATACAGTTAAGACTTCCTCTCTGATAAAAGTATGCTGTGAGAAATACGTTAATTTGCATAACTGAGGCTGAAACGAATGTCACTGGTTATTTTCGCTGTTTTTTTTAACAGTTTATGAACCTAAAGTATGTCTGCTCCACTGTTTCTTTATGGGATTTTTCTTTTGCAGTGCTGATCGACAGATTCCTAAAATGCTTACAAGCCGTTCTGAGAGCAACATGAAGGTCTGCAGCAAATTTCACTGCAATCTTTTCAGTGGTTGTCGAAGCACCTGACTGCCACGGAGTTTGGGATGTCTAATAAATTCTGTGTTGACTGACAGACTGAGTTCCTGGTGTGAAGGAAAAGTGAGCTTCAGCTGATACAATCATCTCGACATCAAACAGCGGTCAGGTTTTCATCAGCCAGGCGGATGTGATCAGTGGTTTTGATGTGCAACCTGAAAGCTCTGCACTTTGAAGCAAACTCTGCAAACTCCAGGCTGCTTCGTCTGTGTTTTGAAGGTTACACGGTTTCATATCAGCAGCTTTACGCCCCAAAATGCCTCCGAATGATGTACGAGCCGCTTTTCAAACTGCTTTTGTCCAAGCGGGAGATAATCGCTGAGCTCATTGTTTGCTCTGTTTTCAAAACTCCCAAAGTCACATTGTGGATTCAGGACTCTCCTTACATCAATTTGTTTAAAGGCAAACACGCTCACGCTGTGTTGTCTTTGTCTCTTTGCAGTTCGTGGCTCAGCCGAACTGCCAGCAGCTGCTGGCCACACTGTGGTACGACGGCTTCCCGGGCTGGAGGAGGCGACACTGGGCGGTCAAACTGGTCACCTGCTTCATCATCGGACTCCTGTTTCCCGTCTTCTCACTGGTGAGCAAAAGATGCTGATAGAGGAGAAACAAAAAGGAGACTCTTTTCAAGTGTCTCTGCCCCCAATCCGACCCGAGCCATTTAATATTTAATATTTGCTGATACAGATGCACAGCTGGATACTATTCTCTGAGACAATAAACTCTTAAGGCATGTTGATAAAATCAGTCCAGTGTACATGCTTGACAAGTAGATATCTCTGCAATGCATTAAGAAAAAAAACTGCATTTCTGCATCGAAGCATCAGAACAAAATGCAAAATATTGACTGACACGGCAGAAAAAGAAGAAAAAGGTCGTGCATGTCAGTTAATGTACTGTAGATCAGCTGTAGTACCTGGTTGTTCCACCAGGGGGAGCCTCTTACTGTTTAATGCTGCAGAGACCAGAGGAGGTGTCACTCAGACTACAGGCAGTTAATGTTGGCAAGCAGAGAGCATTGTGGGAGTTTAGCTGGCAACGGGCACCATGACAAAGCCTTCTATGGTAGTTAATGACCTCCGAACAGAATTCAAGCAGTGAAGACAAACCAAGATCGATTAGGACAGCGTTTGTGTATCCCAGCGGCAGCACAGGACAAATGTACCCTGTGCTCAGTTTGTTTTTGATTGATTCTTTATTATTATTATTATGATTGAGTTAGAACATTATTTAAAATCTGCATCCCTAGTGTCCTTCCACAGTTTGTGATGTAAACAGAAGATCAGCCTGACATTCGCGCAGATTAGATCAGTTAAAAAGTGCCTTGATCTGTCCTGATTTTGGTCTTTGAGATCGGATTAGGATACCCAGACGAGAGATTTGTCAAACTTCAGACGCAGCAAGACACAAAGGGAAGATAAGACTAAGGAGGATTCAGAAAATATACAGAAGGACTGAAGGAGACAAGCAGAGACAAACGAAGAAGGATAGGAAAAAAGTGAATTGAGAAACGGGGACAGGAAAAACAAAGAGCCCCTGCAACCAAAGCGCTGCTTCTTCCTCAAAGTAAATCTGTTTTCCAGGAAGCCATTAAGCCAAACTCCTTATTTATTGGCTGGAGGTGCCGTTGCCAGGAAACATGAGCATGACGACAACACTCGACCTAAAAACAAACAGGGAGTAGTATTCATATTTTTAGTTTAAAAGACGAATGAGAAGTGAGTAGACGTCTTACAAGGAGGATATTTTATGTATTTATTCTGTCTTCTTCAGGATAGTGTAGTTTGACAAAGATGGATTTAGTTCAGGGAAGTAAACACCCATAAATACACTCAAAAACAAGTTTGTGTGGCGGGAGGGAGACTTTTCCAATGCTGTTGTGTTCTTGTTGCTTCGCCAAACACCTGGAGGTAAATTTCCTCCCCAGGTGGAGCTAAATTAGGTTCCAGGTACTGAGAGGTGGCCGAGCCGTCACACATGATTCGTCAAGAAGCTGTCGCTCGAGATCCGTCAGGCGGTTTGATCTCAACTGCGACAGACGCCGTTTCACTCATGTGCGATGAGCCGAGACGCTCCGACCACCTGCCTGATCTGCTGCTGCTGCTTCTCCACGTGATGCAAAGCAGTTCTGACCCGCCAAGGTCTGGACTCAGAACCTCTGAAGGTGTCCTGCGGCGTCACGCATCAACGGCATGGATTGTATATAGCAGATGGACGACATCGTATCAGGAAGCCTTGAGTTTGAGATTCACTCTGATAAAACTGAACTTTACTTTTTCACCTGTTTTCCTTCCAGTGGAGCCATAATTCACTAAAAAAGACACCATACTGTATTTAAGGAGCCTTGAAAGTAGCGGTTGAGACCATAAACTCATTGGAAAAATGTTTACAGAGCGAACAGATCAAGGTAAAAGCTGAGCCATTTTCTTATAGACGTCTATACAATCGGACCAGAAGAGTCGCCCCCTGCTGGCCGTGAACAAGAATACAGGTTGAAGACACTTCCTGGAAGTCATGGGAAATTATTCCCATTTTATTCTACTCTATACCCCCATTCTGCTGCATTTCAGGGGCAAATGTTGTACTTTATACTCCACTGCGTTTATCTGACAGCTTTAGTTACCGTTAACATGAAGATTTGACACAGTGGATGATAAAAATGAGCTCGTAAAATACAACAGAAATACAGATCACACAAAAACCACTGGCTTCTTCCAAAAACCAGACATCTGTGAGTTGTTAACAGCTTCACCAAATAGTGATGTTTCACATGGTTTCATTTCGATAAATGGTGCAGTGTTCCAGTCGTCTCCTCAAAAAGAAATATCAGAGAAAATGTCCAAAAAATCAGGTTGGTTTTAGGGTTAAGACGGGTCACATCAGATTTGTTTTTCTTCTTGTACACCCATAAGTCTTTAATATGATGATAAAGACAATAAACTTTAATTCTTTAGCACCTTTCTGAACTGGCGTTGAAAGGTGCTTTACAAAAAATAGCAAAATAAAACAAAAAAAGGCTGTGAAACATTCGAAAAAGACATTTTGAATTATTTATTATCATTTATTTTGACAGTACGAAGTTCAGCTCAATCCGACTGCTTTAGAGGATTTTTCAGCTCATTCCTGCTGCCCGTTCGCTTCTTTGTGTCTGTGAAGCCTGACTCTGGCGAATAATTAGATCAGGGGAACATTTTTCACGCCTTTCTCCTCTCTGTTAACTCTGTGACCTTTGCGGCACGTTCCGAGACTCCAAACTGAATCAGACTCGCATGACGGGACGAGTGACCCGCTGCTAATTGAGCTATTTTTGCTCCGACTCCAGTGCTGAGGAAGTTCACACGTAGCAAAAAGGCCATTTAATGAAAAGTCAAGCAGAGCCGGACCTCCTTAGAATCAGCTGATTCGTTATCTACAGTAACTTTAGTATATCTAATGAAGCAAAGTTTTACCTTCATACTATGAATATTTTCATTTACAGGCCTTTGAAGCACATAGAGGTGGGTCCGGATTAGACACTTTAATTTTTAACAGCATCGTGGGGGTTTAGCTATCAACGGGCCACCATGACAAAGACTTCTGTGGCGGTTAATGGACTTTTTCCAAAACTGCAACCAAATCAGTTTCACATCCACTCCAGGTGTCACAGTTGTTGGAATCTTTAAATAAAGACAAATATTTAGTTGTTGTGGACAATTTTTAAGTCATTTTAGACTAGTTTTGACTCTTTCGGACAACTTTTGAGCAATTTTGCAACAGCTCTTTGTCATTTTTTGTACAGTTTTGTTCAAGGTTTTGGACCTACCTGTTTCTATTTTGATCACAGGATTTTAATTATTTAAGTAACTTAAAGCAAAACAGTCAAATTTAAGAATTTGTGGCATCTTCAGTCTTTTTACACCTAATATTCTGACAGAACAACACGTTACAAGATGCCAGCTTTGATTTGAGAAACTGTGATGGACATTTTTCAGTTGTTTTGTCAGGTTTCCTAAAGACTAAATCAGCTTTAAGCATTAATATTATGGGATGTATCATAGTTTGAACAGCAGTTTAATGACATAGAATCCTAGAAACAATCATTGGTTCCCTGGATGTGTTTCTGTTTTCTGATAATTCACTTTAAAAAGTGCATTCTGGGTAAACTTTCAAGGCTCATATCAGCATGATGTGTGATAGGTGGTTGGTCAGAACAAGTTAGAGGCAATGAAAGGAGCATTTTTATACACATTTGATACCAGGACCATCTTCTAGACACAATTCACTCTGTGGAAAAACTGTTTTCTACAAATAGATAGAGCTCAAATGTGTTTTTCAACCTTGAACATGTCAGGTGTCTATCTGCTGGACTGATGAAGAAGCCCATTAAGAAGTGATAAATGTGGACTCACCTCTATGAACTTCAAGGGCCTGGAACTCCGAAAATATTCATAGTATGAAGGTAAAACGTTGCTTCATTAAATAAAGTTACTGCAGAAGAAGAATCAGCTGAATCCTGAGGTGATTTGTTTCAGTTCTTGTTGACTCCAGATGGAATGATCCAGCACTCAGAGCGCTGTCGTAAAGTTTTAATATAGAACTCAAACACGCCTCTTTCTGTCCCTGTTTGTCCAGAGGTTGTTTCGGACTCTGTTTCTTTTCAATTCGCTCACAGCCTCTCTGGCACGACTCGGACTGAGCCGAGGCTGCCGGGAGCCGCCAGGTGAGCCGAACGAGTAAACAAGGACGGCAATAACAGGAGCAATAAGAGCAACTGTGTGATGGATGAAGGATGCAGCGGGACGAGCATCAGCTCCGTCATCATCCTCAGGCTCTCTTCACTGCTTCTGCTGCATGGTTTGAACTAAAGTTTGGCTGGAGTGGAGAAGCAACATCAGATGGAGCAGTTTAAAGTGTCTCAAAGTGGCGTTCTTTCTCCCTCGGGGTTCTTTGTTTAGAGGATCAGAGGCAGCTTCATCGTCTGTTTGTTTGTCTTTGAGAATAGTAAACTAACCCCCGTCTCTGCTCCTGCTCAGATCTACCTGTTGGCTCCAAAGAGCGCCCTGGGAAACTTCATCAAGAAGCCCTTCATCAAGTTCATCTGCCACACGGCGTCCTACCTGACCTTCCTCTTCCTGCTGCTGCTGGCCTCGCAGCACATCGCCCGCACCAACCTGCACATGCAGGGACCGCCGCCCACCATCGTGGAGTGGATGATTCTGCCGTGGGTGCTTGGTGAGTACGGCAAGCTCTCGCTGTGTTTCTCTGGCCTTTCTGTAGGGAAAATCCAGCTGCAAGTGCTTAAAAAGGGCCGCTGCTGTAAACATCTGGATCGGAGGTCAAACTATCGATCCCCAGCTCCGACCTGTGGAGTGTCACATCTCATTTCTAAAGGCTAGTTCATGGAGCACTGACCGACATGCACACAGTTCCATTCAGACTGCAGCTGGTCTGCTACACTGAAATGCTGCATTCCCCTTTGGGACAGGTTTTAATCCTTTATGGACAAATTAAGGCGCCATCATGGACAAGTTTTAAGTCATTTTTGACATTTTTTAAGACATTTTGGACAAACTTTGCAAGACGTTTTAGACAAACTGCTTAAAAAGTGCATAATTTCCACCTCCATGTACTTGAAGGGCCTGTGACTTCATTATTTAACTGTTGCTGTAGGGTACGCTTCTCCACGATTGTGCCACATTTCATTCCTAAAGTCCAGTTCATGTTTCCTGTATCACCATGTCGACCAGCAGATACACAGTTCCTTTCATACTAGAACAGAAACACCCTGGTCTGCAACGTCAACATGTTGCATTGCTCCTTTTGGACAGATTTTAGTCCTTGATGGACAAATCTTGGGAAAGTTTCAGTCCATTTTTGACATTTTTCGAAGAAATTCTGAGTCATTTTCAACAAACAGGTTAAAAAGCGTCTAATGTGGACCCACCTCTATGAACGTCAAGGGCCTGTGACTCTGAAAGTACTCATAGTATGAAGGTAAAACTTTACATGGCTTCATTAAATATACTGAAGTTACTGTAGATAAAGGATCAGCTGATTCTGAGGAGATCAGAGAGGACGTCTGCAGGCCCCGCTGATGGATAGTCAGTAAAGTAACTGCATCAGATGCTAAACAAGGATTAAAGTTGGATGAGGAACTTTTATTTATGTGTGTAAATGGATGCATTTGTGTGTTTTTCATTGTCATCAAAATAATCCATTGATATTAGGATACAGATTTTGAATTCAGAATGGACTTTTTTCTTCTGCTCGATACCAAGAACACATCGTTAGAAGTGATCAATAATCACAGATGTCGACTGTAATGAAGCAGTTTTTCCACGCTGAATATTCTCAGCTGTGTCTGAGCCTCCCGTGGAGAAGTTTTGCCATCTGTGTCTCCAGAGTTTTCTCTCTGAAGTCCTATAAATGTCCTGCAGTGGAGTCTGACCCGAGCCTCCTCCTCCTCCTCCTCCTCCTCCTGCTGCAGGCTACAGAGCTGCTCGCAGCAAACAGCAGCAGCACATCTCAGGCCAAACCGGCAGAGGTCACGGTGCATTGTGGGTAATGCAGATGCCGGGTTTGGACGGGGAAAAAGTAGAAAACAATAAGATTTCTGCTTCTGTTGCATCGATTTCATGAGTATCTTTCTAAACCGAGGCTGACAGTGGTGGAGAAGTGTGGCGACGAGTCAGGCTTTTAAAACGTCAGTAAAACAGGAAAAACAAGTCTGGAGGAAGTTTTCTGGAAAGTTTCTTCTCATAAAAACTTAGTCTGGAAACTTGAAGCACACAATGAAAACAACACCACTGAAATACTTATGTGGACCATGAAAAAAAGTATCTATTGTTATTATTGTTATTATTATTATGTTGTCCTTCTCTTTGAAAAATGAATAAAAAAATCAATAAAAAATAAAATAAAAAACCAAACATGGCTTTTAAAACTATTTTGGTCACACACGTTGCTTATTTATTAATTTAAAAAATATTCTTATGCTTAATATTTATTTAATTAAGTTTAAAAGCTTCCAATTCTAGCTAGTCTTTGCTCAGTTCCACCACCTTATCTGATACATATTTCAGATATATTTTATTTAGAAAGCTGGCACGAAGACAAAATAAAAATACGTTTAAAATTATGAAATACTGCAAAAAAAATCCTGCCAAAAATAGTTCCATCTTTACCTGATTTAAATACAGTAAAACAGTCCAATTTTATAGCCACATATTATAAAAGAACTAATTATTTTTTATAAAAATCCAGATTTTTATTACAGTTTTGGTCAGTATCTTTTACAGTCAGCAGGTCAGTTAATGCTGTTTTTTTCCAGGGATTTTACTGGAAATAATTTCTAATTTAATAAAACAAGAAAAACCTGTAACATGACAGTTCAAAAAATGATTGACCATTTTCAGTCCTTAATATAAGTGTGTCAAATGACATAATAATGGTATTTCTGGCTGTTTTTAATAAAGCAAAAATGGTGTAATTGTACTCTAAAAGACTGTAAAAGAACAAATTATAATATTGGTACAGATTGTTGACGTTATTTGCAGTTTAGGCCTGATTTTTCTTCTTTTATTTGTGGTTAATGTGTGACCTGATACTTTTTTCCTGTGATTTTTACAAACTAATTTAAGCTAAAACAGCATTAAAATTGCTGTAAATTGTTCCAAAAAAAAAAAAATTACACTTAAAACCACTAGTTTTTACAGTGCACACAATGCCACGCCCCTTTTATGATGTCATACCCATGCATCTATGCAGCAGCAGCCGTTTTAATTGACTTGCATTGGAAAGATGCTCGCTTTAATCAACACAGTGATGTTAGAGTTAAACCCCAGCAGCTCTTGGAGACACTCTGTAATCCACTAACAGAACTGAATCCGTCCCCATTTGTGCTTCACTTCTTTAAGCAAATGACTCATTAAAAGCCGAAGTTCACATTAAAGGCTTGAGTGAGTCAGAGCCCAGCGATCGGCCATACTGTCTCCTCCAGACAGAGAAAACAAGCAGATTTAAAGTAATGACAAAACAACTTGTCTGCTCCTTCTCCACTCTGATTGCTAATCATGAAGAGGCTGAGAGTGTGGAGGAGGTGCTGCTGCCGCCGCCGCCGCCGCCGCCGCGTATGTGTGTGTGGGTGTTTGTGTGTGAAGAGTGACTGATTACATCTCCATCTTCTCTCAGCGCTGACACCAATCATTTCCAAATCTCAGCCATCAGCGCTCGGAGGAATACGAAACCATCTGCTGCCCTCCGTCCTCTCCTTCCTCGGACACACAAAGTTTCCCTGTTAGCTGCCGAAGCTAAAAACGATTCGACCTGTTGCTTCTGTTTGATGAAGGCTTTAGTTCTGATTAATTGAATTTGATTCCACATCTCCTTGTCAGTCATTCATTTAATCCAGCTGTCTGTTTTTGCTCCTGTCTCATCTTTCCTCACTGTAAACTCATTTTTCTCTGCAACATAAAGTCCTGCACCTCTCTGGAAACAGAAACACCACGAAGAAGGAGGGAAATGTCGCAAATCACAAGAAAATACCAAAATAAAAGTTTAATTTATTTGATTTTTTAACCAAAAAATGAATAATAAATGCTGGAATCAACATGTTCAACAATTCTCTAGATGTTAGCCACGCTAGAAAAAACTGGAGGCTTCAGATAGTAGAGATATTTGCTTACATGGTGTGGAAACACTGCCTGCAGTTCAACCGACAAACAATCTCTCGTTTTTTGCAGAATCTGGTTCAAACAAACGATTTCCTCAAATGCGACATGTAGAATAAAGTGATTTTGGTGAACTATCATGACTGTTTTGCTTTGGTTTGATAAGTTAATTCACTAAAACAACTAATAACGCTGTAAATCATGAGAAAGACCAAAAAAAAAGTTGGATTTCTTACAAATTTTCGAACAAAAAAATGAAAAAACATACTGGAATCAACATGTCCAACATTTCTCTAGGTGTTACCGACACTAGAATAATAAGCAATAGAGGCTTCAGAAAATAGAGATATTCCCCTACGTTGTGTGGAAACACTGCCTGCAGTTCAACCGAGAAGTCCCTGAATTTCTTGGACATGACTGTTGGTCGCAGCTGGGTCACTAGTGGCTTCACAGCTGCACTGAACAGCTCAGAATTTCTTCTTTTTTACAGAATCTGGTTCAAACAAACTGTATTTTTGGTGGTTTTTAAAATGGGACATGTAGAATAAAGTGGTTTTCATAAGTTTTCGGCTACGTCACAGTTCCAGGACCACTGGAAAGTTGAAAAACTAGCATTCCTCTGTGTTGCTATGGTTTCTTTCTGACAAATTTTGTTAGTTTAGGGATTTTTTTTAAAAGATATTTTGCATCTTAAATCCTCTGAGGTTCAGAGGGTTAAACATCCACAGTACTAACCAACAACAGGACGACTTTCTGTTGTTTTCTCTTGAGTAAAACTCGTCTTTTAAACATCATCCATCATTGGTTCCTTTGGTTTCATAGATGCTGGAAATAACAACCCTCCGACCTGCTGTCCCGAGGGAGCTGGTGTAAAGCTCCTGGCTGATACCGGGTTAGCCGTGGCCACTTGTCTCGGCGTACCCTTAAAACCCCAGAAAGCCGAATATTCCAGGGAGAACGTTGAATAGAAGATGCCCCGTGAATTATTTAGAACACAACAGGACTTTATCTGAAGCCAGTCGAACAGAACAAACACGCTGCTTCCCGCCTGGAGGCTGCTGCCGAAAGAAGACGCTCAGCAAAAAACTCCGGTCGAACTGCAGAAACGAAGCGAACGGAGCCGCTGATGGATGGCAGCAATGTGCTAATGTCTGCATAACTGCGTGCTTGCATGTAAATAAGCGGCTGTGTGTGTTTCCGTTGGTGTGTTTCAGGCTTCATCTGGGCCGAGATTAAAGAGATGTGGGACGGAGGGTTCACAGAGTACATCCACGACTGGTGGAACCTGATGGACTTCGCCATGAACTCACTGTACCTGGCCACCATATCGCTGAAGATAGTGGCCTACGTGAAGGTAAAGGACACTGTCAAATATGTGAAGTAGTAGTTTATGAGGTAGTCAGTGCTAAAAGTTCATGCTGGCAAACAAAATTTAAATGCATTGATTGTGTAATGATGGAACAGCTAAACCACAAATGTCTGCTCTGTTAATTGCTTTGTTTGCTTTGTGCAGAGTTGGCATGGTAACTGAATAATTGGGATTAATTTCAGGTCCCTAAAACATATTGTTGAGTCTTTCTTCAGTGTTTGTATAAAACTGTCCATCCACTTCCAAATGTATTTTTTTTACCTTTACAGAAATAGTAGCAAATTAATTTGACGTATTTTTGTCTTGATAAACTGTTAAAAATCTCAATATGTCAGCCTTAAAATCATCATTTTATCTTTGATCGCTAAAATACAAGAACAGTAAAATTACTCATTTATGGATATGTCACAGGATTTTTTAAAAAATGGCAGTTTTTCAGCCACTGAAAAAGGAAAAGACATTTACGTGGTTAAAAATAAAGGAAGAAGGTCATGCATGTAGAAAATGTATTGTAGATCAGCTGTAGTACCTGGTTGTTCCACCAGGGGGGACTGTTTAATAGTGTAGAGACCAGAGGAGGCGTCACTCAGACTACAGTTCATGTTGGCAAGCAGAGAGCATTGTGGGAGTTTAGCTAGCAATGGGCACCATGACAAAGACTTCTGTGGTGGTTAATGACCTCCGACCAGAACTCACAATGGGCTTAAGTGTGCTTGGATTGTGTTGTTGTAGGCCGGTGGCATATTAATCAAGCTGTTACAGGAGCATCTATTACGTGCTCATAAAGATAAATGGTATTGATTAACCATGTAGTGATTGATAACGCTGCTGATAAACTGTACAAAATTTGCGTTGTTGTGAAAACAGAAAAAAGATGAATATTGAGATACTTCAATGTGCAGTTTTTCTCTGGACACCAGCTGTGTTTTACAGCGATGTTTTTATATGCAGGTCCCTGTTTTGTTTCTTTCTCATTTAAATGTGGAAACACTTGTTTACATTTGTTACGCTTGTATGCAGATGATTCCTGCTTTTCCACTGTTAGTAGTTACACCAATAGTAATGTGCATTTAAACATAACAGTGCATCAGTAAAGTCAGTAAACACACATGGATGTGGACCCAGATCACCTGACCGAACGTCTGCCTGATATCTCTAATATTTAACATTTTAATATTTTTAAGGGTGTTTTAAATGGGGGATAATCTGTGTAACTTGCATCCAAAGTCTCCTGTGGGTCGATGAGTTAATTCAAGAGAGCAGTTTCATTCTGTAGCTCGTGTCCCTACATGTGATTCAGAGGCCCGCTGATGATGCTCTCATGCTTCTGCACTAATTGACATTTGGTTGTGGCAACTTGTCAGGAAACGCAGCAACGAGCCAGCGGAGGCATTAAAGGAGAGTCAGATCAGCTCTTTAAATGCTGCATGAGGAGGACAGACGGGGAGTGTGAACAGAGGCAGATATGAGGGTTTTAGAAAAAAGAAACTTTGACAAATGAGCATCAGTTAACAGCACCGAGGCCGATCTAAAGAAGGGCTAAACCCTCCATCAGATTATCAGCAGAGTGTTAGCATTTACCACCTGAAGGAAGGTGTCATCCTGGTTTAAAACTGTTCTACTTTCACTGTAAGAGCACAGATCGTACAGACAGTAGGTCCAGGTCTTATACTCCAAATGCAAACATTCAGTAGTCAAACTAGTGTCTTCCCTCCGAGAGGATAACAATATGATGCAACGTCCTGCTCAGAAACCTTCAGTCTTGGCGTTCACATGAATGCTGCTTTGACTTTTACCACCTACATAAAAATGATAAATGGTAAATGGTCTGCACTTATATAGCGCCTTTTTCTACCTTACTGGTATCTAAAACTCTTTACATTGCGTTTCTCATTCACACATTCACTCACCAATGGTGACAGAGCTGCCATGCAAGGCGCTAATCTACCATTGGGAGCAACTTGGGGTTCAGTGTTTTGCCCAAGGACACTTCGGCATGTGGAGGGGCCGGGGATCGAACCACCAACCTTGCTACCAGTGGAGAACCCGCTCTACTACCTGAGCCACAGCCGCCCAAAATGACTGTTTCTAGGGTGTTAAACAGACGTAAACAAAGGATCAGGCTTAGGTTCAGGCTGATACTGATGAGGCTTTGATCAGCCCTGATTAAAATCCCTGAGATCAGATTGAACGTCTCTACTTTAAACCAGTCAGGATGGTCTTGTTCACTAAAAAAGGTGACAGGAGAATGGTTTTGGTGGAACATTTGCATGCAGGGAAGCAAGAACTGTCATTAAGGGGAATAATTCACCAAAAAAAGAATAATAACTTAGTCTGTTGTACCACAAATAATTCCTCCTCAGCTTTTGAGAGCAGCTAAAGAAGAAGCACATGACTGTGAAACAGACAAACAATAGTTCACTGTAAAAAAAAATAACTGTAATAGTTTTTAATAATTTACTCTTAGTTTACAGATTTTTCTTTGTTTTGTTAAATCACAAATAATATCCAGTAAAATCACAGAAAGAATGTTTTAATTTTTATGTTAACAGTAAAAATCATTGGAAACATTTGGCCTTAAAATGACTATTTTTACTGTATTTGAATCAACTTATTTTACAGATATTTGTGTTTATGCAAAATAAAAATTAAGTATATTAATGGCTAAAAATGGTAAATACTATTTTACCTGTCATTGTACAGATTTTCCCTGTTTTGTTAATTATAGATATTTCATAAAATCACAGATTAAACTAATATTTTTTTTTTTAAAAACACTGATTTACGCGTTAACAGAAAGACAAAACATGTCCATGACAAAAATCTGCATTTTTATAAATAATAATCTGTTTTCATGAAACTTACTGTATTTTTTATTAGTTATTTGAAAGAAAAATTGAGCATAACAGTATTATTTACTTGCTATTTTACAGATTTTCCCTCTCTTGTTAAATGAAAAATATCTCATGAACTTGCAGATAAAGTGCTGATTTACATGTTGGTTTAAATTTAAAATAAAATAATAAATAAAATTAATTTCACTGTGTCTGAATCAGCTAAAAAAAATGCTAATTATTTATTTAAAAATGGGGGGAAAAAAATGAAAATCAAGCATAAAATATATTTTAAAAAATGCAGGTAAAACAGTGATTTACATGTTGACTTAATTTAATTTAATTTATTAAATTAATTAAATTTAATTAATTTATTTTACATATATTTGCTGCTATTTTCACATTTGTTTTTACAGTTTTTGAAGAGTTCAGGATCCCACCTTTTTTTGGATATTTTTTCTGCTTGATCTTTTTATTTCCATCTCTTTTTTTTCCCAGTGTGCATCTGGTGAGTCAGAAACATTTGTAAAATTCACCCTAAACAGAGGAATCACCTGACAGAGAGACGACCGTGGGTTTAATTAACATTAACTGTGACCTCTGGAGTTAAAATAGCTGCTCGATAACGTCCTCTCACGGCCTTCAGCTTTCATCAGCCCGTGTTTTGCTGCATGCGTTTCAGGTTTATCCCTTCATTAGGAGAGCAGACGGCCGGGCCATCTGCAGCAGCTGTGAGTCACTGATGGTGGCGGCGGCCCTCCTACACGTGAACATACATGCAGGCTAAATGCACGCGACTTACATGCATGCACCGACAACAAACACACACAGTGAGGCCGCTGCAGGAGCAACACACTCTTTGTCTTCTTCCTTTAAATATTCATCAGCGTTTAAGATCCTCGGGAGAGTCGGTTTTGTGCTCCGTCACTGTGTTCGACGCACAGCGAGAGAAGGTGCGAGGGAGTCTATAAATTAATGAGGGCGCGTCTGCGTGCATGCTTCTGCATTCGAGGGGATGCTAATAGAGGCAGAGGCCCTAATGGCCGACTGTGGAATGAGGAGGAAGCCGAGCGTGAGGCGGTCCAGGGGAGACGTGGGCAAAGATGGCGGAAACAGAGTGGAAGTAAGAAATCAGAGGAAGCGGAGAGGCTAGAATGAGAGCCTGAGAAGACGGCTCGGGAGAAAACGTCAAAGATTAGCGGCGAGGAGAGCCGACAGGAGCAGAGAGGAGATGTGTCAGCGTGTGGGATAAAACAGGATTGAGAGGGAAGCTGGGATAAGAAGAAGGTCAGGAAACACAAAGAGGGAGACAAGTTTCAGAGGATCAGCCGAGAGCCGGGGGGAGTTTCTCTGGATTACAGGCTGCTACAGCAAAAATCATCGCCTTCATCTCTCTAGGAAAACTCACAGCTCTCTGGAAAATATTTGCTCAGCCTACGAGTTCCCTTAATAAAACCCAGCATGTGTCACTCTCTCCTGTATGAGCATCTGGTTCACCGCTTTCTGGAGGCTCATCAATAAAAGGGATGAATCAGGAAACATGTAGCCGAGCTGAGTCCAGAGGAAGCAGGAAGCAGGTAGAAATGTTTGCGTTCCGTCTCGTCTTCGCTGCAGAAATGTGCAGTTTTACTCATTAAGCCCAGTTTATGAGCGTTTTCTTTGCTCCTGTTGCATTTTTCCTCACTTTTGTTCATTTTCCGCTGCTATATAAAGTCCTGCACCTTTTAGAAACAGAGCAGCCATGAATAAGAAGAGAGGAAATGTCTTAGTTAGAACGACACAAATCACAGGAAAAGACAAAAATAAGAGCTGAATTTATTTAATGATAAAACATGGAATCAACATTTCTCTAGTTGTTGCTGACACTAAAAAATTAAGGCCTCAGATAGCATAAATATTTCCCTACTTACATTGTTAACATTGTGTGGAAAACACTGCCTGCAGTTCAACCGACAAACAGCTAAAACAAGTAATTATGCTGTAAATCATGAAACCCGAACAAAAGTTTAAATTATTTTAATATTTGTGTCACAAATTTAAAACTACAAAAGCCCTCAGAGAGCTCAGACCTCCACCAAGCAGCTTGTTTCACCCCATGTTGGGATTTACACCCAGAAATAATCGTCCCAGGATTGTTTTATCTACATTATTAGACTCCTTGACCCAGAAAACAAACCCTTAGCATCTGGATTCACAGTGATATCATCATTAGTTCAATAGTTATTCACCAGAATCTCTTTCTGGGTCATGGTGGTTTCTTCTGGATCCAGCTCCATAGCTGTTGATTCTACAACAGATCTGTTGGATCCTCCTGATTCAGCAGAGTCTCAGCTACATGTTGGTGTTGGCTGCATGTCTGGATCTTCATCTGTTACCTTACAGTGATGACCATTCCACAGGCCCTCTAGTTTCTCCTGGTCTGGATCGTAGAATCCAGAGTTTAGCACGGATCCGGATCAAATTTTGAGATGTTGTAGAAATTAACAGGAACTTATCCTGTATTTTTTGCCAAGCAGCCTGGACATTTTAGTGGAGCTACATGCACATATTCACGCACATTGCCCTATCTCCCAATGCTAAAGAATCCTGCTAAACATTCCTGGATCCAGACGGTGATCTGGATCACCACCAGGATCTAATCATCTGGTTCTTGTCCCATTATCCAGCTTTCCTGAAAACTTTATCAAAATCTGTTTAGAACTTTTTGCGTTAAGTTTCTAACAGACAGTCAAACAGATAAATGCCAGCAAAAACATAACCTCCTTGGCAGAGGTAAAAATGGAAACATGTGCAATATAAGTGTCCATTGCAAAAAAAGAAGAGATATTTTACTGTTTATATTTTTTCCATTCTTATTTTATCTGTGCCATGTAGAAACACTGCCTGCAGTTCAACCAAAAATTTACAGATGTTTTCTCATGTGACTGTTGATCACAGCTGAGTCACTGAAGGCCTCACAGTTGTGTTGGGGGGGACTTTCTATTTTATTTTTTTACAGAATCTGCTTCATGAAAAGGATTCATTTTGGTGAATTTTACACATTGAAAAAAGCGATTATTATAAAATACCATGATTTTTTAGCTTAGATTTGGATCATTTTTCTAAATTGTTTGAAGTTTTGGCTAAAATTATTGGAGTTTTTTGTTCTTTTTTGAATGTAAATATTGCAAACAGTAGAATTCATGTAGAATTAAGGGATTTTGGTGAAATATCACAATTTTGACTTTAGATCTGGTTAATTGTCCTGATCGAGCCGTATGTCACAGATGAGGAGTTCGAGGACAATCAGAAAGTTCAGAATCCAAAGATTTTTTTGATTTTTGCAGTTTCTGGCTCTGATTAATTGTTTCTTTAATTTAATTTTAATAAAATAATGTTCCTTCTAAACCTGTCGGCTGGTTTTGGTGTTGAGCTTGTTAAATGGAGACAGCAGTTTCCCACCTGCTTCCAGTCTTTGAGCTAAGCTAGGCTAATTTTAATTTGGACGCATCGACATGAGGTTCATGTGTTGTTCTAATAAACCTCTCTGTTTGTTCCTCTCCGTCCTCCAGTACAACTCGTCTCGGCCGAGGGAGGAGTGGGAGATGTGGCACCCGACGCTGATCGCCGAGGCTCTGTTCGCCATCGCCAACATCTTCAGCTCGCTCAGACTCATCTCCCTGTTCACGGCCAACTCCCACCTCGGGCCTCTGCAGATCTCTCTGGGCAGGATGCTGCTGGACATCCTCAAGTTCCTCTTCATCTACTGTCTGGTAAGATGTTCAGCAAACCGCTCACGAGGCTGCTGTTCAAGTTCTCCAAGGTAGCAGCAGCTCACGGACGGGTAGTTCAAGGACCGGACGGAGTAACGTAACAGTGATTATGTCCACTTAGCTTTAATAATCTATAACACGCTCTGACCTACTTACGCTGCAAGACGCATCTCTCACTGCAAACGTCAGAAATGCGTCATAAAGTTTAAATTTAGCTACTGCTGTTCAAGGTTTGGCTACAGGGTTTGGATTTTGTCAATATCTGCTGATGGTTGCTTCGTAACTTACAAACTCTCACAGGCTGCAGTCTGTGGATGTTAGCTTACCTGATGGAGAAACTACATTTGTTTCATGTGTTTTATATATAGTTTGGACATTAATCAAACTGTTAGGAGTTTGGATGATGTATCATCCTCATATACGTCTCTTATCGTACCATTTTTAGCCAAGAAAAAGTCTTGGATACAAGGAGTGCACATCTTTTTTTCCCATTCTGCTGTCATTAGCTATATTTAAGACCATTATAATCATATATTAGTAATATTAATCGTGTCTATTAGATGATCCTGGTCTCAAATGTTATTAAAAATGATCCTCTCACTGTCTATAACTTGTACTGACCAACCACCTATCACACATGATGATATGAGTCTTGAAAGTTTACCCAGAATGCACTTTTTAAAGTTTTCTCTGGTGAATTATCAGAAAACAGAAACACATCCAGGGAACCAATGATTGTTTCTATGACTCTATGTCATTAAACTGCTGCTCAAACTATGATACATCCCATAATACTGACGCTCAAAGTTGGTTATAGAGAAAAATGATCACAAACCAGATTTAATGTTGAGATTGTGACTCCTGGAGTGGATCTAAAACTGATCTGGTTTCAGTTTTTATCAGAACTCTAATGTGTTTTCATCCTGAACATGTCGTGTGTCTGTCTGCTGGACTGATGAAGTCATGAGGTTTAGAAATGATGGAAAAAGTCCATTAAGAAGTGATAAATGTGGACCCACATCTATGTACTTCAAGGGCCTGGAACTGAAAATACTCATAGTGTGAAGGTAAAACTTTGCTCCATTAAATAAACTAAAGTTACTGTAGGGTTTTTTGTGTCCTTCCACCAACTGTCCTTCTCAGCCATCATTCAGTGATGTGGTTTCTCCTGGTTTTATGTCTTTATTTTTTATCGTGAAGTTAAAGAATCAGTTGATTGTATTTAAAATAACCCAAACAGAGGAAACAGGATGAAAAAGAAGCATCTTATACAGAATTATTCACATTACCCATTTATTGGATCCCTTTAATGAACCTGTCGAACTGACAAAGACACAAACGCAGCAGCAGCAGATCAAACTGCTCTGGACTCAGTCAGACATCGATCAGCTAAAATCTCTTCAGCTGCATTAAGATCCTTCCTGAGCAGCTCACAGGGTTTTATCAGCAGTTTAGCTACAGCCACAGATCTGGACTCACAGAACACTGAGGCTGGTTTGTTTTTCTGTAGATTAGAAATGAACTCTGCACCACAGTGAAACTGGAACTGGACCAAAACCACTTCCTGAACCGGCATCGGTCCCAAATCTGAGCTTAAAAATCAGGATCTTTCATCAAAACCACTTTATTCTCATTTGGCAATTAGAAACCATTTGTTCTGACTATACTATAATTAAAATTCTGTGCTCCTCTACACAGTTATCAAAATACAGACTCAGTTGCAACAGTCAAGTGACAAATATTCCAGGACTTTCAGCTGAACTGCAGGCAGTGTTTAAGTCATTATTTTATGACTTTTGGTGTTATAACTGTAGAAGACGTTTTTTAAATTTCTCTACTTCCAGACGCAGTTTTTCCACAATCTTCTAAAACTCAAAATCACAGAGTTTGACATGCATGTTATCTTTTTTTAAAACGCGCCAAAATTGCATCATTAATCAGAGCAAGAAACTGTAAAAACAGAAAGAGTTGTTGGATTTTTGGCTTTCTGACGGTCCTTGAACTACTCACCTGGTCTGTTCCATCAGGAAAATTTAATCAAACCAAGAGTAGAATCAAGATTTTTTTTTTTTAAATGCTCAAGATAAATCATTTGCAGTGACCAAATACAGTAGTACCTCAGCATATCGCGGTTCACTTTTCGCAGTCTCACTGTATCGCAGATTTTTAAATTGTGTACAGTTACTATAGCAACCAGAGCACTGTGTTCTGTATCCTGGGTGCTGATTGGCTCAGCAACCGTAGCATCAGTCTCCTCCTCCCACGTATAGCATTCGTTCAGCATCCTTGTCCATTTCACATCAACGACTGATCAACGTCTGATTGCTGTGCATAGTGTTGCTCTGCGGTGTTGTTTTTTTGTAAAATTTCCGTTAGAAATGGAATTTATTTCAAGCCCTATGATGTTGATTAAATGGTCTGTGCCTTCTAAGGCTTCTGGCACCGAACCAAAGCGCCAGAGGAAGATGCTTACCATTGCAGAAAAGGTGGAACTCCTCGACATGCTAAAGGAAGGGAGAAACTACGCGACTGTACCCATGTGGAATTTTATATGTTGTTAAAATTACACAGGTTTAAGAGTGTAGAAAGTGTTTAAGAGCATAGGAGGTGCTTATTAGAGTGTGGGAAAGCTTAATAACAGTGTAGGTTTATAAAGCCTTAAAATATCTATAAGTAATAAAATAAATATAAGATTGCTACTTCGCGGATTTCGTCTATCGTTGAGGGGTTCTGTAACCTAACCCCCACGATAGAAGAGGGATCATCGTACTGTAAAAAACAATTCTTCACTCTTCTTCACAGCTGAGTAACCGTGACTGACTCAGCTCTGACCAACAGTCACGTGGCAAAAATTCAGGGAATTTGATCCTGAGCTAGGTTGAACTGCAGGCAGTGTTTAGCTGCAGCAGATTGGAGATGAGAATGGAAACAAATGGGAAATTTAAAGAAGCAAAGTCACCAGAATCACACCATTTATCAGAGAAAGAAACTGTTATTGCAGTGAAAAATGAGCCGAAAAATGAGAGGTTTAACTTGCTAAAAGGTGGCTTTACTTCAAAGTTTTCAGGCTCTAAATGTAAATTTGTCTAGATAGCTTACTGAAGACTGGCAGATGTCGACGTTCATGTTCATTCAGCTGTGATCTGCTTTGGTTTTCCGTCTCATATGGACAATTGACAGAACAGAGACAGGCAGGAAACATCCACCAGTGTGTCCTCAGCAGGATGTGAACCCGAGACGACCTCTCTTGTTTGCTCTGTGCATGTTTGAAGGTGATGAAAGCTCCTCAGCGTGCTTTAGAAGGACGTTACAGGCCTGTTTCATTGCGTTCACCCTCATTAGCTCCTCCCTGGGGGAATCCTAACCTACAACACAATCCTCCCGTGGATCCATTTGCTCCCTACGGCCTTAAAACCAATCCAAGCTTACGTAACACGGCTCCTGTCGGTTCTGTCCTGCTGCAGATCAAAGCTGCTTCTCAAACCGCCTGGAGGAGCAGAAGGTCGAACCTGTAACAAAACCAAAGACTCTGTTCCAGGATCATTATTCTCATCTGATTCAACTCCTAGAGCCCAAAACGATTCGATGGCTGATGCAGTGTTTGACTGAAGTGTGTTTCTGTGTTTGCAGGTCCTGTTGGCGTTCGCTAACGGTCTGAACCAGCTGTACTTCTACTACGAGACAAAGGCATCAGAGGAACCCAACAACTGCAAAGGCATCCGCTGTGAGAGGCAGAACAACGCCTTCTCAACGTGAGTAACACCTCGCAGATGAGCTCAGTCCGTGAAAAATCAGTCAGAGCTTCACCAAACCTCCAGTAAACCTCCAGTAACCAAAGTTCTACCTTCACACTATGAATATGTTCAGAGTTACAGGTCCTTGAAGTCCATAGAGGTGGATCCAGATTTACCACTTCTTAATGGACTTCTTCCATCATTTCTGAGCCTCATAACTTCATCAGTACAGCAGACAGACACATGACATGTTCAGGATGAAAAACACATTAGATTTCTGGTAAAAACTGAGACCTAATCGGTTTTACATCAAGTTTATGGGCTTAGTCGTTGGTTTCAAGTCTCCTTCAACACAGCATGATGTTAGTTTTTGCAAATTGTGGACCAATTTAGAAGAAAATAATCCATAATTTCAAGATGTGCGTCGCGTCCTCGAGATCATATTCTTCATTCATCACAATGGCCAAATTCCAAACTTGAGGCTTTGAAAGAGTCGTCCAAAAACCAATAGGTGACGTCATGGTGTAAATATATGAATGAATAAATTAACCTGTAAACAAATGGTGAAAATCTGGCAGAAATATTAAAATACTTCTGCCCTCAAAGCAGGAAAAAAAACAAATATCTGATTCAAATACAGCAAAACGATAAATGAATGAAAATTCAGTGGCCAGTATGTACAATTTTGGCCTGTTTTGTAAATAAATACAGCAATATTGCATTTTTAATTTCCTACTTTATATACATTTTTATTTTAAATTACAGCAACGACTGAACTTTTGCTTGACGTTGCTTCAGTTTATCAGTAAAATACTCATATTTGTGCTGATTTAAATACCGTGAGAAAATAGGGTAAGTTACGGTCATCACCTAAAAAAGAATATTGATGTCATGCTGACATTATGTACTTTTTTCTGTGATTTTATTAGCTATTATCTGTAATTTAACATAACAGGGAAAATCTTTAAAATTAAATAAAAAAATTAAAAATTTTACAGTCTGTATTATGTAATATTTTTCTTTTAAATAATGTGAAATATTTGTCAAATAATGATAATTTGCTAATTTAAATACAGTAAAGGAATGACTGAATTCTACAGTCACACACTGTAAAATAACACATTGTTATTTTAAAAAAATCTAATTCTTGATGTGGACATTATTTACAGTTTTGACCTGTTTTATTTGCGTTAACATGTAAATTAATATTTTTTTTTCGGTTATTCTACTAGTTATCTGTCATTTAACTGAAATGAGAAAAATCTGTAAAATACCAGTAAATTCATTTGTTAAAAACTGTTAAAAAACATCATTTTTTTCAGTGCATGGTGGCTACATCCATCTTTTATAATACTGTCTGTGCTGTAGGTATATTCTTGTTTCTTTACTTGGTTTGACAAAGTTTTTAAAAGTTGAATTTTTCATATTTATTTAAAATTCTGTCCGTGGTCTTAAACGTCTGGACGTTTCCTCATTTCTTTATAGACAGATAAACAGAAAACAGACTCTTCCCTGTCGGGTTTAGTCAGAAAAACACCTTTTAGTTTTCTCTGGACGGTGAATGTAGAAACACCGCTCAGGAGAAGGAAAGTTTGTTTGTGGCGACGCCGTGTTTGCTGATAATGATTTACCGTTCGTTTGAATGCGGTCTGGATCTCCGTATGAATATTTTATTACACTTGAAGGTGCGGCATCGAGCAGATCGCGGTGGCTGCACCAGATAATGATGAAGCTCAGCTGCTGCAGAATATTAATGTTTGCTCCGGCGCTGAGTCGAGGTTGAGCCCAGTCTGGGTTCTGGTCCGTCCGTCAGCGCTGCGACGCTCGGATCTGCTGTATCGCTGCTGAGGATGCAGAGCCGGAGCCAGGCAGGGCTGAATATTGATGAGCAGCCTGCTTTGTTTTAGATAATAGCTGTATTGATCTGTGATCGATTCCATTACAGTGAAGCGCTCGGTACAGTGATACGACTGCCAGGAGGACTGGCGGTAAAACGAAAGATCAGACTGCCTCAAACTGCTCTCATTACAGGAGAATGTGATGCGTTTGAATAAATATTATCATCAGCAGGTTGTAATGTGAGTACAGAGCATTATATCAGGCTTTTAAAGCTGAACACTCTTCTATTGATCAAATATTAGATAGAAAAGCTGCAAAAGTGTGAACCCAAACCTGCATAAAGTGACTTGTTTCTTTTCATTAAGTTTCGTATTTAGGTAAAAATTCTAAGCACTAACGCGCTACGAGCAGTAAAAGTTTCCACAAGCTAACAAGTAGTGACACCAAAAAACTGTTGTATCAAACCAAAAAGTAAAATAAAAAACACATTATAATGTTGTTTTCCAAGTTTTTCTGTGTGTTCTAGTAAATTTCTGCACTTAGTTTCTGCATGAGGCTTTTCCCCGGTTAATCGATCAGTTGTTTGGTTTTTAAAATGTCAGAGATGGTGAAAAATCAGCGTTTCCCAAAGCTCTAGAAGACAGATGTGTAGTTTTGTCCAAAGATGTTCAGTTTGCTGTCAAAGAGGAGAAACGAAGCCAGAACATATTCACATTTAGGAAGCTGGAATCACAGAATTCAGACAGTTTTTATTTGAAAGATAGCTGACCTGGGAATTTTTCTATTTTCGCCCTCAAAAAATCCTGTGAAGCCGTTTTAAGTGTTCAATATCTCCAGAAATAAAACTCCCACAGCCATCAAACGTGGTGAGGACACAGACAGAATAGCTTCCAGTAGATCAGAATGATTGAATGGATTCAACAGAGGACACAGTTTTTATTACTGGTCCTTGAAAATGGGTAAAAGTGCAAAATTGTCAAACCGAGGTTGTATTGTGGCCCTAGAAGGTCCATATAAATGTATAAATGTAGATGTATCCATATTTCCTACTAAAATACGGTCTTTGGTCGACTTATTGTGATGATTATTCTTTGTATGATTTATTTTTGTGTGCTAAAGTTAACAGTGGCAAGCAGAGAGCATTGTGGGAGTTTAGCTAGCAACGGGCACCATGACATAGACTTCTGTGGTGGTTAATGACCTCCGACTAGAGCCCATGTGTTTAAGACAAACGTGGCATTAGTCATTATGTCCACTGTGCTGTATTTGTCTTATCAATCAATTACCTGTTGATAATGCTACTGATTAAAACTTGCGTCCCGCCACAGATTGTGCTTTTCCTTTGTGACGCCTGATGATGCGAAATATTCACCTGTTTTCTTCATGTCAGCTTTTCACTCGGAGAAGAAGAAAATAGTCGTTTTGAGTTGAGTCCAGGCCTGAGATGAGCTGATGTCAAGTCTTTACACCGAGGTGCAGAAACAGAACAAACACACTCGGAAACTTTGACTGGAAACAACAAACCCATAGTGCTGATCAGAGCCGCTGCCTGTTCCTCACCTGTGCACCATCGTGACGTTGCTGCTGCTGGATCAGAGTCTGCGGGAACGAAATCAGCCTCACACTGGAGCTAAAGGAGCGAGCAGATCGCCGCGGTGACGCATTATGCAAACAGAGCGACGGCGGCCTGCATCTGCATTCATGAGAGTACAACGGCGGATGACTTCCTGTGTCTCCTGTCGCCTCGCTCTAATTCACACACACTTATCAGCGTTGTGAGCCGTTTCACGGGATCATGGGAGCTGGTGCTCAGGTGTCTCCTGTCGACGCTCATCTCCACTTCACACACACTTATCACCATTAATGTGTTAGATGGTTTTACACCGTCGCTGGCTGTTTGCCTCTGCCTCGCCCTCCTTTCTCTGCCTTCACACCAGTCCTGGAAATACTCCTTCATTTTCTTTTACTCTCTTAAACCCCCGTCAATCTTCTTCCACATACAACTCGCTTTAAGACTGGCATACTTTCTCTATACGTCTCTCCATCACAGCATGACTGACTCTGGGATTCACCAACATGTCCGCCTTTTTCTAAGTGTAAAAGCAACACTTCAACCAATAACAGATTACAAAAGGCTGTTTGGAAGAATGTGGACTAAAGAGCGATTTAACGCTCTGGACTCCAAACTGCAGTTTCTGGGCGTTACTGCTCATTTTTCCTCACTGTGGCTTCATTTTTTACTGCAATATAAAATCCTGCACCTCTATGGAAACTTAACAACCATGAAGAAGGAGAGAGAACTCCGAAATGTCTCAGAAATTTTGAAATTCTTTGATAATTTATTCTACAGCAATTTTTAAAAAACCTGGAATCAACATGTCCAACATGCTTCCAGGTGTCCACAGCTGTTACCAACACTTTATAGATGAAAGATAGATAAATTTCCATGCTTCCAACCTCTATAGACTTTTATCTTCCAACATCTCGCTCCTCTGTTCACTGTTTCTGAGCCATGCTGCGTTTATTTTATTGATCCAGCAGGTTTGATTTTCACAGAAAAGCCCAGTTAAAAACTTCAACCGGATCAGTTTTACATCCACAATCTCAAGACTAAATCTGATTTTTTGTTTTTTTTTAAATTAAAGGTTGTTTTACCTACATTTGAGACCAGGATCATGTTCTAGCCATGACCCAGGATACCAATGCTTGTTTCTATGTCCGTCTCAAAGTCGGTTATAGAAAAAGTCACGCTAAGTTTGCACTTTTCCACCTCCTTAAATGACTAGAATGACCTCAAATTGGTCCAAAATCACAAAAAGGCCCATTGTAGCTTAAAATGTATGTACATAATGACTCAAACCGAAGTTTACAAACTTTGTACATCCACAAAAAAACACTCTGAAAGAAGGGAGGAACCAAAAAGCAGATTCTTAAAGGTGTTTGTTGTATCTCTCTGTGTCTATCTGTTGTATTGATGAAGTTATGAGGCTCAGAAATGATGGGAAAAGCCCATTAAAAGGTGATAAATGTGGACCCACCTCTGTAAACTTCAAGGGTCTGAAAATATTCATAGTGTGAAGGTAAAACTTTGCTTTGTTAAATATGATAAAGTTACTGTAGGGGTTTTTGTGTGTCCTTCCACCGACTCTCCTCCTCCTCCGTCGTCACTCAGTGATGTGGTTTCTCTTGGTTTTCTTCTGTTCACGTGCTCATCTGTGTTTGTCTTTTGCCTCAGTTACAGGCATCTTATTGAATTTTTGATGAAGCGACAATCGGCAGCGACGCTTCCGTCTGCAGGTTTTCTATTTACGCTGCATAAAATATTCAGCAGCGAGTCTTCGTAGGCTGCTGATGGCTTCGGTGACGCCGTATCAATCAGAGTGTGATGAGTTTTCTGTCAGAGACTCGGGGAACAATGTAAATAAAGAGAGAGAGGAGGGACTGAATCGACGGTGAGCGAAGCAACCGAGCGTGATATTACGTCTGAGTTATGAAACCAGAGAGGAGGAACGAAGACCAACAATGAGGAGGGAAACCAGAGAAATGAGCCTCTCCTCTTCGTCTACAGCTTGTTATCAATAATGAATGGTTCCTCTCCTCCTCCTCCTCCTCCCATCCACTCATTGCTTCCTCCTCTCTTTTCTTGTTTCTTGACCTCTCCTCTCCCATTTTTCTTCTCCTTGTCTTTTTCCCTCCTCTTTATGTTCTGTCATTTTCTTATCTCCTTGTTTCTCCTTCTTTCTTCATTTCCTCTCCTTTATCTCCCTCCTTTCTGTTTTCTGTTCCTTTGCTTATCTCATCCTCACTTTGTGTCTTCTCCTTGTTTTGTCTTGCTTCCTCTCTTTCTTTGCTGTCCTTGTCGCCTCTCCTAGTTTCCTCATCTTGTATCCTCTCCTTGTCTCCTCTCTTTGTCTCTTCTCCTTGCCTCCTCTCCTTGTCTCATCTCCTTGTTTCTTCTCCTTGTCTCGTCTCCCTGTTACCTCTTCTTGTCTCCTGTCCTTGTTTCCTCGACTTCTTTTTTCCTTGTTTCCTCTTCTTGTTTCCTCTCCTTTTCTCCTCCCCTTGTCTCCTCTCCTTGTTCCCATTCTTTGTTTCCTCTCCTTGTTTCCATTTTGTTTTTTCCTTGTCTCCTCTCCTTGTTTCCTCTATTTGTTTTCTCACCTTGTTTCCTCACCTTGTTTCCTCTTTGGTTTTTCCTTGTCTCCTCACCTTGTTTCCTGTACTTGTTTCCTCACCTTGTTTCCTCTCCTTGTTTCCATTCTTTGTTTCCTCACTTTGTCCCTTCTCCTTGTCCCCTCTCCTTTTGCCCTCTTCTTTTTTCCTCGCTTTGTTTTTTCGTATCTCCTCTCCTTGTCACCTCTCCTCATCTCCTCTCCTTGTCTCCTCTCCTCGTCTCCTCTCCTTGTCTTCTCTCCTTGTCTCCTCTCCTTGTTTCCTCTATCTGTTTTCTCACCTTGTTTCCTCTCCCTGTTTCTTAACCCTGTTTTTTCACCTTGTTTCCTCTCCTTGTTTCCATTCTTTGTTTCCTTGCCTTGTTTCCTCACCTTGTTTCCTCTTTGTTTTTTCCTTGTCTCCTCTCCTTGTTTCCTCTATCTGTTTTCTCACCTTGTTTCCTCTCCCTGTTTCTTAACCCTGTTTTTTCACCTTGTTTCCTCTCCTTGTTTCCATTCTTTGTTTCCTTGCCTTGTTTCCTCACCTTGTTTCCTCTTTGTTTTCACCTTGTCACCTCTCCTCGTCTCCTCTCCTTGTCTCCTCTCCTCATCTCCTCTCCTTGTCTCCTCTCCTCTTCTCTCCTCTAAATCGAGTCATAAACTACAGCTGATCCTCACAGCATCACTCAGTCATTTCACTGTTGTACTTCTGCAGTTGTGTGGGAGGAGAGTCGACAAAAGACACAGTGTGTGTGTGTGTGTGTGTGTGTGTGCAGAGTTTCTGGCAGCTCGACAGCGTCCAATTAAATCATTCCAGCCTATAGTGCTTATCTTCATTATTAATGTGTAAGTTTTACTGTGTGTGTGTGTGTGTGTGTGTGTGTTAGGTGGACGTGAAACTGAGGCTCTGTGGCTCCGCATTGCCAGCAGCTCGGTCAAAAGTGTTTTATGTTGCACCGATACTGGAAACATAAACGCTAAACCCTGAGCGTCTTATGAGCGTTTCTCCCTTTAGAAGGAGTGTTTATCTGGTTTTAATTGCTTGATCTGTGAGGACGTGCAGCAGGGTGTTTGTTTGTTTAGCGCTCTGCTTCCACTCTCTGCAGACAAAGTGGGGATGGAAACAGCTTTTTTTCATGGTGAAAAAAGGTCAAAGGTTGTAAATTAAGTCGTATGTTACAGCTGTTTTTTTCTGGACCGATGAAAACATGGAATCATGTCGACTACATTGTGATCTCTGCTGAACTATAAACCAGGACTGATGAGTTTCTGACAGACTGAACAGGAGCTGATCAGCTCATCTTCCTCCATCTCTAACCTCTAGTCCCGCCATGATCCACTAAAGAACACACGGTCCGTGTAGTTTGTCATATCTAATGCAAACCGAGCTTTAAAAAGAATCAGGTTTTTATCATTAACATGCAGATTTATGCAGGAAGGCACATCAGAATCTAATCAGATCATCTCCTCCACATGGGGTCTGACGGTGGAGGATGAGGCTTCGCTCTGCTGCTGTTCCAGCTGTTGTCGTCGGCGCTGTTCTCTTTACCGCCTCTGTCCTCCCAGAACATGTTCGCGTGTTTACGTTCTGCATTTTATCGTCTTTCTACGTCCCTAAAACATCACATTTTACTAAAACAGATCATTACTATTTCAGTTTAGCGGCATTTTTCCAGTAATTCATTCCAGCATATGTGAAGAAAACTGACGTGACTACAAGAAAAAAGTGTTTTTCATCTGGATTAAATCAATTATCTCCTTAAAGCACAGTGAAAATATGTCAGCAAGAGCTCCAGAAAATATCTGTTAAAGAACCGTTAAAGAACCGTAAGACTGTAGAAACAATGAATCTGACAAAATAATACTAATAATTTAAATTTCATTCAAAATTCTCTATAATTCAACAAAACAGGGCATATCTGTAAAATAACTTTTAATAAATTATTGACTATGTAATGTATTTTTCTTAAAAATAACAGCAAATATCTGTAAAATAATTATATTTTTGCTGATTTAAATACAGGAAAATGAGTGCAATTTTATGGTCGAATGTAAAGAATAAATTACTATTCATAAAATAAATACTGATGTTTAATGTGGACATTATGTACAGTTGTGGCCTGTTTATTTTACAGTCAACATGTAAATTAATATGGATATTATCTGTGATTTACCAAAACACTGATGATCTGTAAATTGCTTTTAAAATCACAGCTAAAGACTGTCAGTGTTTCGTCATTACTATGTAAATGTGAGCAGAAAGTATCTCCAACATCTAATCAGATCAGACTGATCTGGACCTTAATGGCGGAACAGAGCAGTTCAGCAAAATGAGGATGAGTTTTAGGTCATTTTCCAACATAAAAAGAGACGTTTATCTAGATTTGAAGGTAAATGTGAGGCTACAGAGAAGCAGCCTGTGAATCTGTGGATCCTGATGGACAAACACATCAGCTCCAGCAGCGGCTGATCGTCTTTGGCGGCTGCAATGAAGCCGAAATGTGACGCTGATGAAGCCGGAGAGCTGGTTAGACTTTGTGCTGTGCAGGGAGCAGCAATGTGAAAGGAAAGGACAAAAAATAGCTGCAGCATGTTTGAACTTTTAGCTGCAAACTGACGGCTGTAGTGAGTTTAAGCTTTCGTTGTTAGCGATCAACGGGTCACCATGACAAAGACTTCTGTGCCGGTTAATGGTTTCCAGCCAGAGCTCACTTCATAATCGACCTTTTCCATCATTTCTGAGCCTCATAACTTCATGAGTACAGCAGGTAAAAGCACTGAAAAACACATCTGAACACTGCAAATATTCATAGCATGAAGGTTAAATGTTGCGCGGCTTCATTAAATATGCTAAAGTTATTCTATAGTCCGTTAAAAAGTGTGAAATTTGGACCCACCTCCGTGTGTTTGTTTCTCGACTGGCTTGATTTGACATGAAACGGCCCTTCAACGATTTTAAATAATAAATCACGTTGACTGACGGCTCTTTTTCTGTATCCCTGTGCAGTTGCCATGAATCTGTTTGTCTGCTGCAGCGTGTTTTCGTGTCGCCATCTGGATCTGCGTTTTCGTGGCATCGAGCGCCAGCAAGTTTTAGTGCCGCGCCGCTAAGGCTCGCATTCACAAACTGTGATGTTTCCTTCCTCCGTCCTCCGCGAAACATTTGCTGTCTGTCTGCTCCTGTTTGCTGCTTCTGCTTCCAGCCCAGCAGAGTCGGGAGTAAAAACCCTGCAGTCGTGGATTTATATGAGATTTTACTGTTTTACGTCTCATGTATTTTAACTGGGTCTCAGCTTTAGCGTTGCCCGATGCCTTCTGAAGGTTTCATACTCAGATTTGCAGTATTTATATCAGGAGTTGCTCAGCTGTGTCGATATGATGAATTTCTGTCTGTCGATTTTTAACGATCGCCCATTTTTTTACCCAGACAAATGTTTCCTGTGGGTGCTTCCAATTAAAAATCAATAATGCTGATGATATTAGCCCAGTTTTCAGTAATCGATGGTATTAAATAGAAAATCAGCTTAAATTTGTTGAGCTTTTGTTTTAATTGAACCCCAAAACCGGTCTGCAGGTTTTGAAAAGTTGTTGAAAAATCACCAAAGTGACTCATTTAGTCGAGCTGGAAGCCAAAAGAATCATCAGATGTCCAAATTTCCAACAGTCCTTGAACTAATCATCTGTGATGCGATGTGCCGTTTGTGAAAATCACCACCTTAAAATCATGATATTTCAAAACCACTTTATTCTGCATGTCTCACTGTTACAAAATCACCAAAAAATAAAGCTTTTGTTTGAAGCAGATTCCTGAAAAACAAAAAAATTCTGCGCTCCTCGGTGCAACCAGGAAGCCGTCAGTGACTCAGCTGTGACCGACAGGAAGGCGACTAAAATTCAGGGATTTTTCCGCTGAACTGCAGGCAGTGTTTAAACAGAGCAGACGAGGATGGAAACTAATTAAAAGTTAGTTAAATATCTAGAACGCGTAGAGTCACTGTTGTTTTCAATGTTGGTCACACCTGTGTGAAAAAATGTTTAAAAAACTCCCTGAAACTGATTCAGGTTTGGAGAGTTAAACTGATAAACCTCAATTAAATCTCAGTGTTTCAGGTAGATTTTAGTAGATGACACTTGTTTTATGTGTCAGTCGTAAGTTATTCCATCTCCTCTGAGGTCTTGCTTTCTTAATTTAACTCTCCCCGTTGTGTACAAGTCTTTATTTTGTCTCTATGATGCCCTTTTAAGAGCCTTTCACTCCTAACGTTCGGTGTTTCTGTCTCCCTCCAGGTTATTTGAGACTCTGCAGTCTCTGTTCTGGTCCATATTCGGGCTGCTCAATCTGTACGTCACCAACGTGAAGGCCCGGCACGAGTTCACGGAGTTCGTCGGGGCGACCATGTTCGGGACGTACAACGTCATCTCGCTGGTGGTTCTGCTCAACATGCTGATCGCCATGATGAACAACTCCTACCAACTCATCGCTGTGAGTCCCGTGAACATAAAAACTGTCGAGCAGATCACGTTTGATTGATTCTGGTCCTGGTTTCAGCTCCGTTGATGTGAGACTTTGATAGTCTAGATGTGATCTTCTTATTAGTCTATTGTTTGTGCTTTTTATTGTTAATAGGGGAGCAACTAATCCGTGTGTATGTGTAATGTGAGAAAGCTGTAAAAAATTATCAATATTTTTAGCCATGACCTAAAGGAAGACCTTCAGATGTCTTGATTGTCAGACCATCAGTCCATAACCCAAAGATAATAATAATTACTATCAAATATAACAAACAGGAGCATCTAATCCTGACATTTAAAGAGATGGAACTGGTCGTAGTTTGGTGTATCTGCTTAGGAACTAACTAAAATAAGGAGTCAATCATGAATATAGCTGGGTTTCCATTAAATACCACAAATAAAATGTGTGGAACAAGTCAAATGACGGTGCCAATATTAAGCTGAGTGGGTCATTCCATTTAAAAATCTACCAGGCCTCCCTCCTGACCTCCTCACAGTCAGCTGAATCTTTATCGACAAAACCTTTAATATATTCAATGAAGCAAAGTTTTACCTTCATACCATGAATAGCCCTGGAAAATTTCCTATCTCCTGTATTTATGAGGCTCAGAAATGGGGGGAAAAGTCAGTTGAAAAGTGAGCTCTGGCTTAAAAACCATTAACCAACACAGATGTCTTTGTCATGGTGCCCCTTTGCCAGCTGAATTTGAACCCACCTCTGTGAACTTCAAGTGGCCTGTAACTCTGAAAATATTCATAGTATGAAGGCAAAACTTTGCATGGCTTCATTAAACAGACTAAAGAGCTGATTCTGAGAAAGTGAGAGGGGAACTTTTTGCTAGATTTGTTTGATTTTATATGGAATGACCCAATGTTTAACTTAGCAAAGATAACGTATTTTAGCCGTTGCTGTCGATGCTTACAGTTTGCATTTGTGGAACTCTGTCGTCTTACTTTTACCAGTTGCTTATCTTCCTTTGGGGTGTTTTCTACAACTAAACAACCAAACTCCTTCTCATGTTTATACCTACACCTACCATACCGACATAATTACCTAAACCGTGCTAAAATGCTCCTCTAGATGAAGATCATGTTCATGTTAGCCTCAGTCAGTCTCCTGTTGTCTCGACATCATGGCAGCAAGTTTCAGTAAACAGTTAATCTGAGGTTCTGAGAGTCTGCTGCTGTTCCATGTAGATTTATGCGTCCCCCCCCCGGTTTTTCCCTCCAGGATCACGCCGACATCGAGTGGAAGTTCGCTCGCACCAAGCTGTGGATGAGCTACTTCGACGAGGGCGGCACGCTGCCTCCCCCGTTCAACATCATCCCCAGCCCCAAGTCCATCTGGTACCTGCTCATGTGGCTCCACAACAAGCTGTGCAGCAGAGGCCAGCCGCCCGGAGACGACACGCACAAATGTGAAAACCTGCGAGAGTTCACGGTGAGTCGAGGCCCAACGAGATGGTGCAATTTCAACATAATGTGGTTTATTTTAAATATATTGGTTCCTTTATTTTACCATTACTTCATCATTCAAAGTGACCATGGCATCTTTCAAATAGTTCTAAAACAATGGAGTTTGAGTTTCCATGCAGTCTTTAGGCCTTGTAATGGCCTCTACAATAGAATATACTGCCTAAGAGATTAGGTTTTCAGCCTTTTCTGTATCAGGAATGTCTTTGCTTGTCTGGTTGTGGAACAGCAGCTTCACACTCAGGCTCTTAAACTGTGTAAGTTTTGGTTCAGAAGTGTTTTCCTCTCAGCATACGAGTCTTGAAACCCAAAGGGAACACACAAGAAACTAAACAGAAACCAACATTTTATGTCATTTCATTATTTAATTATTATTTTATGTCAGTAACAGAACAATATACGGAAACAAAGCTGCATTAAAAGACGTAAAACAAAGGCAAATTACAATATATAGCATGTGTATAACAGTAATAATAATAATAATGGTGACAATAATAACAGTAGGGATAATAACAGGCAACACAACACGTCTTTTGATATGCATGAATGTGGAAGAATGTAATAGCAGGAATTTTTGGTTCTAAATAAATGGGTTAGTGCCAGGTTGATATTTAATTTAAAATCAGGGGAATTGAGCTACAGATTTTGCTCAATTCAAGACAAAGCATGAACAGGAGTCTCCTATGTGATATAGTTAGAGGTCAGCAGTTTCCCCGAGAAAATTCTCTGATTTGAAATTCATGCCGAGTCGTTTGCTTTGCCTTTATTGTCTGCGTCTTTCCGCACTTTAGTCCCTGACAGGAAGGAGTTTTATTATCCATTCGTCTGGAAGAAGTGGCGGTGAACTTGAGCGGGATTGATCAGGACACAACGAGCAGCAGCTGCCAGCGTCAAAACTGTGAACGCTGCAGTTGCGGGACGCTGAGCGACTCTGCTGTCCCACTTCCAGCGACAAAAACAGCAGCTGTAGACGAAAAAACTCAAAAGTTCACCAACTCCAGACTAAACTAGGTGTGTGATTTATTCATGCGTGAACTAACATGCCTTTGTGGCCATATGCCTGTCACTGAACAGTCATGCAAACAGGCTGCGTGGAGCCTGAGTCGGGCTGAAAGGCCATATGCTGACGTTCATGTTAACAAGTCAGGAGGGGATTCACAGGATTTACATGCAAACTGGTCACTGTGAACAGTTCTGCAAGTTTAAGCTGCAAGTTTAGAGCACAAGTTAAAGAAAAAGCTGCTTTATTGTCAGGCAAGACAATGCTTCACTCACCAGTTTCACAGTTTGAACATGAGAGACCGAAAACAAGCACAATGAGACACAAACTAATTACAGTGAGAGACACAGTGACCACAGAGATACAAAACAACCACAGAAAGATGCATAATGACCACAAACTAATGTAAATTAACCACAGAGAAACCCAAAATGACTATAACAAGACACAAAACAGCCAGGAAGAGATGCAAAATGAACACAAAGATACACAAAACAACCACAACAAGGCACAAAATGAACACGAGGAGATGCAAAAACCAACCAGCACTCTAGAACTGACATGAATGATTGAATTATCAGGTTTTTGATTGACAGAAAATTCAATTCCCAACATTGTTAGCAGATTTATGTTAGTTTTTTTAGTGCAAAAATGTCCCAAATTGAATATTTACCAGTTTTTCTGACAGGAAATTTCATGTCTGACTGTGTATTCACTGAACAACTAATTAACTATTAAAGAAAACAATAACCAGATGCACTGATAATGACAATAATTGAATTCATGCAACCTTGGCCAGGGTTTGGTGTTAGCTAATTACTTGACACACTTAAATTTCAGCAAATTTGCAGCAAGAGATGAGCCACAAAATGGAGGAAGGAGGACTCATTTAATCAGCTAATCTGGCGTGAATCTGTCTTTTTCGGGCCTCTGGGTAGCCGCCCAGCTGATGGAAGCAGAAGCACTGAACCTGCTCACAGCGAGAGCAGATTAAAAGAAACTGCAGCCGTGAAGCGGATAAGTCATTTCAGGAAAAAAAAAAACGACAACACACAATCGCTGCAGCACGTGGACGGACATCAGCTGTGTGTCTATGAGCACAGAAGGAACATCGGCAGATAAACACGTCCTGATAAACACATTTAACAGTCCAGTCATCTGGAGAGAGACGGAGCAGGCAGCGCTCACCGATAAGGCTGTTTCACATTCACACAGAGTGCAGCTGGCATGTTCACCTCAGCTGAAGAGTTATATAAGCCAGCCAGCCCACATAGGTTCACCGAGCCACACAGCACTGCAGAGATCTGATCAAGGGAGGGAGCCAGCCGGAGTGTTTACCGCTGTTTGTGTGTGAGCGGAAAATCAGCATTAGGCATGGAAGCAGCATTAGCTCTGAAGCGAGGGAGAGATGGAGCTTTAGATGACAATGTGAGGAGACCTGATGCAGATTTTGTCTTTAGAGTGAAGCAGGAAATTGCAAATATCAAAGGAATTGTTCATTTTGTCATACCAGCACCAAAACTGGCCCTCAACAGGGCCATTTTTCAGTACTGAGAACATTAGCTGCATGAATTTTTCAAAATGGCTGCTAATGCTGATGCACAGTTTTCACACAGCATGATCTTATAGAGTTATTTGCCTGGTTTTGGTCTAAATATATGTAATGTAGCATGTTAAATCCAAATTATCATGTTCTGATATGATAACTTACACCTTAATAGCAAGCTCTTGGTCACTCTGAAGTGAATTCCAGTACATGAACTCATCCTGATCCTTGTTCCAGAAAAGACTGGTGGGCTTTTCTTCCATGCCTTCACCAGCTGTGATATTGTTTACGTGTTCAGTATGTTCTAACTGACTCTAGCCTGTAATTCTGCTAGAATAAATGTGTTCATAAAACAAGCATGTGCCAATTTAACATGGGCTTTTCTCAACTCCAGTAAAATCTCAACAATTCAAAGTACCCACTTATTGCACTGTTTAAATCATGGTTTTTACAATCCAGATGGTATCAATAAGCTTGAGGATACTCTCATTAATCCAGTGTTTATTGAACTTTATTTGAATTAATGAGAGTAACCTCAAGCTTATCGATACCATTTCCAATGTTGGATCAGCGTAAACGGACTATTTTGAAGGTTCACAGACACTTTCAGTTGCAAGAATTTAATTCTAAGGTGTCAAAAATGTATGGAAGAATGTCGATACGATAAAAATTGGAGTTAAAAGATATTTTTTAAGAACCCAACAGTATGACACCAATGTCCGCCATCTTGAAAAATGGCCGCCATTCAAAATATTTGCAATTCTAGTGTATTTTTCTGTAAATGGGTGACTTATAAAATAACACGCTTGCCAAATTTGTTGCTTGTATGACAGTTTGAACTATTTTTAGTTATCTGCCACCTTAACGTTAAATGAATTATAAAGAGTAAATACAATCTCTAACTGTAGGATGACAAAGGTCCAATTTGATATTGATCACAAAGCCATAGTAATACTGCAAAATGACACTAAAAAAAACAATGACACTTATGTAATATAGTGTTAAAAATATTTTAAAAAAAACATATTTTGAAATACTATTTCAAAATACCACCAATATTTTGTATATGACTTAAATCAAAGTACATTAAATAAAGTAGTTGTTCCTGATGCTACAGTTGTTGATAAGTATGACATCAGTAAATGCAATCAAGTAAGCTAATTCAAGCTTGGAATTACAATGGATTTAATAAGGGGATTGGGAGGCTATAAGAATTTTAGAGTTATGGTGGGGTGTTTAAATGTCTAAAACTTTAGAGTTTAATTTTGAAAAGATATGAAAAATGATTCACATTGTGTAACACACACGGTTTCACTGTAGGCTTTGGAGGTCCCCTGTTTGATAGACATCAGTCAGGGCTGCTGGTTACCTCTTTTCTTTTTCTAATTATTTATTAGAAAATACATATTTGCAGTTATATTATGACAAAAGAGTTTAGAAGGAGATTTTCTATTTCATTTTTATTTCTTCAACATGACCAGAAACTTGGGTCCATTGTTGGCCGTTGTACCTCGACAGTCCCCTCTTGGTAGAGTAGACCTGTATGTGTGTGTGTCAGCATTTTGTATTTTGACAGCAGGAAGACAAATTAGAAGCAGGATGAGTGAAACACGACGAAAGTGAAGCAGACAGAGAGGTCTGAATATCGACCCGAGATGGAAATAGACTGAAAATGTGGAGCGGTAATGTGAAATACCAAACAGAAGAAGATTCGTGGGTGATGGATGTGTTTGTGACAGATCGGGAAATTAGGAGAATGGACCTTTCAGAGACGCATGCGAGTCAGAAAGTGAAACTCATTCAACAAGCAGAGTTTACCAGTTTTGCTCCACAACAGTCTTCAAGTTCTCCTGACACAAATAAATCCCTCTCAGCTGTCAGATGCTTTTAAGGCTTAGATGTATTTTCTTATAATCCTATACATTCAGATTAGAAAGCTGGTTTTAGCTCGTTCTCACTCCGATTGTGTAACATCGTTCATCCAAAACGTGTTGCATCTTTTCTGCAAGAACTCATTAAACATGTAAAATTGCAGTAAACAAAATCCTCCTGTGAAAAGATGTTGTGAGAAAAGTAGCTGATTATGCACCTTTATGTAAGTGAAAAGTAACGAAAAACAAGAAAATAAATGGTGATATTTATAGAGTCACAAGTTTTCTGTATTATATATCATTAAAAATCTATTATTGTATTATTAGTTGTCAAAACACACAAACTCTGATAGAATGTATTCAAAATTGAACACAATGAGCCCTGTTTCTGTTAGTTCAAGTTGCAAACCTTCTCACAACCAGTTTTCAATTCTAAACTAGTGAGATAATTTGGTGGAGTGTAGAATAATATAGTTTGTTCACCCTAGTATATAGGTTTATTTGTATTATCTGTAATATTGTATGGCCTTAACCTTAATATTTGAATTACTCAGGAAAATTTGTGCAATAAATCATATTGTAGGGTTTTAGGGTTAGTGTCATTTATTATTGGTGGGTCTTAACAGTAATGTTTAAATTACACAAGCAAATTTACTTAATAAATATTATTGTAAGGACCCAACCTTTAATAAATGAGGGTAAATACATGTAAAAAATGTACTGTAGGTCTTAACATTTTATTTAATCAGGTACATTTGTAGTATATATATCATTGTAGGGTCTCAAGTGTAATGTTTACATTACTTGTCAGCATATAATATCTGTATGGGAACTGACGCCATCTTTATATGTTGTCATGTGGTTTTGGTTCTCAAGTGTGACTTAAAATGCATTTGCTGTCTTGTCCATTAATCATATTGTCAGTTTCTCTTTTATTTTTCCTGTATTATCTTCATTTTTGAATCATTTACTTACTGAACGCCACATGAATAACATTTACTTGCCCTCGCTGCGTCCAAGTCTGCGGCATCAGCTCCAGAGTGAAACACTGTGAATTATATAATTCATAGTTTGCTGCTGAGGCTCTCTAAAAATAACCCGAATGCTTTCGGTACGCTTGATTCAATTGGATCCATCATTTGATGAGGTGAGAAGAGCGACTTGTTCGCACTGGCGCTCGTCTCCGTCACCTCGGTGATTGTGGTTCTGGATGGGAGAGAGGCTGCTGAAGGCCTCGGATGGAAATGAAGGGAATAACTGGGCACTCCACAACGTTATTATATCCATTGTGAGTGGAGAAAAATGATTAACTCAGGTTCATTACTCAGCACTTCTCTAGTGTGGAGGCTGTAAATGTAATGTCTCTCAGCTGAACATAATCCGGTTCGCTTTTGTTGCAGCATGGTGCTATAAGACATATTTAACTTTGGAGTGAAGTATCAGTAAAAAGCCCTTTGAAGATCATCTTCAGAAGCAGCTGGTTCTTCATCTGCAGTGACTTTAGTATATTTAATGAAGCCGTGCAAAGGTTTACCTCCATACTAAGGATATGTTCACAGTTATCCTTGAAGTCCATAGAGGTGGGTCCAGATTTATCACTTCTTAATGGACTTCTTTCATCATTTCTGAGCCTCATAACTTCATCAGTACAGCAGACAGACACATGACATGTTCAGGATGAAAAACACATTAGAGTTCTGGTAAAAACTGAACCCAGATCAGTTTTACATCCACTCCAGGAGTCACAGTCTAAACACTAAACCTAGTTTTCATTCAGGACCATTTTTCTTGCTGAATATGCTACATAAGTATATTTCTACTTATGTATAATCCGTGCAATGTAGATAATAATCTGTGTAATATTGACACTGATATGTCCAATACTGTTATTTCTTTAACTAGTGCTTGTATATATTTTGGTTTATTTCCTAAATGTTTGCGCTATCTTTTGCTGCTGTGCAAATTTTCCCACCATGGGTTTATTAAAGGCTTATCTCATCTCGTCTTCTACATTCTCTCATATTTTCCAGAGGAGAAACAGACAGGATTGAAAGGCTGGGGAGGAATGTAAAAAAAAAAAAACAGACGACTGGGAGAAAAAGAAGCAGAAATACGACGTGTTGTGGCGTCAGTTGCCGAAACTTCACGTGTTTAACGGGATCTCTTCTTGTCTTTGCAGGAGCGTCACGCCGACAGCCTGATACAGAATCAGCATTACCAGGTCTGTACCATTAAATCCACTTCTTTGAGCCACTTTGTTATGTTGTAAATCAATCCTGGTCTTATACTTTAAAGAAATATTTGGGTTCAACACCAACAAAATCAATCAGTCTGTCTGAGTTACGACAACCTCCAGTTCAACCAATGACCTCCATTACCTCAGTTGTTACTCACTTACCAATCGGGAGGATAAACACAAGATTTTAGGTTGATTGCTTATATAAATTAAATTGTTCCAAATGTTTTTTTCACGTTATTTGAACGTAATTTTTAAGTATCCCACCTAATGACCGTATGTATGAGCACAAGTTTTAAACCTGACTCCTGTTTACATCATTAAATTGCCTTAATTAGATTTTCTTCAGCAGTTTTTAGCTCTAATAATGTTTGCGACTTAAAGGTTTATCAAACATGCATTTAGTGAAGTCGTGAGGATATTAAATGCGAATTACCGACAGCAGTGTTTGGTGCCTTACAGATGCAACAGACTCGTTCATTTCGTGTTTCCAGCTAATGCCGTGTATTTGCAGTCTCCCTCGAGCTGCCTCCAACAGACGTGGTTGTTACACAGATCATTTTAAAAGTTTGTTTTGGAGTTCGACTGAGAGCAAACAGAGAAATTAGCCACCTGGAATGAACATTTTGCAAACTGTACCAGACGTCTACGTCGAGGGCAGCCTGCCAGCTCAGCTCACCGCCCTGCGTGTTCATCACATCGGTTTGTTTAAGCGGAACGTGCAGCAAGACGCTGTTTTCCAAGGACATAAAGGTCACATTAAAACTCAGTATTTCCTAAATAGTAGTTAGTTCTTTTACAATGTGTCACTGTAAAATTACACCGTTTTACTGCATTTAAATCCACTAATTATGTCATTATTTTAGAGGTTTTTCTTCACCGTTTTTACAGGTTTTTTAACAGTGGAAGTAACTGATACCACCTGAGACTTTTCAAGAGATCTTTTCATGTCCTTTGGCCTTAGACATCACTTTCGAAAAGTACAGCATGTTTATATTTATATAAAAACCTACAAAATATTACACAGAAACTAAGCTTGCTCAAAGGGGATGCAGGGGATCGTTGTATTTTGTATTTTATGTTTATTTTATTTTTTGTAGGGTCACAACTTTAGGTCAAAATTAGTGAAGTTAACCTTCATAATTAATAATACTGTAGGGTGTCAGCATGTATATATATTATTGTCAGGAAAAGTAGTGTTATATTGATTTCTCTGCTTTCAATCTAATAAATCTGAATGTATTTACAATTATATAAAGAAATAATTATTTGTGTTTTTGCTTTCAAGTTGATGTTAAATTAAGTGGAGATTGCTAATTTGTCTACAGCACATATAATGGATAAACAGTTGGGATGCCACAGGTATTAATGGTTAAAAAAAAAATGTTGTTGATGCCACAATTGTCATTCAACCGGTCCTAAGAGAAACCAGAGCTTCCTAAAGGTTCCTAGATATGTACTGAATATGCACGAACCGGCATCGGGGGAATGCATGCGCTATCTCAGCTGCAGCGGGATGTTGCGAATTTGCGACAATCAGCCTTAAGGGGTTAATAAATAACACTGTAGGGTCCTAACTCCGATATGTAAACTTGTTAGGTTACTCCACCAATCTTATTCCAGCCAATTTCATTAAATTTGTACAACTTGAATTTAGTTTTCAATCAGTTAACAGTTACACACAATATTCATAGTTATATTTCGTGAACACAGCAGATGTAAGTAACAGTTTATCTATGCCAATAAATAAATAGAACATTTTTGTCTTGCATTTAATTAAGTTGTGTGAATAGGCACCTGAATTACCTTTAAGAGTGAATAAATTAAGTTCAAAATTAGTCAAGTGAATCTTCATAGTTGTTACAACTGTAGGGTCTCAGCCTTAATGTGTGTTTCAGTTGGTTAAAACTTTATTTTAATCACTAATATGTGAATAACTCATTAAAATTCACACCATAAATAACAGTGTAGGCTCTAAACCCCACTGTTGAGACTTGTTCATGTGTAACGTCAATCACATTCTTGCTTTGGTTCTGTTTTAGCCGTGCAGCAACAGTTTGACACGTTCAGACTGACGATGATTGAGAGTTTTTCTGAGAAATCTTCCGTCTCGGTTAAACTGACAGCGAGCGTCTTCCTGAAAGTCTCCTTCTTCTTGCGCCGGTCGTAGCAGAAACGCAGCGTGTCGTCTTTGGCAGCCGCAACCGCCGCTTTCATGTCCAGTTTTTCGGAGGGGGAGGGGGGGATTTTTGTAGGAATTTGTGCAGCGAATCAAAGCGAGACTCGTATTTTGACACCTCAGCACTGGCAGCGGCTCCAAACGCAGCAGCGCCAGTACTTTGTGTTTGGCAGCGCTGATTGTTGCTTTGATACGCGTCCTTGTTTTTAAGGATTGTTGCAGGAATGTGTCCTTCACTCGGCGGAGTGTGTGGTGTGTTTTGGCAGAGGCGGAGAGTGACAGCATGCCAGAGCGTCCTGTTTGGCAGTCACAGGTGTTGACTGTGGGAGGAAGCTGTGTGTTAGTGTGTGTGTGTTCTGTAGCAGTGTGTCAGGGTTTGAATTGCCACCCACTGAGCACCAAATGCTTGTGAAATTTGTCTTTGGTCTGTAAATCAATGAGGGCGACCCGCCTCATTGGCTGATAACTTAATGAGACAATAACATTTAAATTCCTGCGCCGGGCTCAATTGTGCTGCAGAATAATTCGCTTCCTGCAGGTAGTTTTGAGATAATTCGAGGCAAACATGAGCGTTAAACATGTATTTTCTAATCATTTATGAATGAGTGAAGTTCGCCTGCATGGACTTACAAAACACTCAGTATCCAAACTAATAATACTATAAAAAGTATAAGAGAAACTGACATAATCAAACTATTGATAAAGCCTTAACGATGGAAGCCAGTGCTAATTTAACAAATAGACTGTCCAGGATTTTCATATGAAGTCAGACAACTTAAATTAAACAACTTTTCTGGGCTTTTCTGCACACTGGGGTATTTCAGTTTTATGCAAAATTTACTTTTTTGAACCTCATCGTCAGGGATGGGAACTGAGAAGATTTTTGGTCCGTGTACATCGCGGCCATTCGTTTTCCTATTTTGAGATTTCAAAATAAAAACGAAAAATAAACAGTTTCCCGTTTTTTTCAGTGATAATACAAAATGAAAAATGGAAAACGGGCCTTAATTCATTATCCATTATCTGTTATCCGATTTAATTAGATGTGTTTGTAAATGGAAATTAAAATGAAAATACACCCGTGAAAAACTTATTTCTCTATTTCCTGTTGGTTTTGGCTCCGTGACCCGTCTGACTTCTGATGAGGAAGGATCTGGTATCTAAAGCTCCAGTGTTAGCTCACTGTTAGCAGACCTTGCTGTGTGCCGTGGCCTGATGAAGACCCACTGTGGGGTCCAAACGTTGCTTGGCTCACATTGTTCACTATTTCACAGTGGACTTTTCACCAGCGTGGGGTTTATTTGTCCCTTTGGAGGGACCTTGTGGTGCCGCTAGCTCTGCCGCTAGCGCTAAATCGCTAGCGTTCGGCTGCTTTAGTGCAATTTAGTGCTAGCGGCGGAACTAGCGCTAAATTGTTAGCGCTAAATCGCTTGCTCCGCCATTTAGCTCCTCTTCAGAAGTCAGACGGGGCACGGAGCCAAAAATACCAGGAAATAAAGAAATAAGTTTTCCACGGGTGTATTTTAATTTTAATTTCCATTTACAAACACATCTAATTAAATCGGATAATGGATAATGGATAATGAATTAGGGCCCGTTTTCCGTTTTTCATTTTGTATTATCACTGAAAAAAAAGGGAAACGGTTTATTTTTCGTTTTTATTTTGAAATCTCAAAATAGGAAAACGAATGGCCGCGACGTACACGGACCTTTTTTACAAGTCCGATTCCATTTTCGATTCTGCTTAATGATGCTGACATGATAGGCAGTGTTAGGTAGGTAGTTAGCTGCAGTATTAACAGCAGAGGACGTGCTAACGTTGCTGCTGCTGCTGCTGGGTTGAGATTCACTCCGGAGCGGATCGAAAACACGACATTCATTCATAGTTATCTCTTGCTGTCTGTGCAAATGTTTCTGCGTATTGGTAGCATTTCCTCCCTTTGATCAAATATCCTGTTGAGATGCGTGTTGGTTTATTTGGGATACAACACAAACAGCTTCTCTTTTTTAGTCGATTTAATATGAATATCGGAGTCTCAAAAGCTTGTCCAAGGTTCTTTACTGTATGACAGACCCACGCAGTAAAGACCAGGATAGAAATGTGACTACAATTTTTATAGTAAAGATGGAAAGGGAGGTTGCTTAAGGCGTCCACCCTTCCTGAAGCAGCCCATCAGATTCGTCCAAATCTTCAGAGTCTTCTACCGACCAATCACCAAACGACGCCTCTGTGGAAGGAAGTTGCCCCCCCACCCTGTGTGTTTCTTAATCCTTGTGATGTCATGTAAGGGTGACTCTTAGAAGACAGCTCTGGCACCTTAAGTCCTAGTTGTAGTTGTCTGTTCCAGAGCTATCAGGGACACCGTGGCCTGGGATAATGAGTCCCCGGAGATTTGGTGCTCATGTGTTGGAGGAGGTTGGTATCCAAACTAGGAGCAAACAGACATTCAGCACTTAGAACATCAGTGAATGTGGAGGCTGCTTGGTGTTCTTCTCAGTGTCAGTGTCCCCTGAGAGTATGTGTTAAAAGTTAAAAGTAAAAGGTTGAAAATAATGCCATGTTTCCTGCTGGCTGCACTGGTGAATGACGTCATTCGCGCCGACTGGAATCGACGAGGGAATCGTTTGCAAAACTGGCAAACGATTCCAAGGAACTAAAACAGTGGGGACTGGTTCTCAGTAAGAACCGGTTTTCGATTCCCATCCCAACTCAGTGGCCAGAAAAAGAATAGAATTTCTCAAATGTGCATTTAAAGATTTGATGAGAGCCTTAAATTCAGAGTCAGAGTCATTCTACATAATATCAGCCAAGTCTGAACAAAGTCATTTGAAGCTTAACAGAAAGAGTTGGTTTTAGCAAATAATCTGAGTTTTCCAGGATTTTGAGATGAAGTTAACCAAATGAAACGCATCAGAATTAAACAACCGCTCAACTTATCTTGGGATATTTCAGTTTCATGCAAAGTTGACTTTTTGAGCCTCAGTGGCCAGAAGAAAAAGATAATTTCTCAAATTTACATCTGAAGATCTCATGAGAGCATCAAATCCATAACATTCCTGATTTCTGGTGAATTTAATGCCCCATTCTGTGCTTTTTCTGCTTTAATTCACAGTTGAAACGTCTTTATTTACATAGAATTAGCCAAATCTGAGCAAAGTTACACAGAATTAAGAAAACCTAGTTGAGGCTTAACAGTGGGAGTCAGTGTTAAGTAAGTTAAGTTTTCCAGGGTTTTGAGAGCAAGTTAGCCGCATGAAATACATCAGAATTAAACAACCGCTGACTTTTTGAGCCTCAGCAGCCAGAAGAAGAAGATCAATTCTCAAATTTACATCTAAAGATCTCATGAGAGCATCAAATCCTTAACATTCCTGATTTCTGGTGAATTTTTATGCACTGTTTTGTGCTTTTTCTGCTTCAGTTTATAGTGAAGATGTCTTTGGAATGATTTGTTTATGGATTGATACACACATATTTACCTTTTTGCACACTTCATGAGGTCTTTAGAATTTAATTCAGAATCAACATGTTAAGTTTTCTTCAGTGTCCAGGTATCTCAGGGAGGGTTGTCCAGACTGCAGAGAGGAATGACTTGTGGTAATAAATGTAGACAAACATGCCTCTAACGTCGTTTGCTGTTGTACTTTGGTGTCCGTTTGAACTTAGCACCAAACTACAAACACGTTTTCATCAAGCCTCGTTGTGGGAAAACTGCAGCTCCGCACAACAGAAAAGCGTCACTCACTCCTAAAGTGACTGACGGCGGAACAAAGAGTAACCCAAATAAAATAACGACGAGAAAAAAGAGCATTAAAAATAGAAAACAGAAGCGGTAACCATGGCAACTGTCTCCAACAGGAGGTGATCCGGAGCCTGGTGAAGAGATACGTGGCGGCCATGATACGCAGCGCCAAGACCGACGAGGGGCTGACGGAGGAAAACTTTAAGGTGGGTGACTGGGATGGGATGCTGTTGTCATGGTAACGTGGATCCCAAAGAGAAGAGGCTGAGCAACGGAATCCGTCTTCCTGCTGTTTAGCAGGGAACCATGTAAATGTGTACGTGCAGAAACATCCGCTGCACTGTGAGGCTTTATTTCTGCTGCGTTGTGCCGGTTTCATTGATACCGAACACGCAGCTGCTGTTTGTCCCACAAACATTTCTAAAAGTTTCAGGTTTTTCCAATCCCCACCTGCTCATATTGTTAAAATCTACAGCTCTGATCAATACCAACAGTCCTCAGCGGATAATCCTCGAGGAGGCTTTCTTTGCTCTTCTGAAATCTTCTGAGCCGTACATTATTCGGAGCTGTTTTACCTCCAGAGCCCGTTTCCCATGATGCCCTTCGGAGCCCAGACTGGGCTTTGAAGTGCAAACTTCCTCTGGGCTTTCCCGATTCAAAAGCAGCATCAGGTGCGCGTCGAGCTGGAGTCGCTTCTCACAGCCTGATCGTGTTTGCGTGCTCCTGCGTGCGTGAGAGATGTGTTTAAAATGTGTAACTAACATCAGGAGAAGCAAATCACGGCGTCGAATTCCCCGAGGAGCAGCGTCACGTGCGCAGCGTTCGGATCCCAACATGGCGAACAAAACCTCCTTAGTTAAATTTAGTTCTGTGTGTTTTAGCGGCAGAGAGAGCTCCAGTCACCAGCAGGGAGGTAAACCGTGTGAATTTCTATGCCGGCATTTATGCAAATGTTTCTGTAAAAGCTACCGGCTGAACCCAAGCTGCATGTGATGCGAATGCAAATAAAAAAGCGGCGTTGTTGCCCCCAGATGGCTTCAGCGCTGAAAAACAACACGCCGCAAGTTTGGCTCGAGTCCATCATGTGATTCCTGTCAGTCCCTCTTAAGTAAATCTGCTTTGTTGAAATGAAAAATCTACCGGCATAAAAGGAAGTTGAGTAGTCCTTCAGAGAAAACAATCCTGATGGAGCATCAGACAGAAACATGACATTCATCACAGTTTGAGGATCCAACATCACAATACATCTGTCTTTAGTCAGACTCCAAACATTGTGAAAAAGCAATATTAAGTCACGTGAGAAATTAGTTTAAGATTAGAAGACAGTTTGCAAAAAATGGCCCAGTAGAACCCGAGATGTTGTCTTTGTTATTCCCTTTAATGCAGCTCGCTCACTGATAGTTCGCTTTAGGGATTCAGGTGTGTTCTGCTCATCTTCGTTAACGTAGCCTCGAGGGTCAAGCTGAGATAAGGAGTCGGATTTTCCTCATTTTTAAACTCTCAGCCGGATGCATAAAACGCTGGAGCTCTTCTTTTTAGGACTTGTGGTCCAGATTTGCCCCAACAGGGACACTGGAGTCAGTTCATGTCCACTCAGAACTAAGCTCTGTCATATGTTTTGGCTGAATTTTGAGAATGACATGTTTTTTAAGACCAGGGAATCCTTCTATTTTCACCATTAAAAAGCCATTTTTACCTTTAACATGAACTCAAATTGACCCAGATAGTAGTTAAGGGATGTAACTGGAGCTCTATGTGGGAAACAGAGCTTTATGATGTTGTTGAAGTTGGACGAGAAAATGGAGAAAACAGAAGAAATGGAGCTCATCCTCCAATCAGTTTATATATTATATATATTTTAGTCTTCCTGTCTGTTCAGCCGCTTTATCGTCATCATGGTGGTAGCTTGGTTTTCCTTATATACTTGAATTTCATCAATTAATCACTTCAAAACAGATTATAAATGACCCTAAATGTAGCTTGAAAAAAACACCACAGTCAACTCTTTAGAATAGATTCACTTTTATTGGAAAAGAAGAAGAATCCAATCGGTCGTCTTACGCCATCAGTAGGTAAAATGGTTTAATATTCATTTGCGGGCTTACATGATGTGGACCGTTCTCTAAATTCAGTGAGTTTTTCTGCCACAGACGTGAAATAAGCCTGCATTTCTTTGCCTCTCCTCTCTCTTGTTGCTCGTGCATCGCTCTCGCTCCACCATTCATTCTCTTTCTCGCTTGTTTTTTTTTGGCCCGTCTCTCGACCTCGACCTCCTCCTCTTCACCTTCTGCCTCCACAAACTGATGGTTCACCTCCCCTCTCTCAGCCTCATCTCTCCCACTTACCCTTCTCACCCTCTCCTCCTCTCGCTCTGGTTTTTGCTCCACGTTTTCCCCTGAATATCAGGTGTCTGCTCCGTATATCAGGCTCAGACGCTGAATACTACCAGGTTATTCCATATAAAACCAACTGAATCTGAAAGTGGTACCTTTTGCATCCAAATAGTTTGTAGTATAGTCATATTTTAACACTTCCAAATCTAAAATTTCACCTTCTATTTTACTAAAAGGAACTCAAACCGTGATAACTCCTGCACCATAATTTTCTGCTCCGTAGAAAAAACGAGTGTTGACACCAAGATGACACATCATCACTGTTGTTCACAATCTGAGGAACTGAGTGACAGAACCAGAACTGAACACTGTCAGATGAGAATCTGAAAGACTCTCGAACAAGCTCTGAATGCTGCAACCTGGATTGATCAATGAGATTACACTGTAAAACACGAGAGTGCCAAAGTTGTTTCTGCATTTAACAGCCACAAGATGCATTCAGCAGAGCTAGAATGTGATGATATCGAAGACAAATATATTGCTACCATGTCTAGAAGAGGATCCTGGTATCAAATGATGTTGATTTTTAATGGAATGACCTAATTAAGAAAAGGGAACCCTATAAGCCAAGAGGTTTGTGACTGTCAATAGGAACGCTGTCCTTGTAAACTTGAGCTCTGGCCGAAACCCATTAACTGCCACAGAAGTCTCTGTCATGGTGGCCCGTTGTTCGCTAAACCCCCATAATGCTCTCTTAAAAAAATTAAAAAGTGATAAATGTGGACCCTCCTCTATGTACTTCAAGCTGATAATATTCATAATATGATGTTAAACTTTGCTTCATTAAATATGCTACAGTTACTGTCGATAAAGAATCGCCTGGTTCTCAGGAGGTCAAAGAGGAAGATCTGGTTGATTTTTAATGCAGTGACTCTGCATTAATCTCATGCTGCTTCTCTGTTTTTCTTCAGGAGTTGAAGCAGGACATCTCCAGTTTCCGCTACGAGGTCTTGGATCTACTCGGCAACCGGCGTCCTCCCCGACGACACTACTCCTCCTCCAGCGAGACGGCAAAAGACGATGGCGCCGTGGCCTCCGAGGATGACAGCGAATCGGGCGACGGCAGCGGAGGTGGAGTCGGTGTCCCGAAATCAAAGAGCGTGACCTTCATGACCCCAACGGAGGAAGACACGGGGCCGACCCCGACGCTCGGTGTGTCGGCACTGGTGCGCTCCATCTCTGGGATGACCCAGATAGAACGAGGGGGCGACGGCGACGAGGGCGAGCTGGAGGAGGGCATCGGCTGGGGGGAGGAGGAGGAAGACGAGGAGGGGAAACCAAAGAGCAACGGGCTGAAGACGACTGTCATCTCTCCGTCCTCCACCGCTGTGCTCCCCTCGCCGTCGTCATCGTTCTCCTCCTCGCTGTCCTCGTCGCTGGCTCGCACCAGGAGCCGCCTGCAGCGCCTCTCAGCTCCGGGGGCCAAAACGGACTCCTTCAAACGCCTCTCCTACCTGTTCTCTCGCTCCAAACGCAAAGCCCCGCCCATGCCGCTGCCACTCCAGTCCCCGCCCTCCTACACCATCTCCGACGGGTTGCTCCGCCCCCTGGGCAGCCACAGCCACTCCGATTTTGGACTCAGCGACGTGACCAGAAGCGACACTCACCTGAACGAGGTGGGCCGCTCCGTCGACATCAACAACCCGTCATTCTCGAGGACGAACGGGCGGGACTCGCTGCTGACGCTGCCCCTCCCACCCCCGTGTCCCTGCCAATCCCTGCACTGTGCTTCCAACATGTCCGAGTCCAGCTCGCGCCTCCTGGACTCCAGCGAGGACGTTTTCCAGGGCGGAGGCGTGGGAGGAGCGGGTGAGGGCGGCGTGGACGGAGGCGGGGGAGGAAGCGGCGGCGGCGGGGTGATGATGATGGGCGGGTGGGTGGGACCCTGTGATGATGTCATAGAGGACAGCTGCGAGGTCATAGAGGACTCTGTCACCACGCAGCTATAGGAGACAGCCGACAACCAAACTGCTTTTCTTTGTTTGTTTTCAAAATGGCTGAATTCACACAGAGATGGAGAGAGACAGAGAGAGAGGGGCAAGACTCCAGCGGGATCCGTTCTTGGCTGGACGGATTCGGCATCCTGGAATTCTAGTATGCGGCGTTTCCAAGAACGGAGCAGGTTCTGAGGATTGGTTGTTGTGGACAGAAGGGTTCCTGAAATGGCAGACGTTCATGGAGACAATTTGGGAATTACAGTGCATACCAAACCCTGTCAACTGCTTTAGTTTAAAACCAGTACCAGGTCCAAGTTAGCTACCTAGCTAACTTGCTACATCTCACCACTGGGCAGCCATCTTGCTAACATCAGTTATTCTGGGCTAACAAGACCAATTGCATATCTAAATAAATGGGGAGAGGACCATAACTGCAACGGGACATCAAATTGGCACTTATAAAATCACAAGTCAAAGCAAGAATATACGCATTAGCGACCTAGCTAACCTGCTCGGCAAGTCTTGCCACTCAGCAGCCATCTTGGTGCGTCACTAGGCAGGTCTTTTGAACTAACAGGACGAGACTACTTGCTGAATGAATGGCTAAAGAGATGGAACTGCAATTTCAAAGGTACCCAGGATATAAAAACTGCTTGCATAGACTCAGTTGTCAAATCCAAATACAAAAATGCTTCAAAACTTTGGTGACTTTGCCCCAAAATAGAGGTTTAAAATCGCTTTACTTCTGCTATACCCCTCACTGTCCATTCCTGTCAGTTCAAAACCAGGGTATGGTACAGATTAGCTACCTAGCTAACCTGCTACGGAGTACTTACAGGCAAATCTCGCCACTTGGCAGCCATCTTGTGAACACCCCAGCCAGGTGTTTTGGACTGACAAGACCAGACTCCTTACTGAAAGAGTAGAGAAATAGCTATAACTGCAAATTAGAAGGTTACCAGGACGGAAAAACTGCATGTTTAGAGTCACCTGTCAAACCTCATTGAAACAGCTTGAAATTTTAAGCTAACCTGCACCGAGTCTCACTACTTGGCAGCCATCTTGGTTTCCACCCTTAGGCAGGTAGTTTGGGCGAACAAGACCAGACTCCTGTGTAAAAAAATGTGGTAACTTTGCTGCAAACTAAGGTTTAACAAGCATTTACTTCTGCTATACCTATCACTGCCCACTCTTGTCAGTTCAATACCAGTGCAAGGTACAAATTAGCTACCTAGCTAACATGCTACTGAGTCCCTATGGCACATGTGGCCATGTGGCAGCCATCTTGGCAGGTATTTTGGACTGATAAGACAGACTCCTATAGGAATGAATGGATAAAGAGCTTTAATTGTTATTAAATTTTTTATTGAAGAGCTCTGGGGCTAACCTGCTTGTGTAAAAGTTAGCTTGCTACCTAGCTAACTTTAGGTCTAGAGGAGGATATAAGAGATTAAATAATAATTTATCTATCGTATCGTATTATTTATTGTAAGATTTCACCCAGAAGCAGCAAATAGACACATCCAACGTCCATAAATCTGTTTAGAAATAATGAAAAAATTTACATAACTTGCCTGAGATTTTATAAGTTTTCAAGTCTGATCTGGAAAAATGCAGGAAAAGTAAAGATGATCTTATCAGGTGGGAGAAGATTCACCTTAAAATATGAGGATGCAGCTCTGGATAGGATTTAAATTACAGGAGAAGTTTGCTGGAAAACATTTAGCTTGGGTGACAAATTGCTTGCATATGCTGCAAAAATTAATTAAAGACATTAACTGGTGCAGGAAATATTCAAATCGCCCCTAATAAATGCATATAAGTGGGTCTTTGGGGTGCCTTCATGTGCCATTTAACGTGAAACTCTTCCTTCTTTCTACCAAAATCATCAAAGCAAGATAATAAATTGCATTGACAGTAAAACTTTAAGCTTTTCACATCAGTGAAGCCTCCAGGTTTGATGGTTCATACCATGGTAGAAGTCATGAACCAAACCGTCTTCATGAACGTCTGCCGGTTTTAAAAAAGGAGAGTACAAATTTTATTCTTCTGTTCTCTGGGAGATCCAAACACATCGCATGATTATTCTGGAATCACGAGGAGCCTCGGTGACTTTTTTCCAGACGGGAAATATCGCCCCCCGTTCGGCCTCAACGCACGTCTTTCCCTTTAACCGGACTTCAGCGGAATAAAAATGGGATTAAATCCTCTCGGGACCCCTTGGGATTCGAGTGGAACTACCCTTTTTTACCTTGAATGGAACGAGCCCCAGCGAACTTGAAGTGGTGAATGGAATACTAACCTCCTGTCTGAGCCTGGGATGATGGATTTAACTGCTCTGCTCCCTCTCTCTCTGCAGCAACAAGGGCCAAGGAACTTTATTTTATCCTAATAACAGTTATACTAGTAATAATAATAATAATAATAATAATAAGAGACTTGGAATAATAATAATAATGAGGACTATTCTGGTTTCTAAAGACTGTGTTTGCTTCTATTTGAGTCGCCTGCGGTATCCTGGCTTCTCGTTCAGCTCTTCCTTAATAAGTACACTTTAACCTGATGAATAACATATACAGTGACATTCGTTGTGAGGAGGATGGATGGATGGATGATGGATGGATGGATGGATGGATGGATGGATGATGGGTGGATGGATGGATGAGGAGGAAGTCGCTCGGAGACGAAGGCGAATAAGTGGAGAGACTGAGCCGTGGCTGAGTGCGGATCAGATGGACAGAGCTTTGCCTTTCTATCTATCTATCTGGGAAATCTATTTTAAAGGGAAATTTCACCAGAATTTCATCATGATTTATTTCTTTTATTTCTCTCTCTCTCTCTCTCTCTCTCTCTCTCTTGAAGTCGCTCGGTGACTTCAAAAGGTTGGCATGAGCAGAGGCTGTTGAATTTTACTCTGGTTAATATATCAGCGGTGAAAGTAGAGAAATTATGCATGCTTGATCAGAAAAAAAACCACCGTTACCTGCAACACACACCGACACACACCGACACACACACTGCAGACATCAGCTGTGTGATGAGCAGCTCCTGGACAAATGCTTTGGCCTTTTTTTCCCCCCCCTCCTCATCTCCAGAGACGTCTTTTGCTCCTCGCCTCGCGTCCGGGCTTCGTCCCCACGTCTCGCTCGGCCCTCCGGCGGACGCTCGACCTCGACCACCAGCTGTCTTTGGCGGCGGAAAGCTTCCTCCGTGAATCAACAGCGTCCCGAAATGTCACGGCGTAACCATGGAGACTCAGTTAGCCGCTCGGCATCCTGCGATCATGATGCGATCTCAGAGCTGCTGGGCGTCGTGGCGGAGCTGAACGGCGACACAACATCGGTTTTATGTCAGACAGACTCGTAAAAAGCAAATGCGACAGATTTACATTTCCAACTTTAACCCCATGGTACTGTCCTGGCAAGAAAGGAGACAGACATGATGTTAAAGAGGCACAAGTTCTGGTGCATGGATTTAAAAAACGCCACGTTTGGGTGCATATTAAACACAAAGGCTTCGATCCACAGAGGAGAAGTTAACAGTCATCTTTCCTCCTACCTTCCCGTCATCATCCATCTCTGTTTCGTCCTCCTGCAGGCGGCCATCTTGGCTCTTCTGGGTTTACTTTGCAGCCTTTCATCATCTGACGCACCAACTGTGTTTCCATAACCCGTCCTTACGCCCATGTATGAAATGGAAACTGCAAAATACGATTTTTTTTTTCGAAATTCTGCTCAATGGAGGTGGTTTTCAACTTTTTTTCTAATTTTAAGTTGAAAAGAAACGCTTTTGTCGAATAAATTCTGACATACACTGCAAAAAAACAAACGTTCCTGGCCCAAAAGGTGTCTGAAAAAGTAGGATAAAAACATTTAACAACTACACAAACGGTGAGAGTAACTGCAAATATCTTTAAAAGTAAAGTTGTAGCTGGTTTAAAACGGTAAAATGGTATCATTTCATGGTCAAGTTTTGCAAAAGATTGAATTACTGTTTGTAAAAATACAGATTTTCGATCAAGACATGAAGCAAATTAATATTTTTCTCTTGGATTTTACCAGTTATGATGTCTAAATTCGCAAAACAGGAAAAATCTGTAAAATGGTTAAATTGTCCAAAAAATATCATTAAAAGCAGTTTTGAACACATTAATTTTTTACAGTGTATTGAAGAAAAGCTGCTTTCACTTCTTTTGTCGTATTTTTCTTAGCTTAATTCTTCTGAAAACACTTTCTTCTGCCTCAGTAAAGTAGTTTTAGGTATTTAACGTGGACTGTTTCTCATTGGTTATCGTGGGACGGTGATGTCATGAACTTCTGTCATCCAATCAGAAGTCTTTGGCTGTTAAGCTTCTAAACCTGCGGCGTTGAGCTCTTGTCTCCCCCTGCTGGCTGTGACAGGAACTACACTGTCGGGCTGACGACGTTTGGGTTTCATCTCTTTCTTAGTTCGACTGTAATCCTTTCTCTTCACTCTTTTTTAAAAAAATCTGGAGCGTCAAAACTTTCCTCGGTTGCTTCCAGGACTTTTCTCCAACATTGCCGTTGCTAATCCGCCTCTATAGTTGCGTCCGTCTTCTGGTTGTTGCTGGTTGATGCAATGCGTTGCTACAAGTGCAGAAGTGACGCCACAGAAACCAATTAGAAAATCTGTTTTACTGTGAAATTTAACATTTTTTTTTTACTTTTATTGTTGTCGATTTGTAGTTTTAAGTTGTTAACGTTGGTTTAAAGGCCCAGCTCATGTATTATGTTGCTTTCAGTGACAATAAGCCTTTTCAGCTTCTTTCAGCTCCTGCTTTTGTTCATTTCTTGCCCTTTTTTACTTAAAAAGCTGCACCAAACCCCCCATAAACTACCTACTGGACAGAAAACAGACTCCATGCTGGAGCTTCAGCTGATGCATTCGTGGCGTTTGTGCTTCAGAGTTGCACAGCGAAGAGGAACGGTCTGAAAAGGTCAGAACTTCAGCAGCTCTGACATCTTCCAGCCACACGTTCTGGACGTTTCACGCTTTGATTCTAGTCAGACAAGACAGATGCTGTAAATTGGTTGAAGCACAGCGTGAGAGACTAGAATCTGAGGTCATGCTTTCCAGGTCTTAAAGCTGCACAGATCAATATTTTTACATTAGCAAAGAAAGAAAGTCATCGACGCAAAAGGTCCAGTTTTCCCCAAAGACGACGCTGAACTGTGAGAACGTGCTTCCAGCTTGTTGTGGCCTAAAAGAAATCTCTTAATCCAGTTTTGACGCATCTGGGTTTTAAAAATGTGGATTAACATTTAACTGATCTTCTGCGAGGCTCCGAGCTTTTAACAAGTCAATGGTTTGATCAGTTTTTTTCTCAGGCCGCTCTACGGAGAGAGACGGAGGATTAATCGTTTCTGAAAACCTGAAACGATGCCGCGTTCAATCAGCATCACCCACTGACTGGAGGTGAAGGAATTAAAGCTGCAGATTTCACATTAAACCACAAATGTTCAGGATTGCGTCTGACAGCGAAGATGAATAAAGAAAAGGCAGAGTGTAGGTTAACTCCCGTCGTGTTTTTCACTACAATATAAAGTCCTTGGCCTCGGTGGAAACAGAACAACCATGGAGGAGGAGAGAGAAGTCAGAAAAGTCTTCTGTTAGAATGGTGGAAATAATTATTTATGTAAAAACGAAAGGTAGAATCAACATGTCCAGCATTTTAACGAGGTCCAACAGACGTTACCAACACTGGGGGAAAATGTAGACTCCACATACTACCGATATTTAACCCCTATATTGAGATCTGTAATTTATCCTCCCTCCTCGCTGCCTGCAGTTCAAAAAACTCTGATTTTTTGTCTCGCGGCTGTTGGCTGCAGCTGAGTCATTCTTTGCTTTACGGTTGCGTGAGAGAGTGCAGAATTTTTTGTTTTTTACAGAATCTTTTTCGTGCAAACGGTTCATTTGATAGCAAATTTTAAAATGAGACGTGTAGAAACAAAGTGAGGAACCAAAAACGTGTTCCAGTTGCCTTCAGGGTCACTAGGACGACTGAAAATCCACAAACATTTTTGATGGAATGTCATAATTTTAAGCTTAAATTTGATTAATTTTCCTGATGGAACAGCATGTCACAGATGGGTAGTTCAAGGACCGCTGGAAAGCTGAAAATCCCAGGACTTTTTCTGTTTTTACACTTTCTGACTCTGATAGATTGTGTAATTTTGGCCATTTTTTAAACGACAACATGCCTTTAAATTCTCCAACTTGTGATGAATAAGATTTTAGTTTTTTTAACATAAAAGAAGGAAAACTTCAGTTTAACTCTGCCAGCGTCCAGTTAAATCCTCATTATATTCACCTTTAAGCTCCATTTAAGGATTGCAAAACTCTACTGCCATCCAAAACACCGTATTTGTCCTCAAATATTCACTTTAAAAAAACAAACCAGGACACAGAGGCTGCAGACAAACCAGCGTTACCACGGCAACCGACCCGCACGTCACCGCCTTATAATCAGGGCCACCAGGTTTGGTGATCAATCACACTTTGGCACGACACCCGCGAGACACCTCCGGAGCGTTTCCGCCGCAAAATTAAATCGACTGCGTTATTTTCCTTGCACCCGGCGAGGAGTTTTATTTTGAAAAATGCGGCGGCTGATCGAGGGGTATTGATAGGCCGGGCTGATCATGTGATTGATAGAGTCGCCTCGCAAGCACAGAGGGAGGACTGAACACAGACACGACACACACACACACACACGAGACGGATAATTAATCACTCTGATCGATCGATAGCAGTAAAGCCGCGCTGATCTCCCTGTGGGCCTCTTTAGCCTGCAGGGTGTGTGTGTCTCCCCGGAGTTATTGATCCAGTCAGAATCCATAATTAAATTGTGTTGAGCCCCTGACTGATAGTTATTGATTAGACTTCTACAGAACCGATATGTGTTTGAGTTTTTAGAGAACTTTCAAGTCTCATATCAGCATGTGTGTGATAGGTGGTTGATCAGAACAAGTTAGAGAAAATGAAAGGAGCATTTTTACACACATCATCTAATAGACATGGTTCACTCTGTGGTGAAATCATTTTCTAATATGGGCCCTTGACGTGCAAAAGGATGGGTCCAAATTTCACGCTATGAGCCCCGGTAACTTCAAATTTTAAGGGTGTCAGAACACATTTGAGCAACAAATTCATATTAATGTAAAAAAACGTATCTTACCACAGAGTGAACCATGTTTATGAGATGATCCTGGTATCAAATGTGTATAAAAAGTATCCTTTCATTGTCTCTAACTTGTTCTGACCAACCACCTATCACACATGATGATGAGTCTTGAAAGTTTACCCAGAATGCACTTTTTAAAGTGAATTATCAGAAAACAGAAACACATCCAGGGAACCAGTGACTGTTTCTATGACTCTGTGTCATTAAGCTGCTGCAGTTTTACTGTTCAAAATCCGATACATCCCATAATATTGATGCTCAAAGTTGGAACAAATGAACAGCTAATGTGTTTTTCAGCCCTGAACATGTCATGTGTCTGTCTGCTGTACTGATGAAGTCATGAGGCTCAGAAATGATGGAAAGAAGTCCATTAACCACCACAGAAGTCTTTGTCATGGTGACCCGTTGCTAGCTAAACCCCGACAGTGCTCTCTTAAACAATTAGAAGTGTTAAATCTGGACCCACCTCTATGTACTTCAAGGGCCTGTAAGTCTGATAATATCCATAGTATGAAGGTAAAACTTTGCTTCATTAAATAAAGTTACTATAGATAAAGAATGAGCTGATTCTGAGGACTGACTGATTTTTTAATCGCATAATTCAGGTTAGAATCAGGTTTTGTGATGCTTAAGGGAAGACGTGTAAAGAAACCGTGGCAAAGCGAAACAAACTGACTGTTATTGTCGAAGATGTTTCTTCTAAACAGACAGGATTCCCTCTCAGAGGCTAGAACAGACAGCAGCAGCGGCAGCAGTAGTCGGCCTCATGCATTATTCACCGTCACACGCAGATATACGAGCAGCTGAAGGTTTGCCTGTAAATTGTTCCAGGCGGCTGCAGCCTCCAGTCCACTTTAATAACCCTGTGTGATCTCTGTAAAGTGAATATCTCGCGCGGCGCCGATAGAGCTGCTCTCTGATACAATGGTCCACTGTTGCCGAGAGTGTCCGACCGCATGTGGAGGGAAGGAGGTTCGTCGCATCACGTGGTGCTGCAGCAGACCTGCAAACACCTACAAGTTTGCCTTAAAGACACATTACTTTACATAAATAGACACCAACTCAGGTTCCACACTGACGCAAGCAGCGCTGAGCTCAAGAGACTTTATATTTATGCAGTTCAAAGCTGCTGTTTCTGCACTGTAGGGGTCATTTTATATAAGATAAACCAGATCTGAACAAACTTCCCCTGACTTCCTCAGGATCAGCTGATTCTTCATCTGCAGTAACTTTATTTAATGAGGCAAAGTTTTACCTTCATACTATGAATATTTTCAGAGTTACAGGCTCTTGAAGTACATCGAGTGGAGCATTGTGGGGGTTTAGCTAGCAACAGGCCACCATGACAAAGACTTCTGTGGTGGTTAATGGGCTTTTCCCATTATTTGTGAGCCTCATAACTTCATCAGTGCAGCAGACAGACACCTGACATGTTCAGGGCTGAAAAACACATTTGAGTTCTGGTAAAAACCCCAACCGGATCAGTTTTACATCCACTCCAGGTGTCACTTCAGAGCCAACACCAAGCATCTGCTCTGCAGCTAAAATACTGATTCTATAACGTCGTCTGGCGAACTCACTGAACACAGTTGATGTTAAAAATAACTACTGTGCTGAGAATTTACACACATTTTCATGTAAAATGATCCCCAGGAACGAAAGTTAGAAAGTTTTTTGTCAATCACAGACAGAGAGAGTCTTCTTCCTGAAGTGGGCGGAGCCAGCAGCAGCTCATTTAAAGCTACAGACACTGAAACAGCCTGTTTAGGTCAGATCGTCATGGAAAAACCAACCCTTTTTGTGGAGTTTGGAGCTAAAAAAATAAAGATTCTGCAGACAATATGGGACCTTTAAGTCTGATAAGTTCTGCATTTGTGTCTCAGATTTGTTGAACATCTTCCAAGAGCTTGTCGTCAGTTCATGGTTTTTCATTCGTCACTACTGCTGACTAGAATCTCTCCACATATTCTCTTATTCACTCCATCTTTCAGTGGTCATCATGTTCAGTCTCCTCGGTGACGTTCTTTCATTTACTTCAGAGTTCAGATGCTTTTTTTACTTTCTGTCATTCGCAGCAACAGAAAGCAGCTACAGCAGGGAGTCGAAGCGATAAGAGACCACAAACTGCAGCCTGTAAATCTAAATCCAGTGACTGGTTCATCAGAGTGTGGACGTTTCAAAGCTGCATCTGTCATCAGCTGGTTTCACCTCTTTACTACCAATCAATAATCAATAATTCCCAGCACGCCGTCGTCATGTTGTTGCTGAGAAGATGTGAAATTCGAACGCGCTGTTCCTTTAAGAAAAAGGCCGAAGCAATTTGCCGCTCCTTCTCATCACAGCGACAGCACACCTTCACACAGGACATTTACAGTCTAAAGCATCATTCAGGTTCCCCTCTCACCTTCTAAAGGGATTTTGAGCTTTAAAGATAAAAACCTGTCCTTGTTTTTCTTTGTTTTTATGGATTTCCACATGGATGAATGTATGACTGTGTTATTTTTCTAGAACCGGACGGCTAGCGCACGTTGTTGACTCTTTAATAAAGGCATCCTTAGAAAAAGCTGCTTCCTCTGTCTTCAGTTTGTTGGATTTCCTCTTGGTTTCCAGGGCCCTGAAACACGTCGGATGTACAGCAGGAAACCAACCTGGGATCAAACCACTCTGCATCCTTAAACATGCGTCTGCTAGCGGCTGTGATTCGCTGCAGACGTCGTCTTTTTGGCTCAGAAATGACAGATTTTCATCATTTATAAGCGTCAACATCTGTTCAGTATTAAAATATTTACCGGAAACCTTCAAGCGATGAAGAGCTCCATCTACGAGGGCAGGTTTCTGATGTTTCCTGTTTGTGGAAAATCAGCAGGAGTTGTGCAAAGTTTACGGATTATAACGTGATTTTCCCTCTTGTCAGTTACAATCTGCTGAGACCGACTCTCCATCTCACTGAACTGATTTTATTCATGATAATAAAATCACAGCAGCAGCAGCAAAACACAAAGTTTGGATGTTAAAACCTCATTTAACAGCAGAGAAAAAACGAGGGAAAATATCTCTTTACTCCTCCAGTTTCTCGAAATGTGTTTGTTTCTGTATTTGACAGCAAAAAAAATCATCTGAAAAGCAAATTTAGAAAGATTTTGGAGACGTTGACGAAGCGTTTGAGCTGTTATTTTTTTATAATTGTAGCATCAGTTACAGTAACTCGACTTAAAAACAACATCTGAGCTGTGAATTCAAACATATTTCAATGTAAAATGTCATTAGAAAGTCCTGGTCTAATGCTGTTGATCACCGATGCAGAGAGAGTCTTCTTCCTGAAGGGGGCGGGGCCAACAGCAGCTCAGCTATTAAATCTACACACACTGAACAGCCTGTCTAGCATAAAACGAGTCAGAGAAATCAACCATCTTGGTGATTTGAGGTGACAGATTTGAACATTTTTAAGCATCAACATCTGTTCAAATTTTAAATATTTAGTGGAAACCCTTCAGATTAAGATCTTCAACTGCTACTGCACTTTTTTTTTCGTTTACAGAATATTTACAATTGTAGCATCAGTTACAGTTACTCCAGTTAAAAACATCTGTGCTGTGAGTCCAAAGATATTCCTATTTGAAGTAATGGATCAGTTATAGAGAGTCCTGGTTTCACACTGTTGTCCTCTGCACTGTCACTCATTGATGCAGAGAGAGTCTTCTTCCTGAAGGGGGCGGGGCCAACAGCAGCTCACCTACATTTAAAGCTACGGACACCGAAACAGCCTGTTTAGCATAAAACAAATCAAGAGTAAAATCAAGTCAACCATATCTGTGGTAATTTGAGGTGATAAATTTAAACATTTAAAGCATCGTCTTCTGTTCAGGATTAAACTATTTCCTGGAAACCTTCCAGACTAAGATCTCCAACTACTGCTGCAGTTTTATGATTTTTCCAGCAAAGGTTGTCCAAAGTTTATGGATTATAATGTGATGATTCTCTTGCCTGCTAGAATCTGCTGAGACATGATTACAGGTGCTTCTTAATGCTCTTTAAAACTGATACAGCAGCAGAGAAAAAGCCTCATAGTTGTGCAAAGCAAGTGTAAATACTCCTCCAGCTTGTCAAAATGTGTCTGTCTCTGAAAAACTGACCTGAAAAACAAATTCAGTGAGGATTGTAGAGAGGAAGACGAAGCATTCGGGCTAAAAATGTGGTGAAACGTGAGTAGAATCCATGTCAAGTCACGGACTGAGCGAACAGAAGCAGTCCCAGCTTCAGAGGTTATTTGCTGACCACAGCAGCTTCGTCCATTTCCTCCTCCGTGATCTGAGCTCCCACATGTCTGATCAGGACCAAACACCTGCTGCGAGCCCGTGAAGACGCTGAGAGCCGAAAACCTGTGCTCACGAAAGCCACTTCCACCGGCAGCCCTTTGTTTTGTCTGCTCCGCGCTGCAGCTCGGGTTATTTTTAGACCCTCTCTGAGATTTAATTGACATCCAGTCGGGTGTTTCTGGGTGCCTGACTGACTGCCTCGTCTGACAGAACAAGCGCAGCGACTTGTAGGAAACGGTGAGACGTGCTTTCTGTCTCCGAAGCCAAATATAGGCCTCGTCCGTGCAGATCAGACGGGTTCCTCCTGCGGTGGGAGCGCTCGGCGTGCTGTGAAACCGGTTTTCATTTGCTCACATGATTTTGCATATTCATGGGCGTGCGACTGAAAGCCTCGTCTGGTTTCGCGGCTCATGCTGGTTCCCGTTAGCCCCAGTTAATGGAAATCAGAACGCTTCGACAACAGTGTTGGCCTCAGTTAACACCATGTGCATATTTAAGCCCTGTTTTACAAGATTCCTATTCAAAACAAATCATCTGCACAAATTAAAGTCAGCAGTTGGGTCACTCAGTGAAAAAATGAACTGCATTTTTTAACCTCATATGTACAGGAGACGGACACATGATTTAGTGTTTAGACTGTGACTCCTGGATGGATGTAAAACTGATCTGGTTGCAGTTTTTATCAGAACTCTAATGTGTTTTTCATCCCTGAACATGTCATGTGTCTATCTGCTGCACTGATGAAATTACGAGGCCCAGAAATGATTGAAAAAGTCCATTAACCGCCACGGAAGTCTTTGTCATGGTGACCCGGAAAAAGTCATTGTAGATTAAAGTAACGAGCTGACTCTGAGGAGATCAGGGGTCCGTGTACGTCGCGGCCATTCGTTTTCTTATTTTGAGATTTCAAAATAAAAACGAAAAATAAACCGTTTCCCGTTTTTTTCAGTGATAATACAAAATGAAAAATGGAAAATGGGCCCTAATTCATCATCCATTATCCGTTATCTGATTTGTAAATGGAAATTAAAATTAAAATACACCCGTGGAAAAGTTATTTCTCTATTTCCTGTTGGTTTTGGCTCCATGACCCATCTGACTTCTGAAGAGGAGCTTGTGATTTAGCTTCTGCTAAATGGCAGAGCTAGCAATTTAGTGCTAGCTCCGCCACTAGTGCTAAATCACTACTTTGCTTTCTGGCAAAGCTAAAGTAACAGAAAACCTCCAAACCTCCCCAAAAACGTCCAGAAAAGCAGCCGAACGCTAGCGATTTAGCGCTAGCGGCAGAGCTAGCGGCACCACAAGGTCCCTCCAAAGGGACAAATAAACCCCACGCTGGTGAAAAGTCCACTGTGAAATAGTGAACAATGTGTGCCAAGCAACGTTTGGACCCCACAGTGGGTCTTCATCAGGCCACGGCACACAGCAAGGTCTGCTAACAGTGAGCTAACACTGGAGCTTTAGATACCAGATCCTTCCTCATCAGAAGTCAGACGGGTCACGGAGCCAAAACCAACAGGAAATAGAGAAATAAGTTTCATTTTGTATTATCACTGAAAAAAACGGGATACAGTTTATTTTTCGTTTTTATTTTGAAATCTCAATATAAGACAACGAATGGCTGCGACGTACACGGACCATCAGGGGTATTATATATGTTTGTTTACATCGAATAAGAGACCCACTTTATGCACATAATTATGAACTTCAAGCCTTAAATCTGGCTGTTTTTGCATCTTCCAAAGACCAAACTGCAAAAAATGTGTTTAAACTTAGAAGAAAAAAAGTAAGACAAATTGTAATTACCTGCAATGGAAACAGTGAATAAATATTTAAGTATTAAACTCAAACTTCCACCGAAGAGATGAGACATAGCAGCAGAAGAAAACATCAGATCTGCTTCCGAAATCTTCTTCCTGAAGGGGGCGGGGCCAGCAGCATTTAAGCATATAAGATATCCAACTACTACTACTGCTAACTCGAGTTAAAAACATCTGCGCTGCGGCATCACAGATATTTTTACGTGAAATGATCAATCAGTTGTGGAAAGCCCTGGTTTCACACTGTTGTTCTCTGCACAGTCAATCACAGAGGCAGAGAGAGTCTTCTTCCTGAAGGGGGCGGGGTCAGCAACAGCAGGCTGGTGGATAACTCAGCCATCTGCTTCCGAAAAACTGAATGTTCCTCCTATTAATAGATAAATACCATATTTTTTGTTGTCTTCTATCATTTAAGGCTCGACTGGTTACATCCTCTTCTTCCACATCTGAGAGGAGAATTAGCGCCACCTACTGTTCATCTCAGTTCACCCCATTCCTAATATTTAGTTCACCAAAGTTTCGTGAAAATGTCGTTCAAATCCGAGATTCATTTGTCTGGAAACTTGACTATTACAAATGTGCGCAGCGGTAAAATGGTGAGATCACTGACGCTTATTGAACTGTTTGAAACACTCAGCTGTGATGGGAGAAGAATGGCAGCGCGAGTTTCAATGCAAACAGTTTTGCCGGAGCACAAAGCGACTCTTCATGTGTTGTTGCTGCTTTTCCACAGATCAGGTCGGTGTCGCTCTCTCGGCTCAGCGATTGTGTCGGCGCTTTTCGGTGCTTATTGGCTTAAACCGATAAAAGCTGTCCTCTTCTTTTGCTCTTTTTGTGCTGCAGGAGCCAGAGAGCTTTTCAACAAGCTGCTATATAATCTGAATGTATTATTATTTTATTCAAGGAACAGCTGAAAAGGAGAGCAGCAGAGAGCGAGCTTCGAGAGAGATGAGAGTTTTTTAACAAAGCCCTCGCTGCCCGCTGTGTGGGCTGCAGAGCTGAATAAAAACCAGCTTTCATCTCTCTCCTTTTCTTTCTCTTTCTCTCTCCACATCAACCTCCCCTCCACCAACTCAGTGTCAAGCTCTGCTATGAGACACACAGCGATCAGTGTTTGTGCAATGAGGAGCTGATGTCCTTTTGGCAGGCAGCAGCTCCACTGAAGCACCTCTCACACAAGCCGGACTATTATTGAGCCGCTGAGAAACTCTCACATGCAGTCAAACGCACTCAAGCACACAGAAACACAATGCGTTCCAGGGTCGTGCTCGCTCGAACACGTGTCGTCGCTCTGCGGGGAGAACCCCTAAAGTCCTGCAGGACAGTTTCTGGACTTTGTGAGCCGAGTCTGGAGGTTTTAGAGCTCTATTTTCCTCCTATTTCCTAAGCAGGGTTCTCTAAACGTGCCTCTACGCTGCAACGTTTTCCAGCTCCTCCTGCATGATCCTGAGATGTTCCCAGGCCAGATGAGATGTTCTGAATCTGGATTCTCCTTCCAGTTGCCCAATCAGGTCTTGAAACCCTTGTACGATGTGTCCTTGAGTAAGACACTGAATCCGAAATTGATCCTGACGGCAGCAGCTCTGGCGTATAAATGAGAAACACGTCGTAGAAACCAGCTAAGGGTTCAAAGGTGCGACATAGGTTTAGACCGTTTACCATTTCCTTCCGGGTGTCTGGGCTCCTTACCTGACCTCTAGGAGCTGGGTTCAGCACATTGCTAAGGGGGAGCTGTGGCACAAAGAGCGAAATAGCATCACCTCATCCTTTCAGACAGGTAGCTCCTAGTTTCTTGCAAACACTTTAGCAACAAGGACGCTTTGTCTCTACTGGTTGCGCAGGTAAACGTCATTGTTCACAGTCGAAGTTTAACATAGTTGAGCCATCATTGTCCATCGTGCATGTTTTGGTCACTACCTAGAGCTCATGACCATAGATGAGGGTTGGATCCACTGGCAGATCGAGAGCTTTGCCTTCTGGCTCTGGTCCCTTTTCACCACGAGAGTCCACATCAACCGTCTGTCCATCTCACCCTCAACTTTCCCATCGTCCATGAACAAGATCCCGAGATACTCAAACTACTTCACCTGGGGCAGCAACTGACTCCAGTCCAGAGGGGAGGAGAGCACCAGGACCATGTTCTCAGACCTGGAGGTGCTGAACTGCAAGAGAAACATGTCATCAGCAATTAGTGGAGGCAAAACTCAAACTGGAAAAGCTCCAAACTCCGACTGAGCCTTGAGGTCCTGAACATGAATATTACAAACAGGATCAGACAAAATACAACTGAAAACAGATCTCACTTTGGTTGTACAAGAACCTCAGGGTTGGTAGCAACATCCACCGTAGATAGATAAGAGTTTAATGTTACATAACCAATGATGCCTCACAGAGCTGTATGTTTGTGCACAGCTCCCTCTGCTGGATGCAACTGAAGGTTGCAACACAACTGTGTCCAAAGATAGTGCCTATATGAAAGAGCAAACACTCCCCACAATATGTAGACTGTGTTCACGTTCAAAAACAATTGGCAAATAGAAATCAAAATAACTTAAATAATTCTCAGTTTTCAATTTAAACATTAAAGGTTCCATGTTGTATCACTTTGCAGCAAATTAGTGAAAGCTTCTCATGTCCCCAGAATGTGTCTTTATTTATTTTTAGCTCCAGACACTACAAAGATGTTTCATGATCACCACGACTGTATAATTGATGGTTTTAGTTCTGTTCTGAACTATTTCAGTGTCTGTAGTATTACATACAAATGAGCTGCTGCTATCCACATTCCCTTCATTTTCAATTTTATATATATTTTTTTCATTATGCTTTAAAGCATTGTAAAATACCAGTAAATTGTTCAGAAAATTACAATTAAAAACCAAATAAACAATATTCAACACAGTATTTATCAGCACATACATACTTTTACCAATTAAATTGTCTGTAAACACACTGTATACACGACCTGTATGATATTTCTTAGCTATTTAATTGAGCATGTCGTCAAAAAATAGGTAAGTTGTCTGACTGTATTTTAAAATAGGCACAGAGTGATACCTCTGAACTCTGAGCAGCTCGCTGGTCCTCCTCGGCCTCTCATTGGCCCAACTAATGCCACTTCTTCCTCTCTGATTGGCTCAGAGCGCGGTGGGAGTGACGCCCAACGCGGAAGTGAGGGGCTTTCGGATGTCACTACTGTGATGAACCAGAGAAGGATGTGAAAACGGAAAAATAACGGTTCTGTGCGGAGTTTTAGTTACAGTAGAAACGTTTATAGGAAGATAAAGAGCAGAACTCGGCAGACGGGATGGTTTCAGCCGCGTACGTGTCGTTTCTGTTGGTAGTTTCGTCGGTGGGAGCAGCGAAGGATGCAGGAGACGATGACTGGGTTCATCTGCCCAACAAATGTGAAGGTAACGGTCACATCTAGCAGCTTCTGGTTCTCAAAACGAGGTCCGAGGACCTGCAGAGGTCCCCAGCAGAGCTAATAATACTTAAAATTACCTGTATTAACTGTGTGTGTTTGTCCAAAGAGACAACAGGCCTAAAGCTGCCCGTTATTTACAGTCAGACCCTGTTTACAGGCGGGTAGTGTCTGAATGACAGAAGCTACATGACAACTGCATCACAGAATCTCATTTTTATGACCAAATGTTATAAAAAAATATGGATGTAAAAGCTTCACTGTCTGTTTATCTAACATTCTCCAACTGAAAATCAGTTATTTGCTCTTTAAAATGTCAGAAATAATCATCTGACAGCCTCAATATCACATAAAATGTCAGAAATATTAGAAATAAGTAATCTGTAGGCAGAAACGTGAAAATCCAAATAGTCCAATAAGTGAAGCTTTACTCAGCGTATTTTGGAGATTATTATGTAAATGTTTAATCATCTTTTTGCAGATATTTTTGTTGTTGTCTGTTTAATAAAACTGTTTTGAAATATATGATATAAGAAACCGTGAATGATTAGAAAGTCTGTATGTTTCATATTTATCACTGCTGGTCAAACAAAACAATCAAAGCACTGATTTTTTATAGACAGTTTTCACAGTTAACTGTCATTTTAGAGATGAAACGATTCATTTACTAAATTATTAGCAGATTAAACGACAATTACAGTAACCGTTAGCTTCATCCCTGCAGGTAGGTTACATAAACAACATCTTTATGAAAATATATCAGCAAAACCCTTTAAAAGTAGATATAAAACACCATCCATCTTTTTTTCCAAAGACCTGAGACTAAGGAATCTACTAAACAGGACATTTTACAGTTGAAAAATGCTCGAATCCATCTGTAGTAAAAATAAAATCTGCGGATCAGAAACCAAGAAGCACTTTTAAAAGATTTGATTTCCTTCTCCTTTTTCCTTTCGCTCTCTTCAGTCTGTAAGTTTGTCAGCATCGAGATGAAGTCGGCGTTCGACGAGACGGGAAAAACCAAAGAGGTGATCGACAGAAACTATCGCTTCATCGACAGCAAGGGGGCGCCGCCGATCAAATACGTCAAGTCGTGAGTTGCGCTGGGTTTTTATTTTTGTGTCGGATTTTACTTCGGTGTCACTTTAAAATGAGGCAGAAGAATGTGGAGTTGAGCGTCTCGGGAGGAGTGAAAGCTGCTCGGGTGACTCTGGATCTTTCCGTCTCTCTCAGCAGGGGACGAGGACGTGGTCAGGTTCAGTTCCTCTGGAGGAACTTATTATAGAACAGAGAAGCTGCCGTCAGACTGAGAACAGAGCTCAGCTTGTACAAACACCAGCGTCACCTTCACTCTCTAAAGGTGTTAAAATACTTCAATTGCCGTCAGTAGTACACAGGTTTATTTTCAGTCTGCAGCTGTAAAACAAGAGTGTAATGTAGGTCAAAAACACACGTTGTTCGTTTCATCCATAGAAAACTAAAAAGATGAGAGTCTCCATTGTGCAGAGAGTTAAGTTGGCCACAGATGAATCTGCACGTGTCTTAAAATGTTGAACTTTCCCTTTAATGCAGCAGGTTTTAAAGGCCGGCTGACCTTTTCCAAACGCAAACTAAATCTCTAAACCACATTAGTTCATTAGTATGAGGATATACGGACTCTTAAATGACATATTCACCGGATTAACAAGGACTGATGACGTGATTTTACCCCAGTTAGACCCCTCGAGAGTGTAAAACTGAGATTTTTACATGTAAATGTGGGTAATTTGACGTCTTAGATCCTCCAAATTACACCAAGTAAGTTTTCTCTGCTGCAGTTTTGCTGCTCAAACTATGAAACATCCCATAATATTGATGCTCAAAGTTGGTTATAGAGGAAATGAACATAAAACAGATTTAGTGTTTAGACTGTGACACCTGGAGTGGATGTAAAACTGATCTGGGTTCAGTTTTTACCAGAACTTTAATGTGTTTTTCATCCTGAACATGTCATGTGTCTGTCTGCTGGACTGATGAAGTTATGAGGCTCAGAAATGACGAAAGAAGTCCATTAAAAAGTGATGAATGTGGGCCTCTAACTCTGAAAATATTAACAGTGTGAAGTCTAAATTCTGTGATTGTAGCTTCTTCAGGGTGAATATCTTCTGGTTTCTTTCCTCCTCTGTGACAGTAAACAGAATTTATTTTGGTTGCCGACAAAACAAGACATTAAAATTGAAATTTTTCACCATTTTCTGACATGTTTTAGATCAAAAAACAAATCGCTTCACACTTTGGATGGAGTTTCATCCGACACACATTAAATATATTAAACCAGAGCCTGACATTAAAATGTTACTGCAAATAGATTTTTAGTCTGTCAGAAAAATTGCGGTTCAATCTCTTCCCCGAACGGTTCAGCTCTGACTGCTTTCATTTGTTTTGGACTCAGAGTATAAACCCAGAAATGTGTATATTTCCTCTGTAAGTCCTGACATCATAGATTCAAACAAGAAATCCGATTTGTAAATCCACTATTGTGCTGAGAGGAGCCTCAGTGTGGATCAGTCAAGATGCCTCGCCAGAAAACGTTGGACGGAAACCGCGAGTCGAAGTCGTCGACCTTCGCGGGCCGAACTGTCCGTCTAACAGCTGAAGCTCCGAGGAGCAGAAGGCTCGAGTAAACAACAAGCTGGTCGGATCGCGGGGCAGCAGAATGAAAACGCTGAACTCTGTCAGGCCTCTCAGATGAAAACCTTCTCTCTTCCCAGGATGAATCGCGGAGTCTCCAGACGTCGCTAACCGGTGTGTGTGTGTTTGTCCACAGAGACCTGAGATTCATCGAGGTTGTCGAAAATGTGTGTCAGAGGCTGCTGAAGTACAACCTGCACAAAGAGAGATCCGGCAGCAACCGCTTCGCCAAGGTCAGCACGACTCACTCTGACTGTAGAGCTGCAGCGAGATGGAGCAAGTTAGGCTTTAACAGGGGGCGACCCGAACTGTTGGATTGGTTAAGGGGTTTAAAGGTGTGAAAGTTATGACGATACGACGGGTCAACTCAGCACACGTTAATCACGTTGATGAACAAAGTAATTAATGTGAAGGGACGTTGAAACTTGCCACACCAGTAGATGATACTTCCATCTCTTACTATCCTAAAGTTCATCAACTTACCCATGATGCAAGGTGACCATCTGGCCGTTTTTTTACCTGTGTCGACTTCTATTGGCCATAACTCCCACTTCTACTAACATATGAAAGCTTTCTAAGCATTAGTAATGTCATTCAGGTGTTATTCCCACAATAACATTCATCAAAATTTGTGATTTTTGAACAAATCCTGAATTTAAGAGGTCTCACGCCAAAAATTGAGTCTTGATTGCCAGGAGTTGCTGCGTTTTCTCCATTCACCGGAAACTTCTGAGCGTCTAGTGAAAGTTTGTCGACTCTAGGACGTGAACTTCAAGAGTAATGGACGTCTGAAAGTGGCATCTCGTTCCATTTCCAACCCGCAAATGATTTGTTGAAAATTTCCAAAATTGTTCCTATAAAGTTTCAGCAGATTCTGAGATGATCAGCTGACCTCCTCTAATCTCGCTGAGTTGACAGGAAGTGACCCAAAAGCTGCAGTTTTTCTATGCCAACAGTGGATTAAACTAAGAGTCTGCTTGTGTTTCCATCTGATGCTCTGCGCGACGTTTTAGTGTCTTTCAATTCGGACGGTTCTGCAAAACTGAAATACTGCAAAAAAAAAACACTCTTTGAGGAAGCCGGTTTATTCCTCTAGCACCTTGTCAAACACGGAAGTTATTCTTAGTGGTTTACGGGCAAAGGTAGAAAAATAAAATACAAGATACAGCAGAATAATTCAGTCTGTTTCTGAATTGTAATGGAGAAAAAAGAAAACGGACAATGAAATTAAACAGCTAACTAGCCTAGCTTCCCTGTGCTCAAAGCTAACTAGCCTAGCTTCCCTGTGCTCAAAGCTAACTAGCCTAGCTTCCCTGTGCAGCCTCTTGCTCCAGCAACATTATTTTATGTGATTAAGCTACCGTTACGTCAAATATTTAGATTTATTTCATGTAAAGTACATTTACCTCAAATGGAGACAAACAAGACGTACGTTTGTGGATTTTGTAGGTTTTTTTGTAACATTGGCGACAGTAATAATCAGCCATAATCAACCCTAAAAAGTATCAAATTAATGTTTTATACCTTGTATATGTGTAGGACAGTTTGACTTAAAGCTTTAAGATTTATATCCCCGAAGTGTTTCATGTTCAGACTGTGGAAGCAGCAGATGTTAGATATCCAGGACAGGATTGTGAAGCTTTTTTGACGTAGTTTAGTTTCAGTTTCTGTGCATTAAACCAACTTTTATCAGGCTAAATAAATGTTTAAAAATTAAAAGCCTCGATGTGCAAACTGCTGTACTTGAAAACGCTGGCCTGTTTTATAAAGCTGTCCCATGGTTGTGGGTCTCTACAGGGCATGTCTGAGACCTTCTCCACCCTCCACGGTCTGGTGAACAAAGGCGTGAACGTGGTGATGGACATTCCCTTCGAGCTGTGGAACGAGACTTCAGCAGAAGTCGCCGACCTTAAAAAACAGGTGATTTTTAACTCAACACTGTGAGGTTTCTCTTGAGCTTTTCAGAAAACACAATCTAACCACTAGGCGACGTAACATCTTCGAATAGCATCCATTTCACCATTTGTGCACCAAGCTAGATGATTTTCATACAAACACAGGTGGCAGGACGCTTGGTATGCTAACTAAGAACAGTTCGCTTCTTCAACAGTATCAGTCATTACTGGATTAATCAATAATACAACTTGGGCTGAGCTGATTGAGTCAATTTAGAAACTCTCCCAATTGATCTTGGCTTGGTTTTAACACAGACGCTCCATCTGGAGGTCATTAACCACCACATAAGTCTTTGTCATGGTGCCCGTTGCTAGCTGGACTCCCTCAGTTAATTTTTGAAATTCTTCAGAAAGCGTTCAGATCAAATCAAAGCAGTGATTTGTGCCGGTAATTATCTGAGCTGTGTGTTTGTCAGTGTGACACTCTGGTGGAGAAGTATGAGGAAGTGATTGAAGACTGGTATAAAGGCAGCCAGGAGGAGGACCTGACCACCTACCTATGTGAGAAGCATGTTCTCAAAGGACAAGACACAGGTAACGAACACCTTTCTCGCCTTTTTCTGCCTTTGCTTTCTACTTTCTTTCCTTTTTTTACTCAGTTGGGCTTGTCTTTCTTTAAGTCTTTGAACCCCAAAACCTGCCGGCAGGTTAGAAAGGCATGTTGGATTTAAATGTCACCATAATGACTCCATTTACCAGAGCCAGAAACTGTGAAATCTGAAAGAATCATCAGATTTTCAGCTCTGCAGAGGAGGAACTGGTCATGTGATGTGCCGTTCTGTCGGGAGAGCTGAGCAAATTAAAGCTTAGAGTCATGAAACTCTCTTAAAATATGAATACAGCATCAAAAACTACTAATAAATTTGGGAAAATGTCCAAAAATATTGATAAATTATTGATAAAATGTGAAAAAAATGCCACGCCCAAAGATATAAAAAATATGCAAGAAAATTTAAACTGATTTTGGAAAAAAAAAACCTCCAAAAAATAAATTAATACTAAACAATATTCATTAAATTTCCAAGACAAGAAAGCAGTGTCCCAAAAATGTCTGAAAAATATTTATAAAAAATAATTAAATGTCAAAAAATGCTCAGAAAATTTTGCAAGAAAGTGAAAACTAATTTTGAAAAATACTCCAAAAATAAATTTAAAGAAAACATATTTAGAAAATTTGAGAGAAAAGAAAACGATGTCCAAAAAATGTCTGAAAAGTATTTATAAAAAATAATTAAATGTTGGTTTTGCTTTTTCCATAAAATGTGTCTATAAAAATTAACCAAATGTCACAAAAATGCAAAAACATGTCTGAAAAATCCCCAAAAATGTGAATAAAAACATCCAAAACAACAAATAAATTTTGGAAAATGTCTGAAAAATATTAATAAAAGGTGAAAAAAATGCAAGAAAATTGAACAAATTCTGAAAAATACTTTAAAAAATACAATAAAACTAAACAATGTTCATTAAATTTGTATAAAAAATTCCCAAAAATATCTGAAAAAAGGATAAAATGTCCAAAACTATTCAAAAAATATTGGTTGTTCTGTTTCCTTCGAGGTGCAGTATTTTATATTGCAGTAAAAATGAGCCACAGTGAGGAAAAATGAAACGAAAAACACCCAGAAACCCCTCTGAGGGTGAATTTTATCCGTCCGTGCTTCATCACTTATCTGAACCCAGTTTCTGTTTTTGTTTCTCCTCCCAGCCTGTCTGAAGGAAGAATTTATGGGCAAGAAGAAGGGCGACCAGGCAGCCATCGCAGAGGACAAGAAGAAGAAGAAGAAGAAGAAGGGCGGCAAGAAGGGAAAGGGCAAAGGTGAGGACGGGGGAGACGGAGGGGACGGCAGCTCGGAGGGAGAGAAGCAGACCAAGAAGAAGAAGGAGAAGAAGGTGAAGAAGAAGAAAAAGAGCAAGGCTCCGGTGGAGAAGCCAGACGGAGGGGCGACGTCGGACGAGGAGATCCAGCCGCAGGTGCCTCTCTCTGGGCAGAAGACGGAGCTGTGAGTCCCTGCTTCCTGTCTGGGCCTGGAAGTCAAACTTAGTAAAAGACGGTCTGCAGCTTCTGGGAACATCTTCAACTGTTGTCAAAACCGACGTTCAGAGTCACTGAGTTCGCTGTTACGTGCATCTTTACAGGCAGTTTTGATTGTCTGAACGTTCTTCTTGTGAGAAATCAGAGACGAGCTCAAGATTTAGAACCAATCATTCAAACTTATGACATGTTCTCGCTGTTATTTTTATCATTTTCAACTTTCATGTCAGCTGTGTGGAGGGTCCAGGCTTTTAAACATTCTGATTAACCGTAACAGAACCTGCAAAAGCACCCTTTAAGGATGATCCAGTTCATTATTATTATTATTACTGCACTTGGAGCAGCTTTTCTATCGGTAACAACACTGTCTGCTCCAAATTAGATCCAGAAACGTGAGCTGACATTCAGAGAGTCTTCTCATCTGCTAATTAATTTATTAAAGCAAACAGCCAAACTTAACCTCACTCTACTTCATCAGATGTGATAATTTGCTGCATTTCTCAGGCTCATGTGGTCGTAAATGGAACATCTTTGGGGTTTTAAACTGATAATCTGACCTGAGAGTTAGTTCGAGGGTCAGATTCAGCTCTGGGCCCTGAAAACGTAGACTAAATAATGTGTTATCGATTGAAAACAGATATTCGATGCATTAACACTGGATCTCTTGAACCATGCAGAGTTTAACGCCGTGTGGGGAGAGCAGACGACTCAAGAAGGGAACTTAGCTTTCCGTCTTTTGCAGCTGAATGTAATTTGATTTGAAGGGTTTCGTACTGTGTGACTGCAAAATGTGATCGTTTTTTGTGTTTGTTTATTTGTTTTAAAAGCCTCGTAGTCACAGAAATGTCCATTCCAGCTGAAAACTGGGACTGTTTTTAAGAAGGAGGAGGTTCAGTTTCATGGACAGGTAACACACTTTACTGGGATCACCTGCTCAGTCTAACGCAGCACAGACTCTACCATTAAACTCAACATCATGTTGTAGTAATTTAATACAGGCTGGTAGCAGAAAACATCAGTCAGTATCTTTGTGTACAAACTGTAGTACCGACACAGCATCTTTTATAACCTTTACTGCTAAAATATGCCGTTTCTAATTGTTTTTGATTTTATTTGCCATCTGAAAATCATTCCACTGATCTCCTGATTGTGTTCTGTTGCTAATATTTTGTCTAATTCATGACATACACGTAGGGGCAAAACATTAAACTAGATAAAGTGTTTGTGCTGCATTAGGTTGCACAGGTGAGGCTAGTAAAGTGCTTGTTAGTCAGTGGAAAGCCAATCAGAAGTACAGGAGGAGACCCTAAAATGATATTTAATTAATCCTAGCAGAGAATTTTCCTTTTGTTTCTCTTGAATTTTCACCTTTAACCATCCAAACGAAGCAGATTTTGAGTTCTTATGACATCAATAAGGTCTCGGTTTCAGTGAAAAGTCGACTTTTTAAAATTTTTATAAATGTAAATGAATTGTGTTCCTGTTATTGTTTGTTGCAATCATTTTTCCGTCAACTGTTTTATTCCTGTTTGCTGTACAAGAGCTGCTATTTGAGGCCTGTTGGTGTGCGTTTGTGTGTGTTTGTTGCCGAAAGATGGAGGTTGTGTGTCTGATTTTTGCATTTTCTCAAGTGTGTGCGTGCGTTTTTACGAGATTTTTATTAACGGTATGTAAAACGCTGGCTGTGTTGTGTCGGACTTGCTTTTTCGAACCACGGGCAGACATCAGTGGATCAATAAACACAGGTTTGAAAACTCTCTGCAGCTGTTCTGAGTTCGTGTCTGTGTGGGTGTAATGTATGTTTCTGACCACCAGGGAGCAGCAGAGTCACAGACTTACTCTGTCAACACTTCATTTACGGCTGCAGAAGGAAGGTAGTAGCTGTTTCAGTAAAATAATGTTCCATTCAGTTAAAAGATGAGTTTGAACTGATTTTATTATTTTTAGTTTGTCCATTTATGTGAATTTTTGAGACTTGTTTTATTTGTTTTCACCTGCAGTCTTGTTTTGCATTGATGTTTCTGTACAAATTCATAAAACAAGATTCCAAGCTAATTGTTCAACTGTAGAAGTGAATTTATGGACACTGTTTCCTTTTGCTATGCTGAGCTAATCCATCACAGTACCAGCTCCAAACTTAATATCCAGACTTGAGAATTATCTCATTATCTCATTATCTCATATGTTACTCAGGCTGGAAATTTTTTTTTTTCCCCCCAAACTGTTAAAGTACCTGGTCAATTAAATATGCAAAGATTATTATCTATATTTAAATCTACTATCTAGAGTTGATAAAAATTACAAAACTACAGCTGGTGTTGCACCATATTCACTTATCTCTATGCTATGGAGGAGCTTTTACATCCATGTAGACTTTGTTTTTTTTTTATTATTATTAATTTTTTAAGTCTTACTACCAGGTGCCAGAAAGGCCAAATTCCTAAAAGAAAATAAATACAAAAATAAAAATAAAAAATAAAAAATAAAATAAAGACAAAAATATACTAAAAACTGCAGATAAATATACAAATAAATAAAACTGGTTTTAAAAAGTTACATTGTAATACAAGTAATAATAAGTTGATTAAATCAATCAAAAGTCAGACCGAAGAGGTTAGGTCTTGAATTTGCAATAAATATATCAACATTAATACCAACGGTCGCTTGTACCAAGAACAGAATTTACCGTCAGAGTCACACCAAACAACAACAACAACAAACATAACAAAAAGGAAAAAATGAAAAATATATGAATATTTTCATTAAATTTCCATTATTACAATCATAAACACAATTCACAATTTAATAGACTTTATTGACTTGAATTTTACTTTATTTTTCCACATTCAGCTTAGGTTCTTTCTTATTGTAAATACTTAATCGTTATTCTGCTTTTTTAATTTATTTAATCTAGTGTATATTTTTAAATATTGTTTTTATGTGGGTGTTTGTGATTTGTAAATTGCTTCTGCAACACGAATCTTTTTCCTTTCGGTAATTAATAAAGCACTTTTTCCATAAAAAAAGGATTAATAAAAATATTTAAAGAAAACTAAATGAAATATATTAATCAAAGACACGACAGTGAATAATTAAAAAAAAAACGAAGTGTCGAACAAAAGACAGGCTGACAAAAGTTATTTATATGGGGGGAAATGCGCGCCTGCGCAGTAACGGTACCGGAAAGGGCGGGGCTTAGCAAAGGTCAGGCGTTCGTCCGTGCGCGGGCGCCTGCGGTCGTCGGCGCTTTTAGCAAGTTTTTAAAATATTTAAAAACTTTTTCGAACAGAACTCGTGTTTAAACAACAGAATCACAGAATGAAGCCGCCGGCAGGAGGAGAAGTTTAGTTCCTGTTCTCGAAGACTCGCGTTTTTCCGGGTTGCTAGCTAACGTGGCTCTAAGCGACCAGCCGGCTAGTTAGCACAACAAGCTGCCAGCTGTTCATGGACACGAGCATGGAGGGCTAACGGACAGACTCAGTATACTGAGAGTTTCCTTACTGTCATGTTGGGTTTTCTAACAAGAAAGGAGTCCCTGCTGTTTAAACTGTACACCTGGATTAACTGTGGGATAAAAACTGGAATCTGGACTTTACTGGAGACACACAGACCACAGCTGGACTCAGCAGCGTCCCTGAAAGGATCCTGTGTGGCCATACAGGTAAGATGTAATTTATTACTGCTGTTATTGTTGTTATTATTAGGTTGTTTGTGGGCATGGTTAAATAATAAAACACAGAGCAGTGCACATAAAGGAAAAAGTCCTTGGGCTTGTTTGGTTTCCGTGTTTGTAGGGTCTTAACTTTAGTTTACATTAGTCTGGTTCATCTCCATTGTTTTAAAACCTGTTGGATCTTCAGTATAAATTAGTTAGGTTACTCTTCAGAATTAACAATAAGCCTTAACATGTATTATTTCATATTTTCGTAATGCTTAGTATGTAAATACCCCAGGTACATTTACACTGAAGGGTCTTAACCCCAATTGTTTACCTCCTTATTTTTTGTTTACTTGCTTGCTTACTAGAAAGCACTCTGGTGTTCTTGTTTGTTTAAAAGATGCTGTATAGGTAACAGTGACGTGGCTTGAAACCAGGAGTTGTTCAGGCATCTAATGGTTCGGGTTCAGGTGACAGTTTGAGGCTTTGGCTTGTGTTGCTGATTTGTGTTCTGGACTCTTGTTAGAACAGAAAATAGTTTGATCTGTGTTCTGGTTCCAGCTCATCAGATGTGAGGATTTGCTGCTTTTTACTTCTTGATAATCAGATATCTTTGTGGTTTACTTGGTGAGCGCTAGTACAGTGTCGTCCTCTAGTGAGTTCTTTGTTGATTAAACTTGACTAGCTGACTAGTTAAATGTTGTTTGTACCCTTTTAAAATTGCGCTGTTTGTTAATTATTAATAATATTAATGTCAAACTATTTATGGACCAGTGTTGTTGCTAAAATGTGGAACAGTCCTGGCGTTCTGACTTCCGTGTGCGGAGCAAAGTCATGGATGTAATAATTTACTTTCACTAGCCCGTCTCCCTTTAGAAGAACTACACTGTGAGTTTGCACTTCCTCTTTTTCTCTTCCTCTTTTTTCATCGCAGTGTTCTTCTTTTATTATGGTCATTGAATGCTTTTCTTTCCCCTTTTGCTTTATTTTGGAAAGGCCATAAATATTTTGGGTGTGTTATATTTGAAAAGCATACTGTATTTGTAGCCAGTTGGGCTTCCTCCCCCCGCCTGCTGCTAAAGTCTAGCAGTGACTGTTGTTTCCAGGTCAGTGTGTTGTTGTAGTTTTTACTTATGTGGTTGTCGTGTACCTCTAAGTATTACATTTTATGCAGCTGTGTGTGTGTTAAGGAGGAATTACCAGGCTATAGGTTGATAACAGTAGGGGGGGAAATGATTTGTTGATTATCTGGACATGAACAACTAGTATGACATTTATTTGAATTATTTATGAAGCATAATAACAAACATTTTCCAGTTCCTGTTTTTCAGATGTGAGGATTTGCTGCTTTTCTGTCCTTCTTTTGCAAATAAAATCTAGTCATAGAATATATAAAATATTATAAAAAACAAAACTGAGAACAATCCACATAAATTACATAAATAAACCTGTTTAATAAAGCTATCCCATTTCCTTCATCGCATTTTTAGAACAATTTCTGCTCGACCATCTCTGATTTGCATGGATTATGAGTGAATATGAATACAAATTAATATATTTATAAATATATTTGGGATGTTTTAGCTTCCTGAGGTATACTTTTTTTTAAAAACTGCCTGTCAACCCATTTTCAGCAAGTCTTTTTTTGCAAATTTTGGAAATTCGAGGCTGTTTGAACGACAATATCTCAGGAACTGTTAAACATAAACACCTGAAATGTTCTCTGGTGTTTCTCATCATGCCACCAATTCAGAATCTGCAATGTTGGACAAGTCGATCAAATAATCTGTGGTTATGGGTGGATTGAAATGTGAAAAGCTAATCTGATAATGCAGAAGTCAGGTAGTGATAGTTTCTGAACCCTGCATGTCACAATAATACAAAACTCAACATAAAGAATACTTTAAATTAAATACTTGGTCACTAAAATGTATGTATAAATATTAGCAGATAGTCTCATCCAAGTAGAACAGCTGTGGAGTTACAACTATAACTAAGAAAATATGTGTTTTTAATGATTTTAAATAAATATAATTTGTGAAAAATGCATTTCCAGAATATCAGAGATGGTCGAGCAGAAGAATAACCTAATTTTGAGCCAGTTTTAAAGTCTGATGCCACATAATTTAAAGGCAAAACATGATTTTAAAGAAGAGAACTCTTTATTGGTGCAACCTAGGTTTGATCTTACAGAAACTGCAATCTGAAATTGACGTCTTGAGCTTTACTGCCGTCAATAAATAGACAGATTTATTGATGTTGTTTTGGTTTTGAATGTAGACAGCGCTCATGTTCTTCTTTTAAAGTAAAAAAAATCAGTGAATTCAGTCCGTTAGTCCTGATTTAGTCATTTGCACACCTGAGCTACGTGAGCAGAGCAGGTAGTCTGGTGCAGTTCCTCCTCCTACCTGTAGGTGTCGCCCCGTCACTGGGAGCTGCAGCAGTGTTTAGCTTCACCTTGCACTGAACTGACCAACAGCCAAATCCACTTAAGCTGAGACAAAATGAAATGGCCCCTTTGTGTGTGTGTGTGTGTGTGTGTCCAAAGTGAATTCAATCCATCAGGTTCCCTTTTAACAATCAAGTCCACACACTCTTATTTCTGTGTGTATGTCTACATGTGTGTTGTGGGGTTGACTAAGACTTCAGTTATCTCTTGGCAGGTGTGTGTGTTTATCTGTGTGTGTGTGTGTGTGTGTGGAATCAAATAACATTTATCCATCTTTACATACAAATATGTATTTTGTCTGAACGTGTGTGTGTGTGTGTGTGTGTGTGTGTGCACGCGCTGCTTGAGTGTGCGAGTTGTGTTTATTTGTTGAATAATTCACAGCTGGCTGTTTATAGAAGAGTCTGTGGCCTCAGAGCTCCAATAACACAGGACAAATATTGTGACACACACACACACACACACACACACTCTCTCTCTTTATCAGCCGTTTCAGGGTTGACAGTTTATTTGGACACTGTGGACGGTGGAAATGAAATGTACAGAGACGAGGCACGTGCACACAAACACACATTTGCGCCGCTTTCCACGGAGACCTCTGAGCGCCTTCATGTTGTCCCGGATCCCCGTCGTCATCGTCGCCGATCCCTGTGAGGCCACTCGGCAAAATGCGTCCCTCCGTTTTGGCACAGAAGAAATGCTTAAAATAGCATTTTTGGTCAATTATTTTGAAAGATGCTCGGCGGCGGCTCAGTGGTCACATTTAAGACGCTCGGATGCTGCCGTGTTGTCAGGAAAACAACACAGATATCAGCAGAGCTCCGTCGGCTCAGACCTGCTCACTGTTTAGGATAAAATACCGACATATCAAATCCTAAATGTCCTTTAAGACGAGTGCAGTGTATTCTGAATGTCCCTTTCTATACGTCTTTACTGTCCTTGTTTATTGTCTGTTTGGCTTTTTGACACGTGTGTTGTGTCAGGCGCATTCAGACCTGTGCTTTATAAATACTTTCAACCGCTCAGTTTGTTCTGCATATGCAAGAACGTGTGCGACATCAGCGTTTTCTTTTTGCTGAATAATCTGTGGGACGTCGATATTTTTTGCATTAATAGATTCTGTTCATGGAGGAATCTGTGCGATGTCATTGTTATTATACATATAGGTTTTTGCAACATTTAAATATCTGTGCAATATCAACAGTACTCATGATTATTTCTTGTTTATTTTTAAGTTTCTACTGGTGTCTTCTTCGTGGTTGTAATGCTGCAAGTGTATTTATCTCATTTTATTGCAGCCTCTGCATTCACATGTAATTCTCCCGTTGATATCAAATAGGTTCTGACTTGATTATGCAACTTTGAAATATTTTTTTAGTCTTTGCAGTTTTTAAATCCACTATAATATTAACAAATATGACGCAACAAAACATTTTTTTTCCATTTTTTTCCAACTGCAGGCTTTTTAATATGCTCAAGTTGAGCAAGTATCACCTAAAATGTGTATTATTGACATTTTGGCGTATTTTAATGCAGTTATTTAATTAGCATAACATGTAAATAGTATTTCACAACATTTTGCTTTAAAGCTTTACATTGAAAAACAGTTCAAACACAGTATAAAGGGTTTGATACATTCTTATTGCGATAGTTTGTGGTGAATGTAAAAAGACAGGACTCCTTATCTGTCTCCACCTGTGTGACTTATTTTCGATATGTGCTGCACAAGTACAACTAATAAACGAATGATTGAAGCCAGCAGTGTGTTTTCAGCGGTAGAATTGGCTCAGTAATCCTCCCCTCCTCTCTTTTTGTCCACCGTGGATGCATTAAAGAGAAGCGGATGCCAAAATGGCCAAACGTGGCTCCCGCTCAGTCAGATGAAAGTTGCGCCGGGTGCAGCCGCCAGCAAACTTTGTGTTTGCTTCCATACGGTCTGGCCACCGCACCTTTGCGTTAGCGTTTCTGTTTTTGCCTTCTGAAGGTTTAATAAACATTAAACTTTCGTCGCTTAAAAATTCAGTTGAAACTCGGCCGTGTTTGCAGTCGGAGGTCTTCTTACATCTATTTAATGAGTCGGGTGATGGACGAGCATTTCCTAAACGTTCACTTAGACTGCTGCAGGTTGTGTTAAGTTGCAAAAAAATACATTTATTTGTGGCGTTGCGGTGCTGGACCTTCATCAGACAGCCATCTCAGTCCGCAAGGATTTGTGGAGGCTGTTATGCATTTTACTGGGAAGGTTTCAGCTCTTTGTTTTTAATGTTAACCTTTCTTCTTTGCTGTGCTACATGCTGTCTGCTTTATTTATTGTATTTGTTTAATTTTTTTGGCAATTGCACGTTCATCTACAGATACAGTCTTTGGAGGTGTTTTTGTTCTGGTGTTTCCCATCGAATGCAAACAGTGTTTTTATGACTGAGGAGTGTTTTCTTTTTGCAGAAAACCGTTTGCCTGAAGAAGGTCTAAAACTGCAGCATCGCAAATAAGCATATTTTTACAATCTAGACAGTATGAGGGGGTTTCAAAATGCTAACTGGACCACGGGCGATTAGCTGGTTGCAGATCCACGTTGACCACTGGGCGAAGTTATTAACGACATTTAAAGGATTTACCAATTAACATACTTCAAGATGTCGATGTGAACATACAGCGCCGGCCCAACTTTGAAGGCTAATTCTGCTAGCATGCTATGACTGAAAGACAGCAATGGCCAGGATGATTTGGGTGTAGCTTGTAGTCACAAATGAACTATCTGACTCATGTTTTCTGACTTATATTATACTGTGTGGTGGATTTAAGACATGTGATAAAGCAAAACCACGTCAGATACCTTTAAAAGTGTCACATGAGGGGGGCGGAATTCCTTTTTAAGACCACTGACAGTTCAAACTCTTGCTCAGATGTTTGGGATTTCCTAACTGCACTGTTTAAGAACTTGCTTTCTGTTTGAAATCAGTTAATCGTTCAGCTCTGCACCAGCTGGAGGGAGTCTTGTGATGAACCAGACGTCCTGGGTGGGATGAATTCACGAACCGTCACACCTGTGAAAACACACAAACAGAAACAGGCTCCTCTAATCTGGAGAAAATGAAACAGACGTTTGAATGGAAGTATTGATTCTTCCTCCCATTTCAATCTTCATCTGGTATTATCTGTGTGTGTGTGTGTGTTGTACAAGCTCACCTTACTGTGTTTTCTCTCACGCCCTTTGAAATGATTTTCTGTCCCTTGAAACAAGTGCACAGTAACGAGCAGATTGCATACATGCAGTATACATACACAGTTGTGGCTACATGACAGGTAAAGGTCGCTGCAGAGCTGTTACACTAACAACCATCCAAAAAACACCTGAAACTATCACCAGTATCCACAGTACAGCGTTAAAATGCAGTAGACAGCCATACTGTACCGTCAAGTGTTATACTGTTACACATTTAATATCAGACATTATAGGAAACTATAGTCACTGCACCAAAACAATCAACATAGATTGAATTGAATCAATGGAATTATCAGCAAATAATAATGTGCTGATAAGAAAACTGAAATTGCATGGTTACTTAGATTTCTATTTTGTTCAGTCCTCATAAATGTGTTACTTTGAGCCACAAACTAAGTTCTGTAAAACATTAAGATGTTTGAATTTTGAGAATTTCAAGTGTTTTTTACACCTGGAAATTATCGATGTTGAGTTAAACAAAAAAACTTCTCAGCTTTGAAGCCGTTTTAAGGTCTAATATCTCCAGTAATAAAACTCCCACGGCCTTGAAGTTAGGTGACGACACAGACAGGTTAGTTTGCAGCAGATTTAAATGGTTTTTATGGATCCAACAGAGGAAAAATCTTTAATTATTGGCCCTTGAAAATGGAAAGAAAATGCATAATTTTTATATGAGTGGGGTACTGTGACCAAGTACGGTCAGACAAGCGTGCCAAAGATGACTAAAAAATGTCTTGAAATTGCCCCAAATTACTCAAAATTCTTTCAAAATGAGTAAAAATTACCCAAAATGACATTAATGAATAATTCTTGGACCCTGAAAATGGCAAAACATATATAATTTTCAATTGAGGGTGGTATTGTGTCCCTAGAAAGTTCCTCTAAGTGTGTCTATGTGTGGTTGGATCCATGTTTCCTACTAAAAACACAGTCTTTGGTCAACCGTTCACCAACATTTGAGGCTCCATCATCAGTAGAGTTTGATGTGTGACGAGTATGACGAGGCAAGGTTACAGTTTTTCTAGTTTTTGACCTAAAACTTGCCAAAAATAACTTAAAAAAAAGTCCAAAATGTCTTGAAACCTGTGAAAAAGGAGTTAAAATTGCCCCAAATTACTTGAAATTCTTTCAAAATGAGTAAAAATGATCCAAAATGACATGATATATGATATATATTTTTCAATTGAGGGTGGTATTGTGTCCCTAGAAAGTTCCTCTAAGTGTGTCTATGTGTGGTTGGATCCATGTTTCCTACTAAAAACACAGTCTTTGGTCAACAGTTCAACAACATTCGAGGCTCCAACATCAGTAGAGTTTGATGTGTGACGAGGCAAGGTTACAGTTTTTCGAGTTTTTGACCTAAAACTTGCCAAATATAAGTCAAAAATACGTCCAAAATGTCTTGAAACCTGTGAAAAAGGAGTTAAAATTGCCCAAAATTACTCAAAATTCTTTCAAAATGAGTAAAAATTCCCCAAAATGACAGTAATGAATAATTCTTGGACCCCAAAAGTGGCAAAGCATATATAATTTTCAATAGAGGGTGGTATTGTGTCCCTAGAAAGTTCCTCTAAGTGTGTCTATGTGTGGTTGGATCCATGTTTCCTACTAAAAGCAGTCTTTGGTCAACAGTTCAACAACATTCGAGGCTCTAACATCAGTTTTTGACCTAAAACTTGCCAAAAATAAGTCAAAAATACGTCCAAAATGTCTTGAAACCTGCGAAAAATGAGTTAAAATTGCCCCAAAAATACTTGAAATGCCTTTGGTTGACATTTCACCGACTTTTGAAGCCTGTGGCATCGATTTTTGACAAGCATGATGAGACAAGGTTGCAGTTTTTAGATATTTATGGTGACTGAACAAAATCTGAGACGGTGCGTAGAGCATGCTTTGATAATTTGGGCGTAGAACGTGTAATGTTGAATTATAAACTTAAAAAGCGATGTGTGTATTTACTGAAATCGCGTGACGCTTAAAGAAAAGGTGCACTAAATTCTAAATCCAGAGTTTTTATGGAAGGAAAGAGTCGGACGAAGTTGCCTTGAATGTAGCTTTAATCACAGCTTTATTAATCATCAAACAGGAAACACACGTGCACATGTCAGCACACGTGTTTCTTGAGGGTCATTTCCATCCCTTCATGCTCTGCAGCAACAAGCAAACAGGAAAAACCAACTGGAGCTGCTTCGTTTTAGCTTCCTTTCTCTTCTAATGAGGAAGAAGCTTCGTTGCACCTCCGTCGACGCTGCATCTGCCTCAGACTTGTTCACATCAACGCTCTGAAGCCACTTCGGACTAAATGTCACCCCTCTCGCCGGTTCGCTCTGATGTGACCTGGACGTGACACCGAGGAGAAGGAACAACGGCGGGGAAGGGAAAGACGAGAGCAGAGAAACGCTTCAAATGAAGAAGAACAGCGCGCATGTGAAGGAGATAAACATCAGGTTCTCTAACCCGGGATGGCCTGCTAGAACAAACACGTCTGGAGGTGTCGAGGTTAATATTTAATTCTTTCCCTGGTTCCGTGTTAACTGTAATCCATTTTCCTCTGTTTTGCTTGGCGGCGGTTTGTTGTGTTTCCATGTCGCGCAGGTTAAACAGCAGACAATCTGCACCGTGTTTGTCCAGAGCCTCGCTGTTGAACCCCGAGCTGACCCCAAACACTCCATTACTCCTCAGACACAAGCAGAGGGGAGGAGAGAGAGATGGAGATGGAAATGAAACGGCACGGAGAAAAAGGCAAATTGAAAGAGAAAATGAGACAAACACTTAATATCCATCGGTTGCTCCTCTTCTTTCTGGCGGCGGACGGCCTCGGCGCTCCAATTCATCTTCGTTCTCCTCACAGCGGTGTGTTCAGGGAAGGTCAAAACCCGGAAAATAGGCTACACACCAGGCATTTTGTCACCAGACACCCTTCACCTGCCTCCAACGCCAAGGAGCCGCACACAACTGGGACACGCCGCAGCCAAAAATACATCAGGTGGAGCAGCAACACTGCATGCATTTTACACCGCATTCGTTCTGCATTTACGCCGCATTTGTTGTCCTTTTGGAGGAAGCAGAAGACCGGGACGAGGTGACATTTTGCCGCTCCTTAGTTTGTAGGATCGCACCGAATTATTGTCAGTCCACATGTGTAGCAGGGCCGACGACGCGTCCGCCTCCTTCACATCTCTGAGAGAAAACTCATCCTCGGTGTTTTTCCGGACAAACTCATCACAATCTGTTTAAGCTAATCGGGTCACTGCAAAGAAATCAAAGAAATCTGAAGAAAGCTCCCCTCTGACCTCCTCAGAATCAGCTGATTCTTTATCTACAATCACTTAAATCCATTTGAATTCACTTATTAAGACACTTATATAAGGATCATTTTCCGCTGCGTAGAGAAGACGAAGTGTTGATCCAGAGATTACACATCATCACTGCACTGAACACTATCAGAGGCGAATCTGAAAGACCTGTAAGTCTGAAAATATCCCCAGCAAGAAGGTAAAACTTCGCAGGTCTTCATTAAACATACTGAAGTTACTGCAGATAAAGAATCAGCTGATTCTGAGGAGGTCGGAGGGGAAGGATTGGTTGATTCTTCCTGAAATGACCCAGTTAGAAAGAGGCTTTCGTCAACTTGTTTAGGAAACAGTTTTTTTCTTAATGCATTGCAGAGACGTTTAGTAGCAGCAATGTGTGATATCAGGAAAATGGCGTCAGATTTGGGCTCGATATCTGCAGAAACTAAAAATTAAACGGCTCATATTGGATCAGGGGTCAAAAAGACTTCATCACGCGTCACGTCACAGCTTTTTATTTGCCGCCTGACATGAAAAGAAGCTGCTCATTTACCGTGATCAACCTGCAAGAGATCGCTTCCTCTGATTCGAACGCTGTGGAAGTTTGTTTGTGGAACTTTGTTTATGACCTGCGGGATCCAGACGTGCCGGTGAAATGAGCAGGAATGGGACAGAACCGCTAAAACGAAAGATTTGGCTGCAAAAAGAGGCCGACCAGAGCGTTTAAATCAGCGCACAAAACTGCAAAAACAGAGCTGAATGCCACCGAAAGCAAAGCACTAGTTCGGAGGCCTTTCCCATGTTTGTAAAGTTATTAGTGATCTTCCTGCACTGGAAAAAATGCCCCTCCCAAAACAAGAGAAAAAAAACCTTATTTCAAGGCACTTTTACTTTGAAATAAGTGTAAAAATCTGCCAGTAGAACAAGTGAAAGTTTGCTTGGTCAGATTTCTTGAAATAAGACATGATATTTAGAATATTGAGGTCTTAAAATTAGCAGGGAAAACTTATTTTAAGCTATATTTTAGCAGCATTGTCAAGCTGAGGTGTCTTAGAATAAACCAGACATGATAAAGAATTAAATAGATTTAATAAGTTTAATGTCAGCTTCTTAATTTGAGATGTGTTCAACTTATTTTAGTTGTATTATCGTGGCTCTTCTCTAGATTTAAGACCATCTTGTACTTGAAATAAGATCACACAGATTAATTGAAGCATTCTGAGATATAATGTCTTCTCACAGTTGGCTAGAAATCCTAATATTTAGTGGTGTTTGACAGCATTTGAAGGTGTTGTGTTTTAGGTGAAGCCAGCTACGCCCAAAAGGAGGTGTTTTAACTCAAAAGCAGACATTTGCTTTGTTTTTTTTTTAACACATTTTACACATGCAGCTGTTTTCAGATATGAATTGGTGATTTTCCAATAAAATGCATTTACTTTATTCCTTAAATCCAGATTATTTATCTGATACAAACAACAGCTCAGCTTGAAACATGTATGAAATGAAACGAACCTTGTTTCTTGTAAAATACGACTCAGAACAAGATATTTAAGATGCGTTGTCTTAAAACACGTCCCTCCATCTGCTGAAATGTTACCTGTAAAGTGAATTTATCTTAAATCAAGTGGGTTGAGACATTTGGACTAAAAATAAGACGAATAAACTTGGTAAGATGTTGAGTTTTTGCAGTGTGTGTATGTTTTATATATATATATCACCAGTTTGTTCCAGCGTCACGTAGCCGTAGATGCTTCTCCTAAATATTCATTCAGTTCCTGCTTCACAGTAAAAACCCTGTCGGTGGTGAAATAAAGCCGATACCTGCACAGGAGATCAGAGACACGTGTGTTGAGTCGGTGATTTAAGTGCAACAAACAAGCTCGTTGTTTACAGGAAACGTTTAACGTGGCGCCGCACAGTCAAAGATCATAAAGGATCGTAAACGCGGATGATGTGTTGTTTTTACACTCGTGTGATTTGCAGAAAAGCTAGAAGAGAGGAAGGAGTAAAAGCGCTCGTGTCGTACGACGAAGCGGCAAAAGGGAGCGTCGGGTCGGATTTCCAAACGCACCCTGAGCCTCGAGCCCCGTGGGGACGATCCGGCATCTACACTAATGGCGGGATACGTGGCATTTAGAGCAGAAAGGTGTGACATGCAAGCCTTCACACTCGCTGTCTGCCGCACACGTATTTGCATAGAAGCACGCTGTTACGTCCTCCTCAGGCACTGCTATTAATAACAGCTGACCTTTGCACGTTTAGGCTGTGAAATGATAGTAAAACAGACCTGAGGACGACATGTCGCACCTCTTTTCATCTTCCATCCACCCCTCATCCCTTCAGATTCAGAAAATATCACTGTTTGAATCTTAAATCTGTCTCCGGTAGTTAACAAAGAAACACAGAGCTGCATCTCAACAGAGGAAAATGATTATTTATTAGTGCTAATTAGTCAATTAATCACTCAACGAAACAACAGAAGCATAATTGACAGCGATTGCTTTGATGGATAGTATTGTTTTAGTCACTTATTAAGCAAAAATGCCAGATATCCTCCAACTCCAGCTCCTAAAATGTGAGAAACGGCTCATTTGATCCGTTTTATTTCACTGTAGATTAGATATTGTGACTTTTGGACTGTTAGCTGGACGAAACAAGTTGAAAGATGCCACCTTGGGCTGTTCGAAAATTAGCATTTTTACGATTTAGTGACATTTTATTGCCTCAACACAGTAGTAATAATAATTAGTTGCTGCCCTTTAAATCACACCTTCAGCGAAAATTAGAATTAATACACCTCAGATCGAATTACAGTCAACTACAGGTAACTTTAGTCGGCTCAGAGTGCATTTAATTAAAACATTTGACGTACAGTTAATCGTTTTCTTGTTTGTTTTTTTGAGCAAAAAAACCCAGCCATTACCGGGATCAAGGTCCTGAAACGTTTGGATTCAATCTATCAGTTACAAATTAGTCGTTTAACAGTAAATTAAATCAAAATTTCACTGACAGTCCATCAACTGATTAATTTATCAGCAAAAATGCCCGACCGTTCTCTGCGTCCAGGTCCTAAAATGTTTGGATTTGAATAATTTTGCGTGCCGTAGATGACAGCATATTTAAAGCTGACCTAATTTATTATATTACCTTTGAAAATAGAAGTTAAAATGGGCATTTTTCATGATATATAGTCGTTAATTGACTGTAGATGAATCCAGGATTTCCCTTTTCTTGGAATATTTATTCATTTATTTCCACTATTAGGTATTGAATGGTAGAAATTATAGAATCATCTGGAGCGAATTTAAAAATCTGTGAAATATTTTTAAATTGCCGTATGACGTGATGTTCGCTCCAACCACAGCGAGTTTTAGTCTTAATGAATCCGTCTTATCGGCAGCATGTTGAAGCTAAACTGGGTTGTTAAGTCGCTCTTTGAGGCTTCAGCTCGATGAGATCATCCCTAAATAATTAGACGAATGACGAAAAGTTTTTTGTCCGAAGTCGACCAGCGTTAACTTTCTGTGAAAACTCTTCCTTTCAACTCCATTCAAAGTGGTTTTTCTTGGCATTAAGGTTGAAAGAACGCAGCTCGGCCAAACTCACAGTTTACTTCTGCCTTTCCTGCTCAACTGAAGTGAAAAGCTTTATTTGGATGAAAGCGCGCGAGAACAAAAAATAAATATTTGCCAAATTAATTTTTCCCGGTTCAGTTGAAGGAGCCGCGTCTCTGAGCTCCCTCCTCTCCCAGAGAGGTCGACGGACGGCGGAAGATTGCCTCTTCAGTCGCCGCTCTCCTTCGCTCTCCCCCCCGCCATCTGCTTTTCAGATCGCCGCGGTTCGAACCGAAACGCGAACCAAATTTGAAACGGCAGAGACGAGCAGCTGCTATCTTTGTAAAGGTCAGCGAGGAATCCGAGGCCTCCCAGCTAAAACAACACACACACACCGAGTCCCTGCAGATCGATTTCCACTTTTACAGTTATTTTAATTCCTCCTTCCATCCTCTCTCTTTCTCACGTTCTCTCTCTCTCTCTCTCTCTCTCTCTGCCGTCAAGTGTTCGCTCTGCCTGCCAAGCCCCTCTCGGTCTGTTTGGAGCAGAAAAAACTAAAAGACAGTTTCTAATTTGGTATCAATTTGTGTCCAGCGCGGTCGCTGCTGTGTGTGTGAGAGTTTTCAGCGTGCGTGGCTTTCTCATTTTATTCCCATGATGCCATATGGGCCACACACATTCCCACCCCAAGAATCACTACTGACAGAAATAGTTGTTCCAACATTTTGACATCCACATCCTGTTGTCTGTGTTTACGTCAGTGTCTGTGTTTATCCCGCTCTTTCTCTCGTTGGCTCTTCGGCAGCCACTTGTACCTGAACGTTTTAAACGGACACGAAACTTCCCTTAAAAGCTGCAGGACCATTTGTTTGAAACTTAATTCATAGACTTGTGTCCCAAACTGGAGGTATTCCATCTCAAATCATCAGGGGCCTCATTCGCTTGAAACTTTCTATCATAAACTTTAGATTTTTTAAATTAAAAGCTATGTTTTGGTGACAGTATCTCAGGAACTGTTGAATATACCAGCTTATAGTAACTGCTTAAGCCACGGGTGTCCAATCCTGGTCCTCGAGGGCCACTATCCTGCATGGTTTAGATGTTTCTATCTTCTGATACACCTGATTCAAATGATCAGGATCGTTATCAGGCTTCTGCAGAGCTTCATGATGAGCTGATCATTTAATCAGGTGTGTTGGAAGAGGGAAACATCTAAAACCTGCAGGATAGTGGCCCTCGAGGACCAGGATTGGACACCCGTGGCTTAAGAGTTTAAGTAGGTGGTCGATGCATTAATGCACTAATATTTTTTTTTGTGCTACAACATGTCAAACCTGCAAAATCAGTTGTGAAAGTTCAATGAAAATACTTGGCTTTTCAATTTTGTGACCAATCACTTCATCTTAAACTGATTCCATGTGTTTAATTTTGTGTTATTGTGACATGCAGCCACATGTGCTTCAGAAAATATCACTTTTTATACAACAGTGTTTTTTTAATGGGACTTCTCCTGACTGTTTTTTCATGTTTCAACTCCCCTTTAATCCAAAATTATTTGATCTAATTGTCCAATATTGCAGATTTTTGATCAGTGGCATGGTGAGAAATAACAATGAACATTTCAGGTTTTTATCTTTAATAGTTTCTGAGATATTGTTGTTCAAACAGCCTCAAAAACCCCTTTTAATTTGCTCTGGAAGACAGAACTCCCTGATGTTTGACTGGTGTCTTTTTCTATAATTGCTACAATAAATGAATAAATATTCCAAGAAAAGGGAATTTCTGGATTCATCTACAGTCAACTGGAGATTATTTGTCTAGAAAATGACTGAAAATCATGAAAAATGCCCGTTTTAATTTCTATTTTGAAATGTCAGATAATAAATTGTGTGTTTTATCTAGTCAGCTTTAAACATATCGTCATTTATGGCACGCAAAATTATTAAAATCACAACATTTTAGGACCTGGATGCAGAGAACGATCGGGCTTTTGTGTCAGAAAACCTGCTGAAAGTGGGTCGACGGGCAGTTTAAGAAAAAGTATGAAGTGTTTGACATATCAAGATCAAATTTAACAAACATCTTTATTCTAAAAATCTGAAGTGATTCTAAGTGGAATGACCCACAATGTAATTTTGAGGATATGAATCTGTATAATAACGTCCAACAGCTTTACTGTGTGATTTCTGAATTAATTTGTAAATGTTCATTAGTTCTGATTATTTTCTTTACCAGTAATATTCAAACATAATCCGGTTCAGTACTTGGAAGGTACATTTTGATGTGTTGAGCCTCAGCTGTAGCTTGTATGTGGGGTTTCATAGAGGAAGTGTTAACATGTTAGCACAGCAAACCAAGGTGGCATGTTAGCATTGTTATTGTTAGCATCTTGACATTAGCATCAAAAGCACCACTGTGTCTGAGTACAACCTCACTTGATCTAAAACTGGCTCGCAAGCTTCGACCTGTATCAGTTAGTGTTTACAGATGATTGATTATTGACCGCTAGGGGATGTAAAAACAAGGGCATTGATTTGTAACCGTTTCTGCGCCAGACTCTTCCCTGAACCCTGCTGTCCCCTAAGAAGAATATCTGGCTCTGTAGATGTTTACTTGGCCGGTTCTGCCGAGGAGGGCGGTCCTCGCATTTCCCACATTTCACATTCTCTTTGCGGGATTTGAACCGGCGACCTCGGGGGTCAAACCCTCCCGCGCTCCCCGTGTTCTCTGAGCTTCTGCTGTCCATTTGTCCTCTATGGAGATAAACTGTTGTTTACACTGCGGGCCGCATCGGAAGTCAAGCATGGCGGGACGGATCTGTCCGCTGCGTGTTCGGGCCTCGCAAGAGCAGGACAACGGCGAAACCTTGAAAATGAGCGAGGAAATTAGCAAGGGGGGATTTGGCTGGTGTTTTGGCTGAAATGCTCGTGTGTGTCTGTTTGTGTACCTGACTTGTGTGTGTGTGTGTGTGTGACCTTAAGTGTTGCATATGCAGTGCTTGTGTGTTTATTTGCAGTGTTCTTCCTTCGAATGACATATTTGCACACATGCAAGAACGTCACTGATTGTATTGCATTGTTGCATGAGTGTGGACATGTTTGTGTGTGTGTGTGTGTGTGTGTGTGTGTGTGTGTGTGTGCGTGTGCGTGGCAGGTGTTTTGCGTCACCACCCACCATCCATCAAGTCAAATGGGCGAATGACAGGAAGAACAAAAACAAATCCCTCGCTCCGGCAAGAATAAACGACTGATGCCGACCAATGACAAGTGTTTATTGTGAGTGTGTGTGTGAGGAAGGGGATCTGTGTGTGTGTGGATGTATTTTAGTCCGCATGTATACGTTTGTGAATGCGTGTGGGTGAAACTGAAAGGGAGAAGGACAAAGCAAATGAGCGTTGAGAGACATGGAGAAAGGAGAATGAGGCGGTGTTTATTGTTGTACCAGTTCAGTAGGCGGACGCTCACACTTCCTGCTCAGAGTAAATACTTCCAACATGAGCGGTTTGAACTCTCAGATCTGGTTAGACTCATGATATACTCACTTTTTTATTAGTGGCAGTGTTCACATGCTGAGCGACCTGCTGTGTGTGCATCGAGAGGACTAAAAAGTGTCCACTGGGGGGCGCAAGAGAGCAAAATCATCTCCGACACACTTTGTTGTTTGCTGCTGCACGGCGTAAACTTGGCAAAAGCGTACCCGGTCAGCACATTATAACATTTATTAACTTGCTAACACTAGTAGCACACATCATGTGACCGTGCAACCAACTGGAACCAACCCAAATCAGCAGCTCAGACAGGTGTGAGGCCAACAGTTACTTTAAAAAGAGTCAAATAAGGCGTTCCAACGTCAGACAGCAGTCGATCGTGTTCGTTTAACTGTGGTTCCAGCTCGGTAATAATCAACCTCGCATGCTGAAAAATAAATAGTAGTTGTTATTAATTAGCTTCACTCAAGACTGGATATTTGCAAAATAATCAAATCTGAACATACATGGTGTCACCAGTCTTTTCCGTTGCTGAGCATCTGCTTATTGACAGACAAAATTATTCATCGATGCTCCTTGAACGCCTCACATCCACGTGCTAGCTGGAAGGCTACCGTGACCAAACATTACTTCACAAAGAGTCAAATGAGGCGTTCTAATGTCAGATTTACACAATTTGAAACCAAGTACTTTATCTGAGGTGTTTTTTTATGTGCACAATTTTCAATAAAATGTCCTTACAAGTCAATCATGTTCTTTTAATTGTGGTTTCTAATTTTTTTTGAGGGGTGGGGGTGCTGAGCTCGCTAATAATCAACCTTGCGTGCTAATAAATAGTTGTTAATAACAAGCTTCACTCAAGACTTGATATTTCAAAGTAATATAAAACATATTAACTTTGTCGCCAGTCTTTTCCGGACACCTTTTGCTGAACCTCTGCTTTTTGACGGACAATATGATTTACCGATGTTCCATAAACGCCTCACACGCAGGCTACGGTACATGCTAGTGAGTTGACTGCGAGCCTCTAGTCTCCACTCGAGTAAACTGAGTATTCTCCATGGACTGTTTCCTAAGAGCAGTTTTTACACTTCTAAACCCAGATCATGTTAGTTTAACTGTGATTTCACCTCTCCACTCGTTTATTTGGTCCAGTTTGGTGTCAATCAACCATCAAGCTGATGAATAGTTGTCCTTATTTGCATTTTCTAGTTTTGCATTGGTGCAAAGTTTGACATTGACTTTGCAAAATGATCTGAAAAGGTTTTACTTGTCTTCTCGTGAGGTTGTCTGATTTCACCCCTATAGATTGTGCACAGGCTAAACTCTGCTTATTGACAGACACTACAATTTACTGATGTTACTTGAACGCCTCACAGCCAGGCTACGGTACATGCTAGCTAGGCAGCTGCAGTTCAGGCAGGCATTCGACCAAAAATCCCTTAAAAAAAAGTCAAATAAGGTGTTTTATTGTCTGATTTACCCAATCTTAAACCAAGTATTTTATTTACTCGGCCTGTTTTCTATCAGTTTTCTATTAAGAGCACATTTTAAACATCAATACTGTGGTTGATCATATTTGTTTAATTGAGAAAAGCCTCATTTTTTCTATTTGAGATTAATACTTGCCTTAATTATAATTATATAGCACCTATCAATGGATATAATTGAATACTCAGGAGCATTTTTATGGGAACAACTAATTCCATCACAGTTAGCTGTTTTTATAATAGGTTTAAATGTGTCAAAGTATAATAAATGACATTGATTTTTTATTGAAGAACCTCTATAAACACTGCTGACCTGCACTTCTGAAACTAGTTGTGTGATTTTAATTCAAATTATGGTCATTGTTTTTTAAATTAAGGTTCATGTTTACACTTTTTTGGCTTACATTTAGAATAAAAGCTAAATTTGTCCACTTGGCATTGCTCGATAAAATCAAATCAAATGATAATAATAAACTTTACTTACTGGAGTTACCTGGTGCATTATAAAATATTAAAATATACAATAAAAATCAGCAATTAAACATTAAAAGAAGACAGTAGAGACTTTAAAAGAGCAATAATGGAGCATCAGAAGATTTATAAAGTGTTATTTAAAAGCCTGTCTGTACTAGAGGTGTAGAAACAGCAGTAATTAGCTAAAGAGGAGATGTTTTGTGGGCAGGAAGCGGATCTCGGGGAGAATGAGAAGACGTCGTGTGAAGTGAAGTGAAGGGAAATGAAGGGAATTCTGGGAAGTGAGGACATTTTTGGAAAGCCATGAATTAATTGGGTCAGGGTTGTGGACGAGAGGAGGAACAAAGCCACCGAGGGTCCTCGCAAGTGCGGTGTGCGTCGGTGTGTGTGTGTGTGTGTGTGTGACGGGGTGGTGATGACCTCCTCCAGCTGTCTGAGGATAATGAGAAGCTGTCAGCACCGAGAGGACACACACACACACACATTCATGGTTACACAAACACACACACACACTCATTCACACTCCGAGGAACACACTCGCTAGATGTGAATCTGTTTACTCCACGTCACTTTATTTTAGCGGAGGATCAGTGAGGTGACTGATTATAAATAAAAATACACTCCTTTGGCTTTGATTCAGCCGCCTCTTCCTGATTGGTTACTACCTTATGCCCCGCCCACATTATGTGATCTGATTGGTTGTACATCAGCAGGAGGTGTGGGAAAGACTGTTACTCACCATTTGAACATTTGTTTTTTGTCTTCATCAGAGGTGCAGCTTCTTCAGTGATTGTTTTTCCTTATAAGAAATGTTTCCCTGCAGCATCGATGTGTAGTCGTTGCCTCCTGATGTCAGTTTTGGCTCCCGTCACTGGTCAGCTGCAGTTAAAACTACAGTTTTAAACATATCCAAGGCTTTAAGTCTATGTGAATTACATTATCACAGAACCACAACTAGAACCACACAAAAGTTTGGATGTCGGACCACAGCAGCGCCGACACCTGAAGAGAAAACAATCAGGAGAAACCCTACACCTGTCTCTGGTTTCATAACACATCATCATGTTGGAAATTCCAGTTTAAGTCTGCATTTTTGCCCTTTAATATGTTCACCAGTGTTTACATTTCATGCCGTGCTGTATTACACAGTGACATACAGTTCAGCAAAATTAAATTAACCAGAAATACACGGCTCATTTTGCTTTTTTGGAGGAGCTTTGATTAAATGGCTAATCAGTGAAACAGTTAATAGATCAATCAGCGGGTTTCAGCAGAAAAATGTCATAATTTAACACTATAAAATGTTTTATTCATACTTTCTGTCTATGGTTTTACTAGATGTTGTCTATTATTTACCAGAACAGAGAAAATCTATCTTTTCAATTCTTAATATACACATTTTTTTTTTATAAATAGCAGCAAATATCTGTAGAGTAGTGATATTTTTGTTGATTTAAATGCAGTAAAAACGTTTGAAAATGTGAACAGCACTTACAGCTCTTTTATGGTTAACATGTAAATTTGTTTTGTTTTTAATGTGATTTTACCTCTGATGTTATTTTAGGCAGCATTTATCGTTTCTGTGCTTGTCTTGTTCAGTCAGGAACGTGTTTTTGTGCTCGAGGTCTTTTTTTCATACGATCACACACGTTTATGGTGATCGCGTGTTTACCTTTATTGTGCTTTTTTAGAGCTCAACTTTACCTGTACGCCACACACACACACACACACACACACACACACACACACACACAGTATCCTTTCATCTGCTGAACCCCATGTAGAAATTAACCACAATTACACACACACACACACACTGGCAGGTTGGACCCCAGGGTTCAGTTTGGGAGGAAACTCCCTTTCTAATTTTCCTCATAAAGACTCTAATGAAGACTAATGACGGAGCAAAGAGTGTGTGTGTGTGTGTGTGTGTGTGTGTGTGTGTGTGTTTAACTGCCTGCTCTGTCTGGGAATGTCTCTGTTCTCTTTCCTTTTTCCTTCCATCCCTCCATCTTTTCATTCAGCTCCATCCTCGTCTTTGTCTTTGTGTGTTTTCTGTCTTTTCTTATCTTTGCTCAGGCAGCAGGAGTTACTGTGATTAATGTGTATTTTTGGATGATACTTCTGTCTATAACATTATATAAATAGTACAAAATGCCTGTTATAATTTCCTCTACATTGAGGCAGCATCTTTACATGTTGTGTTTCTGAAACCATGAGGAGCCTTTTTAATCATAAACTGTGGATATTTAAAATGGTGTCTGTCAGATTTTAGATTGATGTGACGGATTTGTTTTAAAGACCTACTTTCAGGACGGCTCTGTTATTTATTTATTGGCGCCTCTGAAAAAAAGGAGCTATATTCCAAATTAACATCATCCATAAGCCAAGCCCTACAGAGAAGACAGAATCACAATGTTTATTCTTCTTTAGTCTCAAATTGTGTCTAATATTAGAAATCTATTTACATTATTGAACTGACAGTTTAATCTGTTAAATCTATATATTATTTTATTTTTTTTTATTTTATATTTTTTATAAATTAACAAATATATTTTACCAGTTTTGAGCTAAAATAATTAAATTTTCTTTTTTGTTTTGTTTTTTTTAAAAGTAATTTTATGACAGTTTAAAGTTACAGGTTTTTTAATGATGTTTTATTTTGGACTAGTAAGTTCACAGTGTCATCTTATTCATATATTTGTGCATTTTTTTTAAAAAGAAGAAGAAGAAATAAACAGAAAAAAAAATCAGTAAAATTAAAAGGAACATTTCTGGAAATTAAAAGTTTATTTATTATATCAACTATTATATTCACTATTCTCTATTATATCAAAAAAAAATTAAATTAAAGTAATTTTATTCTTTATTTCAAGATATTTCAGGTTTTTTTAAAGTAGAAAACAAAATCAAAATTGGCGGCTTGTAATGTTATTTTTCCGTCCAAGGTTTCATCATCTCAGGTGGATTTTTAGTTGTTTTACACTGAAATCTCCAACTTTACTGTGTGTTTTGCGGCTTTTATGCTAAACAGGAAGTGACTTTGTGTCTGTAGCTTGGACTTAGCAGAGGAAGTGACTTGTTGGATCGGGCATCGGCTGTATTTTCGGGTCGATTTCTCCTTTTAAGATCAATAATTAACCTTTTCGTGATGGGTCACAGTTTGTCCCAGACCCATCTCTCCCTCTCTATCTTTCCTTACCCATCATCCTCTGATCTTTATCTTTTGTCCATCATCTCTCTATTTTTTTACTCTTTCCTCCATCTTCCTGTTTCCTTCATTTTCTCCCACGTCGACTCCGGGATCCTTCAATCTCTTTCCCCCCGCGCTGTCACCTTTTCATCCTTCCTTGTTGCCTCCTTCGCTTCCCATCCATCCTTCTTCATCTCGGGCTGTTTTTTTTTCCTCACCGTCCATCGCTCTGTGTTTCTGCCTCCATTAGGGGGAAATGGAAAAAGTGACATCAGCTATTTGGTAAACGGAGAGAGATGGAGAGGGGGAGAGAGAGACGGAGGATGAAACGGGGGGATGGACGGACAGAAAGCAAAGGTCAGAAGAGTGACGGTGGGAATGATTGTAAAAGAGGGAGAAGGAGGAGAGGAAGGAGGTGAGAGAATAAAAGTAAAGGAAGAGGGGGAGAGAGAGGTGGAGATCCATTAAAAACAGAGTGAGGGAGGGGGAAGGCTTCACCTCATTAACCTGGTAATGCAGAGTAAATATACAGTCTAAATGGAACATAGACGACGTGTGTGTGTTTACTGTCAGGCTTCCCTGTGTGTCCACCAAATACATTAGCAGAATACCAAAGTGCTGCTCTCTATTTGCACTGTGTGGCTCGGTGTGTGTGAGCACGTGAACGCCTTCTGAAATGCCACGGTGTTTGCGCGTAGATGTCTTATAATCACACAAAGTTATTTTTACACCAGTTTGGCAACAGCTGACGTATTAAATGATTAGCCTGTCCCGTCTGTGGCTCTCAGCTCGCTCACTTTACCTTTGAAAAACCCCTCACTGGTCAGTGAGTTCACAGGATCTGAATTTATTCTCAGGGTTTTTTGTAGTGGGTCCTCCTCGTTACCTACAGTAACTTTAGTTTATTTAATGAAGCAAAGTTTTACCTTCATACTATGGATATTTTCAGAGTTACAGGCCTTTGAAGGACATAGAGTGGAGCATTGTGGGGGTTTAGCTAGCAACGGGTCACCATGACAAAGACTTCTGTGGCGGTTAATGGACCTTTTCCATCATTTCTGAGCCTCATAACTTCATCAGTCCAGCAGACAGACACATGTTTTAGTTCATTTTCTCTATAACCATCTCTGAGCATCAGTATTATGGGATGTATCATAGTTTGAACAGCAGTTTAATGACATAGAGTCATACAAACAATCATTGGTTCTCTGGATGTGTTTCTGTTTTCTGATAATCCACCAGAGAAAACTTTAAAAAGTGCATTCTGGGTAATCTTTCAAGGCTCATATCACCATCTGTGATAGATGGTTGGTCAGAACAAGTTCTAGACAGATGTAACTTCTGTTTGAATAACCAAAGCATATGGCAGCAGTTCTTACACATTGCATCAGGTAAGACTGACACATGCAGGTAACGGCTTTAATGTTGCATCAGCTGTTAATTACGACTGTGGCAAGCTTTTAATTTTGTTTTCTGTGTAAAGGATAAACTGGAGCAACTTTAAGCAACAGTTCAGTCAGAGATGTCGCGTTTACCAAAACAAAAAGGGTGCAAATGCTCATTGGACAATATTTTTGAAAGCCCCTTTTAAACATTAGTTAGCTTTGCCTTAACTCATTACACATATTTTTTCCTTAGCATGACTCGTGAGTGTCTGGGGTCCGTGTATGTCGCGGCCATTCGTTTTCTTATTTTGAGATTTCAAAATAAAAACGAAAAATAAACCGTTTACCGTTTTTTTCAGTGATAATACAAAATGAAAAACGGAAAACGGGCCCTAATTCATTATCCATTATCCGTTATCTGATTTAATTACATGTGTTTGTAAATGGAAATTAAAATTAAAATACACCCGTGGAAAACTTATTTCTCTACTTCCTGTTGGTTTTGGCTCCGTGACCCGTCTGACTTCTGATGAGGAAGGATCTGGTATCTAAAGCTCCAGTGTTAGCTCACTGTTAGCAGACCTTGCTGTGTGCCGTGGCCTGATGAAGACCCACTGTGGGGTCCAAACGTTGCTCGGCACACATTGTTCATAAATTCACAGTGGACTTTTCACCAGTGTGGGGTTTATTTGTCCCTTTGGAGGGACCTTGTGGTGCCGCTAGCTCTGCCGCTAGCGCTAAATCGCTAGCGTTCAGCTGCTTCTCGGGACGTTTTTGGGGAGGTTTGGAGGTTTTCTGTTACTTTAGCTTTGCCAGAAAGCAAAGTAGCAATTTAGTGCTAGCAGCGGAGCTAGCGCTAAATCGCTAGCGCTAAATCACTAGCACTAAATCGCTAGCGCTAAATCACTAGCACTAAATCGCTAGCACTAAATCGCTAGCTTCTCTTCAGAAGTCAGACGGGTCATGGAGCCAAAACCACCAGGAAACAGAGAAATAAGTTTTCCACGGGTGTATTTTAATTTTAATTTCCACATCTAATTAAATCGAATAACGGATAATGGATAATGAATTTGGGCCCGTTTTCCATTTTTCATTTTGTATTATCACTGAAAAAAAGGGAAACGGTTTATTTTTCGTTTTTTTTTTTAAAATCTCAAAATAAGAAAACAAATGGCCGCGACGTACACGGACCGTCTTGGAACTAGTCGTGTTAATGATTAATCCGTTAATTGCAGTCACTAATTTAATCGATATAAATGTATATCAACCAATAAGGCAGAAGAAGACGAGACAGCAGTCATTATAATACTGTATATTTGCAGTCAGCTCAAACCCAGAGAACAGTGACAGACTGAGAGATCATCAGGAGAGAAAAAAAAAGCTTAATAAAAATAAAACGAAAACCAGGAAACGCTGAATGTCGTCTCTATCTACACAGAATATCCCTTTAAGCCCAAGCCCCGCCCACCCTGGCCCCGCCCTCCCTCAGTCCTCCCGTACACATTTCAAATAGTAATCAACAAATAAACAAATAAAACACGCAGTGGAATAAACAAAACTTCAACACAACAGTCTGCACTCTTAGTAGGTTCAGAAAATCGGGGGGATAAAAGGTTTCTGGTGTTTGGTGTTGCGGCGGAGCGCTTGATTTTCACACCTGCGATGAGTTCTCAAATCCAAAAACAGCTAAAAATATTGAATTTGAGTTTAACCTGTTGTTGGAAGTGTTAATTTTGCAGTCAAACCGAGCGCTCCAGCTCTTTAATTGGACAAACACTAGAAACTGCAGTACGACTCCCCGGTGACAGGGAGGTCAAAAGGTCCAACATGGAGGAAGAGGATTCAACGTACCTTTAGGATAATATCGTGTCTAAAAATCACTCCATTGTATTAAAAAATGCTTTCTTTTTTTTTTTCTTTTTTCTTTGTTTTTTTTTTTTTTTACACTTTTGCATCGTTTCAGAAACTGATTCCACAGGGTTGGAAGGGTGATAGAAAATACTTCATACATTGAAAAGCTGCATCCAACATTTTCAGAGTAATGCCTCCTTACAGAGAGAGAGAAAATGAAGGCGGTGGAAAACACGTGTCGAGAAAACAAGTCTAAAGGAGAGGAGTCATGCAAAAAAGTGAGGATGTATAGAAGGAGGAGGAGCTGTTTCATATAAAGATAAAGAAAAGTTTTCTAAGAGGAAGGGGAGGAGGAAGAGAGTTGGAGGTAACGAGTGTACAAAGGTTAAAATAAGCCAAATGACAACATAAAAGTTTTCCCATGCATTCTTTTCAGTCCCTGTACGGAAAAACAAAAAATGAATGAAACATGAGAGACAGAAATAGCCTCCCAAGTTGTTTTCCTCCTTTTTTTTCTTCAGTTTTTTTCCATCTCAACATTTTTAACACTCCTTTTGTTTTTGTTTTTTTTTTAAACCCCTCTTTCTCTGGTCCTGAGCTCCTCCGATCAGTTAAAACACCATCCAGAGTGGAGCCAGCAGCCAGCCGGTGTAGGTGGGTTGAATTTGCCGTCACGTCCAGAGGGGGGCGGTGAAACAGTTTCATGGAAGGTGAATGAAAAGTCTTTTCATCATCCCGCGGGTCGCAGCATGTCACCGGACCGTTTTAAAAGCCAGTCCTGTGGTGTTTCCCAAATGATGTCCAGCTACGAGGATTGAGAGTTTGTTCTCCAAACGTCCGGTTACTTCTCGGTTTTCCTCGCCTTTGATCAGGAATGATTTTTGAAATTTTTCAGTTTTCCAAACAAAGGAAGGATGATGGAAGTTCTGGTGCAGGGACAGAAAAAGAGGAATGAGCGGAGTGGAGTTTGTCTAAAAAGAAGAAAGAGAAGACAAAGTAGAGAGACGACCCCAAAATAAGTCCAAGTGAGGAGCGCGTCTCTTAGTAGTCTCATCGTTCGATAGCAACGTCACAAAAGACAGAATCCCGCCGGGGGAGGTTGTCGCCGTGGCGATCCGGGCTGCCATGGAAGCTGTGGTTGCTGTGGAAACGGGCTGGTGGAGTTCTTCTGTGCAGGAAGGGGAAAGGGGGCGGGGTTTTCTGGAGGCGGAGTCTGTCTCTCTAGAACATCATGGGGGTCTTCAGGAACGGCCGGGAATCTGGGTAAAAAAAACAACAAAGAAATCGTCAACACGGCGCAAACAAAGTCTGTTGGATCCCAGACAAGCCCCCATTTATGTTACAACAACATGGGTAGCAACACAAAATGGAGACGGACAAAAACAATAGTGTTTGTTTCCAGTAAATACCATAAGAAAATATTTAGGAAAAAAGTGCAGCGTAACAGTGATAAAGCTGGCGTCGTATTTGAGTGATTGTAGCTAAGTGTGGATGAATAATTGACCAGGCTGGTAATCGGTTGACTCCTACTTACTTGAGGCAATTTGTCTAACTTCAGATGTCTGCCTTTGAAAACACAAATGGCTTTATACAAGTTTGTTTTTATACACATCTGAAGTTAGGTTCCACCTCCAAACAGTTCCTGTATGTTTGTCACTGTACTGAACCAACTAGGGATGTCCAAATGTAGTTTGAGTCGTTTAATATTTAGTTTCTGCTTTTCTAAATAATAAGTATGTTAAAGTGAACAGCTCTGCACTGCATTAAGAAAATAATAGCATTTCTGCATCCAGTTTAATCTAAATATCCTGTAGTTGATCAGGGAACTTGTTGTAAAGCTCCAGTAGGACGCTGTCTGAAATGTAGTGTTAGAGGGCCTGATGTACTGTGGCTCCACAAGCTCCAAAAGATGGAGAAAACCTGTATTCTTCACATGCATGTCAGAAAATGTATTGGAGATCAGCTGTAGTACCTGGTTGTTCCACCAGGTGGAGCCTCTTACTGTTTAATACTGGAGAGACCAGAGGAGACGTCACTCAGACTACAGGAAGTTCATGTTGGCAAGCAGTGTGCAATTTGAACAAATTGTTTAAGTAGAGTAATTAGATATTATCAGGTAAAATACACAGTGCAACCATATGCTGTAGCCTTCATAGTCAGTCAACATCAAACTGATATTTGAAAAGTTGGAGATAGGCGAGACTTCTCTTTGCTAAGCTATCGATAACGTTGATGTCTAACTGAAGACATCAGAATTTTTTAAAATTTTGTTCAAATTACTTTGATTCACATTCATTCTTTAGCTGTCATCCATCTATTACTGTTAAATACAGCAGCAACCAGAGGTAGCTGGCAAGCAGAGAGCATGGTGGGAGTTTAGCTAGCAACAGGCACCATGAAAAGGCTTCTCTTGTGGTAATGCCCGAATTTTACCCGATACAACTTATATCCTGCACTTTACTTGGTTATTAAGGACTATATTTTGAACAAATTATTTAAGTAGCATATTAGCTAGCAGTGGGCACCATGACAAAGACTTCTGTGGTGGCTAATGACCTCCAGACTCATTCACATTTACGCTTTAGCCGTCATGCATCTGTTACTGTTTAATACTGTAGCAACCAGAGGAGCTTAGCAAGCAGAGAAGCATGGTGGGAGTTTAGCTAGCTACGGGCACCATGACAAAGACTTCTGTGGTGGTTAATAATAGCTGAGGTGTGCCCAAACTGAGACTGAAGACATCAGAATTGTTTTTAATGTTGGACAAATAACCTTGACTCACATTCACGCTTTAGCCGTCATACATGTTATTGTTTAATACTGTAGCAACCAGAGAACATGCTGGGAGTTTATCTAGCAACGGGCACCATGACAAAGGCTTCTGTAATGGTTAATGATAGCTGAGGTGTGCCCAGATTTGACCCAACACTACTTATATCCTGCAATTTACTTGTTTATTAAGGATTGTATTTTGAACAAATTGTTTAAGTAGCATATTAGCTAGCAACGGGCACCATGACGAAGACTTGTGTGGTGGTTAATGACCTCCAGACTCCTTCACATTTACGCTTTAGCCGTCATGCATGTTACTGTTTAATGCTGTAGCAACTAGAGGAGGTTAGCAAGCATAGAAGCATGGTGGGATTTTAGCTAGCTACGGGCACCATGACAAAGACTTCTGTGGAGGTTAATGACCTCCAGACAGATTCTGAAGACAAGCTGGAGTATGCTAGGACAGAGTTTCAGTCGTCTAAAACATCAGTACTGCTGTGCTTAATTTGTGTTATCATTTAATTGATCATTGATTGATAATGCTGGGGATGTAGTGATTAAATCTCTAAACCGAACCAGTCTGTTTCCTGAAAATACACGATTTGTTTTCTGAAGCAGCCTAGCTCTGAACCTCTTGTTGTAGCAGCTTCATGTGAGCTCTCATTATCACAAGCACTTCATACTTTTATCATGATTACTAAAGCAGGAAGTCGTTTTTTTTTTTTTAAACTGGAAGTGTTGCATCTCCCTTTACGCAGCATCCGTTTACGATAGAAATCTCATATCTCCAATTTTGCCAGGGTCGACTCTCCCTCCCCGTTCCTCTCATTTCACCTCCGTCGCTCTCCTTCCGCTCCCCGTGGTGCTGTAGCTGCAGCCGCCCACACAGGAGCACGTGCACACGCCAGCAACACGCCGAGCACACGCGTGCGTACGGCGCAAACACACACGCGTGCATCCAGCAGGAGCGCACCTTCCTCTCCCCGCGGTGTCATTGTTTTCTGCGAACGTTGCAAAGTGTTTACATTTCTGCATAACAGCAACCATAAAGCTGCCCTCCCTCCTCTCTCCACCCTTTCCTTTCCTTTTGCCCTCTGCTACTTTTTACTGATCCCCTCCTCGCTTCTTGTCGTCTCCCCCCCCCTCGCGCCTCGTCCTCTATTCATCATTTTGTTTTTCAGACGCGAAACAGACACCAGGTCCCTGCGTCGGAATAAAAAAACTTTCTTAAATTTTCTCTTTCATCTTGCTCTTGCCCCTCGTTTCCTCCTTCATACTCCCTGCCTTCCCTCCGTTTCATCCCTCTCATCTCCTGCCCTTCCCTATTTTTATCACTCCACAATCCTCCTCTTTCATCCCTCTATTCTACATGCATCCTCCTCCTCCTCCTCACCTCCCCTCTGCTCCCTCCTGTCCTCTATCTGTTACTCTCATATTATTTTTATCCCGACCCATTCTTCTCTCTGTCCTCTCCTGTCCTTTCTTTCTCTCCTTTAGGCAGCAGCTTTGGCCTGGTGCTTAAAAAACTGTCCTGCAACTTAAAGAGTCGCAGTGTTTTGAACGTATCCGTGTTGATCCCCCCAGTGTCGCCCTCAAAAGTCACGTCTTAAAACTTCTCCCAGCTACAGTTTCAGAACTTCACGTCGACTTAAGACATCAAGTGTTGCCTCAAGTTTTCCTCTTTGGTCTGTGAAACATCTGAAAGCGCATAAATGTCTTGTTTTGTCCTAATTAGGGATGCAAATTGGTTTCATTGTCAAGGTCCATGTTTCTAGCTGAACCCCCACAATGCTCTCTGCTCGGCAGCATGATCAGCTGATTGGAATTAGATACAGTCCTGTTTAAAATATCCATCAACACTTGGACTTGTTTTTTTTTGGCACGTTTAACTTCTTCGCTAAAAAATTCAGCAATTAGTCTTTGAATTCTGAAGTCGGTATGAAATTAACATTTTAAATGGTAACATTATTTTACGTTTTTGCCTTGATTTTGAAAAAAACAGAACAATTTGCATGTAAAATCTTATTAAAATTATGTTTCATCTGTTAAAAAAAAACAAGAAAAACTAAACAGAACTGTGGTTTCTGCCCACACAAAGAAATCCATATTTTTATAGAATAGTTTTGCTTTTTTACTAAAAAAATATTACAATAATAATAATACAATTAATAATTATTTTTTAACGTAATTTAACAGTAATTGTAGAAATATTTTCTGCTTTTTAAAGAAAACAAAAAACCTACCAACTAGGGATTTAAAATAAGTAAAAATAAAAATATAGACATAAAAATAATAATTAGAAATAAACAATAATATTATAAAAAATTAATAATAATAAATTAATTAAAAAATAGAAATAAAAAATTGATCATTAATTCAAAGGTTAAAAATATTTAAATATGATATAATTAATATTAATTTTAATTTAATTTTAAATAGTTGATTCATGATGTGTGGAGTTGGTTTATTTATCCAATCAGCATTTTAAAAAATCTGATCTGATGTCATTTTTAGTACAGATGTGGTAATTATAGTGACTGAGTTAAACATTCATGTAGACATTAACCATGTTGGCCTTTAATGCTGCACTGGATATCTTGTGAAGTGTGGGAACGTCACAGTATTTTCCTAAATTAATAATCAATCAAGAAAGTAATAGTTGGTTTCAGTCCCCAGTAGCCCGGACTGTATAAACAACAGTCCAGAAAGGTGGGACCTGAGAGCTGCCGACATGTTTTCCTGCTGACGTTCATTTTCTTGCCAGTAGTTTGGGTCTAATTTGATGCTGCTGTCAGGTGTTTTATCAGTGTTTCCTGTTTCATTCTCCCTCCTGTTAGCTCTCTGTTAGCGTTTGGAGCCGGCAGCCCTGTTTCCGTTCCCCCCTCACCTCTATCTGTCACTATAAAACACTCCTGCAGCCTTGGTGTGTGTGTGTGTGTGTGTGTGTGTGTGTGTGTGTGTGTGTGTGTGTGTGTGTGTGTTTGCTGTCCTGGTTAAAAATGACGCTGACCTGCCTTGTTAAAAGTCTATCAGCTGGGTGGAGGAAATGTCACCAGGTCTTGGAACAAGGTCACATTTTTCAACTCTTGTCTCCAGGAATCTGCTCCTCCTCCTCCTCCTCCTGCCGGATTCATCCCTCCTTCTCCTGCCCTCCTTTCCAGCACTTCCCATTTTCCTCTCCTCTTGTTCCTACACTTTCACTTTTCTCCTCTTCATCCTCCCTTGCACCTCCTTCTCATCTGAGTTTCCTTACAGTTTCTCCTTCCTCTCTTACTCCTTTTTATTTGTTTATTTTTCATTTACTCCTCTTTGCTGCTCGTCTGCTTTTACATCTTCTCCTTTTAGCTCTTATCCTCCTTTTTTTCAATCTCTTAGCTGTCCTTTTTTCTGCTTTGGGGTTGACATGGTCTCATATCCATTTGTAACTCGTAAGAAACAACCCGCTGTTTCACTTCTTTGATTAATCAGTGGATTATTTTCTCCGTTAATTGATTAGACGGTCTGTTAAAATGGGTGAAAAACCCAAGATGACGTCCCCAAATATCTCGTTTTCATGTCATGGAGGAAGAAAGAAACCAGAAGAAATTAAATCTGGTTGTTTATTAAAATAGCTTGCAATAATTTAATAATTGTTTCACACAATATCCACAAATACAGCACGACCTGTAGAATGTCTAGATGAGTCCAGACTCACCTTTCCACAGGTAGAAACTTTGCTGCACAAGATGGTTGGTAGTTTATTATAGATGGATGTTATTTCAGGGAAATCTGCATCTATGAGTCTAGTTTGTGACGTGGATATCGATATTTGTTTTTATCGCTCGCTCTCACCTTCCCGTCTTTTCCCATCTCCACCTCCTCTGTCTCTCAATTAATCCTCCGTCCCCTTCGCCTCCCTTTCCTCCTCCTCTATCCACCCCTTCTCCCCCAGTCGGAGCCACATTGCAGCTTTATTTTTATTTGCATAGTTAATCGATTTTTCTAGATTTGTCTTTGTTCTGCACGTGTGCATCCTCCATAGGTGGTGGAGCCGCTGCTCCTTAAGTCACCGTATTTCACACAGCACATTTAAAACAGCGGGCTTAGCGCCAAAGTGGTTACCAATTATGAATTAACCTAACAAGCGTAAGTACTGAGGTTAGGAGCGTGTTGTTTATGGTGTGATTTTACCTGAGTTATTTGCATATAAGGGATTAAATAACCACTTTACTTGACCGTAACACATACTAAGGCAGAGGCTAATAAATATGGAGATTAACCCGACTCATTTAAATAACAAGGACAAGACTCTACAGCAGCAATGCTTCTGAAAATCCAGTTTTATTCCTGCCTTGTGTCAGGGCTCCAGACTGCCAGTAAAATGTTGGAATGTGCAACTTTATTTTCTGAGAATGTGAAGATTTGGTGCCTATCCGGCCAGCTCTGGCAGCTACTGTATCAGTGTAGTAGTTGAAAATAGTACTTCTTCTTCTTATGTGAGGCGTTTCGGGAACATCAGTGAATTGTAGCATCTATCAGCAAGCAGATGAGGACTTTTAACCATTAGGGATGCAAACTTTGCACAGTTGTCCTTACTGATAATCAACAGCCTTATCAATCGGTTATCAATTCATCAAAAACATGAAAGTAATTTAAGTTTATTCTGCGGCCAGATGCAAGAGCCTGAACGCAGTCACTTGACATCAGCTGTTCTAGTGGCTCATAGCTGTCATAACTCCACTAAACGTAACCCACAAGACGAGAGCTCTGACCAATAGGCATTAAGCATCACCTGAGACTTTGTCATGGTGGCCGTTGCTCGCTAAACGCCCGACAATGCTCTTTGCTTGCTAACACAGAACTACCCATCTTCCAGGTTCTAAACAGTAAGAGGTACAACAGCTAATCTACAGTACAGTTTCTGACGTGCACGACCTTTTTCTTCTTATACCTTATAGGTTGATGTTTTGTTAACGGATTAAATTATTCCCGAGTCCAGTACAGTGATGTGAGACTACCTCAGGGAAAACAGTGGTGTCAAAATCGATATAGTGTCTGTTTAAAAAATTTTACAAATTCCAAATTAATTGACAAATTTAAAAAAAACTCAAAATGCAACAGCAGTTTATTTTACAGTTTGTCAAAGATCATTCCTGTTGGCTGAAAACTAAACATTAAGCATCACCGGAGACTTTGTCATGGTGGCCGTTGCTCGCTAAACGCCCACTATGCTCTTTGCTTGCTAACACAGAACTACCATCTTCCAGGTTCTAAACAGTATGATGTCCAACAGCTAATCTACAATACAGTTTCTGACGTGCACGACCTTCTTCTTCTGCCTTATGGGTTGAGATATTGTTAACTGATTAAATTATTCCTGAGTTCAGTGCAGTGATGTCAGACTACTTTAGGTGAAACAGTGGTGTCAAAATCGATATTTTATGTTTAAAAAATTTTACGAATTACAAATTAATCGACAAATTAAAAAAAATAATTCAAAATGCAACAGCAATTTATTTTACAGTTCGCAAAAGATCATTCCTGTTGGCTGAAAACTAAACATTAAGCATCACCGGAGACTTTGTCATGGTGGCCGTTGCTAGCTAAACACCCACGATGCTCTTTGTTTGCTAACACAGAACTACCCATTTTCCAAGCATTAAAAAATAAGAGGTCCAACAGCTAATCTACAATACATTTGCTGACATGCACGACCTTCTTCTTCTGCCTTATGGGTTGATGTTTTGTTAATTGATTAAATTATTCCTGAGTTCAATGCAGTGATGTCAGACTACCTCAGGGAAAAAAGTGGTGACAAAATCGATATATTGTCTGTTTAAATTTTTTTATGAGTTACAAATTAATTTACAAATTAAAAAAGATTCAAAATGCAACAGCAGTTTATTTTACAGTTTGTCAAAGATCATTACTATTGGCTTAACACTTAACATTAAGCATCACCAGAGACTTTGTCATGGTGGCCGTTGCTAGCTAAACGCCCGACAATGCTCTTTGCTTGCTAACACGGAACTACCCATCGTCCAGGTTCTAAACAGTAAGAGGTCCAAAAGCTAATCTACAATACAGTTTCTGACATGCACGACTTTCTTCTTCTTCTGCCTTATGGGTTGATGTTTTGTTAATTGATCAAATTATTCCCGAGTCCAGTGCAGTGATGTCAGACTACTTTAGGTGAAACAGTGGTGACAAAATCGATATATTGTCTGTTTAAAATTTTTTTACAAACATCTAGTCTTGACCAAATCATGTAGCGGTGCAACCAACTGAGAAAGTCTCACTTTCTTTCCTCTTTTCATCATCTTTTTTTTTAAAAACACGGCCAATTAGTCTCGTTGGCTTTTAACAACCCAAACGATCTTTGCTTTTTAATGCTCTCTCTCTTTTCTTTTCTATTCCTCTCCCTATGTCTCTCGCTCCCTTCCCTTGCTTATCGTTTCTCCCCCCTCCCTCCCTCCGTTCTCTCGCTCTCTTTTTGATTGTAATGCAACGTCTTTCTTTGTATTCAGCAGTTTTCTCCTCACTCGTTAATTAAGAGTGTGGAAGGTGAGAGAGGCAGGGGAGAGGTGTGTGTGCTGCTAAACCACCGTAGGTGCAAAATGCTTTTATGGCAGGAGGGATGAGTGTGTGTTTGTCTTTGTGCATGTGTGCGATGAAGGCAGCAAAGGGGTCCTACTGGGCCAATCAACATTAATGAAATCAGGTGGGTCTGTATGTGTGTGTGTTTGTCGGAGTGCTTGGCTTGCAGAAGAGAGGGGATCTAAAAGGGGTCTAAAGAGGAGTGAGAGCTAATTAGAGTTCCCTGTCTCACAAGAGTGTGGATCAAACGCACAAACACACAACTCCAGGTACAGAGTGCACACTGTAGATATTCATTTATACACACACACACAGCTTCAAGTGAAGGTTTTCAATGTCAGGGAGGACTGAGCACAGCTGGTGGAAAGACGACGACACATGCATACTAACACTCGCACATCGCTGCTGCACTTGTGAGGACCCTCATTGGCATAATGCAAAGCTCACTTTAACTTCAGCGCAACTTTTTTTTTGTGTTCTTTCATCTCAAACGGTGAAGAGTCCAGCGTGGCCTCCTTCATGACTCTGACCTGTCTTCCCTGCTGCAGGTGGCGTTTTATGGACGGAACCACCAGACACCGAGCCTCACGTCCAAGACTGTCGCCAAGACCGTGAGTTTGGTAAGTTGTGGGGATGTAAGGGTACGCAAAAATCACGTTTTCAGTGCCTCATTTGTCTTTTCTTTAAATTAAACACTGAGCAGGCGACGGCTCTCTTCCTGTAAGAAGTCTATCAATACTGCTGCAACTTGCTGCGACATACCAGTAAAGAAATAATTTATTTACTAAACAAATAAATCAGTAAATATCCATTAAGGTGCAGCAGTTGGAAAATCAGCTACTGCATTCGTTGCTTTCTTTGCATCACTGATGTTCAGGTGTGTGTTTTCGGTGCACCAAAAACAAGAAATACAAAACATCAAGCTGCTTATTTTTTTCTTTTCTAGTTAAACGCTGGGTTAACATCTGCTGCATCTCACTAATAAAGAAGCCAAATATACAAATTAAATTTAAAAAATCAGCTGCTGTGGCTAAAATGAGTTAACTTGGTAACGGAGCTAAAACACCTGTGTAGTTTATTATCACTTCGGCCCACTCTGAACTGTGACAAGACGCTGTTTAAATGCTACGAGGAGCTTTATTCGCATTCACGCTGAACTTTGTTTCTGAACTGTGTCCTCGGTTTAGGTGGTGTTTACCGCCTGGACTCGGAGAACAACTCCCCCACCTGATACTGAAGTTCGCTTCCAAACTCTCGTCTTCGGTAAGCTCATGCCACAACATCTGTTTTTCCGGGTTGGTTAGGAAAAAGGTTTGAGATAAACGTGAATAAACATGTTGGATTTTTTGTCTGTGAACCAAACTACAATCTGCTGGTGTCTTTACAGAACCATCACAAGTTAAACTGCTGTAATGTGTTCTAGTGGATATTGTACTGGTAGATCAGATATTTTGGTGGTCAGTAAACATCTTGGTTCACTAGCAGGGACTGACCAGTGTGGCTTCTTCAGGACTACTAGTAATGAGTCATCTCCTAATGTTCAGCCTCAATATGTCTGTTAATAATAATGATGATAATGATGGAGGCAGGGGTAGTATTCCGGCAATAAAAGTCATGAATTAGCAAGTTAAAACTGTTCAAACTGTTGTTTCTTTTTCTTTTTTCAAAGTTTGGATGAACATCACACTGCAGAGGCCACTGCAACAGTATGAAACATGGCTGCATCAGGTAAGTTTACCTTTACTATAATAAGACATAGGACTTATAAGGATGCTTCACAAAGTAGGCAAGAACACAAAAAAGAAAATGGAGACACAGGGTTTCCCCCAGAAAACTTGATAAGCCCGGTGGTAGAGAAGCCCAGCGGCGGCCCACCGTGTTTTTGTAAAAAAAAAAAAATTTAAAAGTTGACAGGAAGTTTGAAATTATGACTATTATGTGTTATTATAAGCCATTTATTAACAATACTTAAATGTAGAGTCTTATAAAAAGGCACAATCTTAAAATACGTTTTTTACAAACACAAGAAAGTACAATATCAATTGTTTTCACTTAAGTTAAATCCTATTGAATCTTAAAACAAGCCGTTGCTGGTCACATTTAAGAGTAAAATAAATTAACATAAATAAAAAAGTGCAAACATGGCCAAGAAGTAAAACCAGGAACTCAGAGGCTGAACAGGTCTGCTGTGCTGTGTGACCTCTACTACTTGTTGCTGCACATGGTTCAGGTTGGATCAGTCCATGATGGCGGATTAAGTGAGAATGGATGGGTGCAAGCTGGTTGAGGTTGGAGGGGGTGTGGTCATTATCTCCATGATGAAGGACCAAGGAGAGGAAGGGAAATGGAATTTAGTTTGTGGAGTTGATCATGCATTTCTGTTTTACCATTGCAAAAAGTCCTCACCTGTGTGACAGTAGAAGTTTATGAGCTAAAGTCACAATGTGCCAAAATTAACAGTGATCTAAGAAGAAGTAATTAAACAAAACCAATTCTGTAGTCAAATAAATATTTTTGCAAGTGAAACCTTCCTCATGTTGTTAAGGAAAAACACATTTCTGTTGTAACCCTTAAGGTCTTCAGCTGTCTCTAAACAGTGGAGCTTAGCCCTGCTCCCGTCTGTAACACATGGCCACTCACTAAACGATCCTTACTTCTCAAAAAATGTCCCAAACTAACATTCGTCAAGATGAAGCTGGTGAACAAGAGGAGGAACAGTTGTTACAGAAAGACATAAAGCCAGTGAAGTACTTGCACATACATGTACAGTGTTAAGGTTCACATCAAAGGGAGGCCACTGTGTCTGCTTCATGTCTGCACTAATCTGGACACACACATATGCCCGCCATGTGTTCGTGTGCGTCCTTTGAACACACTTGTGCGCGGTGTCATGCGTGTGTTCGTGCTTTTAGGTACCTTGTACAGCGCCGTTGTCTTGCTGGTTTCCATTAAGTTCAGGTTTGTCCTCGGCTACAGCAGCGTCTGTTATGAAACGCAAAGACAAGACAGAGTCTCAGTGGGTCGGCCCATAAAAACCCAACCTAAAAGCCTTGTAACTGGGAGCTCGAAAACAAACAGAAAACTACGTCTGCAGCTGTTGTTTGCCTTTTTCCTCTGGATGGTAATTTTAAAAAGCATTTGGACAGAAGACATTTAATCCTTTTATCACTTAATTACTGCAGAAGAGACTTCTTGAAACAGAAACCGGCTTAAATGGCTTGTTTTTATTGATTTATTTGGTAGTTAAAATGATTTAATAATTTACTACTACAGAAGTAATAGAACAGTGATTATATTTAGCAGTTTCTCTGTGTTGAAGAGTTTAGTTTTGTGTTGATTCACTGAAAAAAACAAATCAGTTTAACATTACCGAGCCAGTTACACAACTAGAATCAATGCTTGCTGCAGTAAGTATTTTTAAATTTCACCAAGGAAGTCTCCTCAGTTCTAGTGACTAGTTGGGAGTTCGAAGTATTTATGAACTGAGGGTGTGAATGGTGGAGAAGCTGCCTGTCAAGTCTGTATTATAAGTATCTGATAGGTGGTGTTTAACATGGTGTAGATGATATGCTTCACTCTTTTCTCAAATTATGTGTCTTCTCTGTTCACCACACCAGGACTAGACTGTGGTTGGTCTTGTGGAGGATAAAGAGTCTGGCTCTGAGGATGGAGGTCTCTGGTTCAAGTCCACACAGTGTCAGTGGGGTCGACTTCCCCCCAGCGTTTTGGAGAGGTATGAGTAAACGACAAAGGACCATGACCGGATGTTTGACTGAAGTTGTTGGGGAGAAAATATTCCAAGGGGTTTTGGATGTTCAGGGTGGTGTATGATATGATCTGGAATATTGTGTTGAGTGTTGGAAGAGGGAAACACCAAAAACATGCAGGACAGTGGCCCTCCAGGACCGTATTTTAAAACCCCTTGACTACAGTATGACGTTTTGGTTGCATTCCTGACCACATGCTATACTATGACTTTTTTCATGCATTTCGGACGACATGCTATACTATGACGTTTTTGACAGGATTTTGGAAGACATACTATGACATTTTGGACGACATGCTATACCAGGGGTGTCAAACTCAAATACACAGCGGGCCAACATTATATTATTATAATATAATATAATATAATATAATATAATATAATATAATATGATATATATATTATAATTATAATTATCAACATTATTATATTAATATATATTTATATTTTATATCAATAAAACTAGCCTTTACAGCAGCCTCACTTTGTGATGTGGCTTTTTTGAACATAGTCTGTTGTGAAACCAAACTTCTTTTCATCTCCTCTACTTTCTGGCGCCTTTGACTCATGTCCAGGTCCTTGTACTTGTCCTGGTGTTTCATCGTGTTGTCTAATGTTGTTGTCTTTGGTTATAGCCACGTTGGCTCCACATACTAGACGGGGTTGGTCTGAATAGCAATAGGTGAGCGCCGGATATTCTGGTCCAGTTACTGACAAATATCTGAATATTTGGGTCGTGCGGTCGTGCGGCCGCGGTGGCCGGGACCGGGGGTGGCGGCGAGGGCGAGGGGGAAGTGTTCGTCGGAATCCGACGGCATTAGCGTGAATATCTCCTGCTGGTGGTACAGTAGCAGTGTCCTGGTGTGCCGCTGGTGCAGATGCTCAGCCAGGTGGCGGCGGCGAGGGGTGGAGGTGGTTGGGTTAGTAGTAGCGTGCGGTTGCTATGACTACTGTCAACAGAGGAGAGGGTGTTTATGGGTCCTGTCCTGATTGACGTGCCGATACAGAGCAGAGCATTCTGGGATTTGTAGTATTAGCGATACATGCGCTGTATAATACCGGCGGGCGAGCTTTAGTAGTCATCTGGTATTACCTCGCGGGCCAAATACAATTACACTGCGGGCCAAATTTGGCCCGCGGGCCAGAGTTTGACACCTATGTGCTATACCATGACGTTTTTGTTGCATTTTGGACGACATGCTATACTATGACTTATTTGAGGGATTTTGGACGACATACTATACTATGACGTTTTTGATGCATTTTGGGACGACATGCTATACTATCACTTTTTTGATGGATTTTTGGACGACATGCTATACTATGACGTTTTTGATGGACTTTTGGACGACATGCTATACTATCACTTTTTTACGGGATTTCGGACGACACGCTATACTATGACGTTTTTGATCCATTTTGGACGACAAGCTATCCTATGACTTTTTTCATGCATTTTGGACGACATGCTATACCATGACTTTTTTACGGGATTTTTGGACGACATGCAATACTATGACGTTTTTACGGGATTCTGGACGACATGCAATACTATGACTTTTTTGACAGGATTTCGGACGACATGCTATACTATGACTTTTTGATGGATTTTTGGACGACATGCTATAGTATGACGTTTTTGATGCATTGTGGACGACATGCTATACTATGACCTTTTTACGGGATTCTGGACGACATGCAATACTATGACTTTTTGATGGATTTTTGGACGACATGCTATACTATGACTTTTTTACGGGATTTTGGACGACATGCTATACTATGACGTTTTTGATGGACTTTTGGACAACATGCTATACTATGACGTTTTTGATGCATTTTGGACGACATGCTATACTATGACGTTTTTGATGGAGTTTGGATGACATGCTATCCTATGACATGCCTTTTTGACAGGATTTCGGACGACATGCTATAGTATGACGTTTTTGACAGGATTTCGGACAACATGCTACAGTATGACTTTTTTCATGCATTTCGGACGACATGCTATACTATGACTTTTTTACGGGATTTTGGACGACATACTATACTATGACGTTTTTGATGAGATTCATCACGACATACTATACTATGACGATTTTGATGATAGTTCTCACGATATACAATATAATGATGACTTTGATGAAATTTTGGACTAAATACTATACTGTGACGTTTTTGATGACATTTTGAAAGACATATTATACGATGACGTTTTTGATTATATTTATCACGACATACTATACTATGACATTTTTACGGGATTTTGGACGACATACGATACTATGACGTTTTTTTAGGACACGTTTTTTTGGGGCGTTATTTTTTTGACATAGTATAGTATGACTTTTTTTTAGCCCAAAAATTTGATGAATTTTAAATCACAAAACACTTCAATATAGCGCTTTTCTAGACATTCTTCACACATTATGCACAATTCTGCATGTTTTTAGGACACGTTTTTTTTGGGGCGTTATTTTTCGACATAGTATAGTATGACTTTTTTTTTAGGCCCAAAAATTTGATGATTTTTAAATCACAAAATACTTCAATATAGCGCTTTTCACAACCGTCGTTATACGTTTTGCACCATTTGGCATGTTTTTAGGACACGTTTTTTTGGGCGTCATTTTTCGACATAGTATAGTATGACTTTTTTTTAGGCCAAAAAATTTGATGATTTTTTTATGACAAAATACTTCAATATAGCGCTTTTCAAGACATTCTTTACACGTTTTGCACCATTTCACATGTTTTTAGGAGACATTTTTTTGGGGCGTTATTTTTCGACATAGTATAGTATGACTTTTTTTTTAGGACAAAAAATTCGATAATTTTTAAATCACAAAATATTTCAATATAGCGCTTTTCAAGACATGCTTTACACATTTTACACCATTTGGCATGTTTTTAGGATACATTCTTTTGGGGCGTTATTTTCCGACATAGTATAGTATGACTTTTTTTTAGGCCAAAAAATCGGAGGATTTTTAAATCACAAAATACTTCAATATAGCGCTTTTCACAACCGTCTTTACACGTTTTGCACCATTTTGCATGTTTTTAGAACACGTTTTTTTGGGGCGTCATTTTTCGACATAGTATAGTATGACTTTTTTTTAGGCCCAAAAATTTGATGATTTTTTGATGACAAAATACTTCAATATAGCGCTTTTCACAACCGTCTTTAGACGTTTTGCACCATTTTGCATGTTTTTAGAACACGTTTTTTTGGGGCGTTATTTTTCGACATAGTATAGTATGACTTTTTTTTTAGGCCAAAAATTTGATAGTTTTTAAATCACAAAATACTTCAATATAGCGCTTTTCACAATCGTCTCTACACGTTTTGCACCATTTGGCATGTTTTTAGGACACCTTTTTTTGGGGTGTTTTTTTTCGACATAGTATAGTATGACTTTTTTTTAGGCCAAAAAATTTGATGATTTTTAAATCACAAAATACTTCAATATAGCGCTTTTCAAGACATTCGTTACACGTTTTGCACCATTTGGCATGTTTTTCGGACACATTTTTTTGGGGCGTTATTTTTCGACATAGTATAGTATGACTTTTTTTTTTAGGACAAAAAATTTGATAATTTTTGAATCACAAAATACTTCAATATAGCGCTTTTCACAACTGCCGTAACACGTTTTGCACCATTTGGCATGTTTTTAGGACACCTTTTTTTGGGGCGTTATTTTTCGACATAGTATAGTATGACTTTTTTTAGGCCAAAAAATTTGATGATTTTTAAATCACAAAATACTTCAATATAGCGCTTTTCACAACCACCGTCACACATTTTGCACCATTTTGCATGTTTTTAGGACACATTTTTTTGGGGCGTTATTTTTCGACATAGTATAGTATGACTTTTTTTTTAGGACAAAAAATTTGATGATTTTTAAATCACAAAATACTTCAATATAGCGCTTTTCAAGACATGCTTTACACATTTTACACCATTTGGCATGTTTTTAGGACACATTTTTTTGGGGCGTTATTTTTCGACATAGTATAGTATGACTTTTTTTTAGGCCAAAAAATCGGAGGATTTTTAAATCACAAAATACTTCAATATAGCGCTTTTCACAACCACCGTTACACATTTTGCACCATTTTGCATGTTTTTAGGATACGTTTTTTTTGGGGCGTTATTTTTCGACATAGTTTAGTATGACTTTTTTTTAGGCCAAAAAATCGGAGGACAACCTTTACGGTTGTGTAAAACTTTTCACAACCGTCTTTACACGTTTTGCACCATTTGGCATGTGTTACGGCCGCTGCCGTATCAGGGATATTTGCTCTCCCTCTCCTTCAGTGTGTGAGTGTGAGAGTGTTTGTCCTCAGGTTGTCCTGATTCCTTCCACCTGTGATGGACCAGATTGGTGTGAGAGTGACGACTGCCGGCCCACCAATAGGAGGGAGCCACCAGCAGTATTTAAGGAGCCAGCAGACGAAAACCAAGCAGCAAGCTGGAACCAGCCCTGCTCATGTGCCTCTTTGTGTTTTGTGACTTTGTGAAACTCTGTAAAACTCTGTACAATTCTGTGAATTTGTGATGCACTAGTTTTGAAATTGCACTGCTTGTAAATAACCTTTGTTAGTTTCATTGGCAACAGAGTGCTCTTAGAGTTGTATTTGTTTCTTTCTATCGCTGAGCTAGAGAAGCCAGTAGTACTTTTGTTACCCCTGTTTTCCTTCTTTGATAAGTTAACAGTCTCTTTTTGTTCTTGCTTTTTGGCACTCATTTAGTCTTTCGTTTCGTACTTTGTGTATCACCTGTTCTGTTATTTTCGTCACTAAGCAATAAATTGCCTTTCCTCACCATTTCCATCTGGTTTTATTTTTGTTGCACCCAGCTATCCCTAGAGGCTGGGTCGTAACAGCATGTTTTTAGGACACTTTTTTTGGGGCGTTATTTTTCGACATAGTATAGTATGACCTTTTTTTTTAGACCAAAAAATTTGATGATTTTTTTATGGCCAAATACTTCAATATAGCGCTTTTCACAATCGTCTCTATACGTTTTGCACCATTTGGCATGTTTTTTGGACACGTTTTTTTGGGGCGTTATTTTTCGACAGAGTATAGTATGACTTTTTTAGGCCCAAAAATTTGATGATTTTTTTATGACAAAATACTTCAATATAGCGCTTTCACAACCGCCTTTACACATTTTGCACCATTTGGTATGTTCTTGGGAGACGTTTTTTTGGGGCGTTTTTTTTTATACTATGACTTCTTTTTAGGCCAAAAAATATGATGTTTTTAAAATCACAATATACTTCAATATAGCGCTTTTCACGACACTCTTCACACGTTTTGCACCATTTGACATGTTTTTAGGACACGTTTTTTTGGGGCGTTATTTTTCGACATAGTATAGTATGACTTTTTTTTTAGGACAAAAAATTTGATGATTTTTTGATGACAAAATACTTCAATATAGCTCTTTTCTTAACATTCTTCACACATTATGCACAATTTTGCATGTTTTTAGGACACTTTTTTTGGGGCGTTATTTTTCGACATAGTATAGTATGACTTTTTTTAGGCCAGAAAATTTGATGAATTTTAAATCAAAAAATAATTCAATATAGCGCTTTTCACAATCGTCTCTACACGTTTTGCACCATTTGGCATGTTTTTAGAACACGTCTTTTTGGGGCGTTATTTTTCGACATAGTATAGTATGACTTTTTTTAGGCCCAACAATTTGATGATTTTTAAATCAAAAAATACTTCAATATAGCGCTTTTCACAACCGTTTTTACACATTTTGCACCATTTGGCATGTTTTTAGGACAGGTTTTTTTGGGGCGTTATTTTTCGACATAGTATAGTCTGACTTTTTTTTTAGGACAAAAAATTTGATTATTTTTGAATCACAAAATACTTCAATATAGCGCTTTTCACAACTGCCGTTACACATTTTGCACCATTTTGCATGTTTTTAGGACACCTCTTTTTGGGGCGTTATTTTTCGACATAGTATAGTATGACTTTTTTTTAGGCCAAAAAATTTGATGACTTTTAAATCACAAAATACTTCAATATAGCGCTTTTCACGACATTCTTCACACGTTTTGCACCATTTCGCATGTTTTTAGAACACGTTTTTTTGGGGCGTCATTTTTCGACATAGTATAGTATGACTTTTTTTTTAGGACAAAAAATTTGATGATTTTTTTATGGCCAAATACTTCAATATAGCGCTTTTCACAATCGTCTCTACACGTTTTACACCATTTGGCATGTTTTTCGGACACGTTTTTTTGGGGCATCATTTTTCGACATAGTATAGTATGACTTTTTTTTTAGGACAAAAAATTTGATGATTTTTTGATGACAAAATACTTCAATATTGCGCTTTTCAAAAACGTCTCTACACGTTTTGCACCATTTTGCATGTTTTTAGAAAACCTTTTTTTGGGGCGTTATTTTTCGACATAGTATAGTATGACTTTTTTTTTAGGCCAAAAAATTTGATGATTTTTTTTTGGCCAAATACTTCAATATAGCACTTTTCACAACCGTTTTTACACATTTTGAACCATTTGGCATGTTTTTAGGACACGTTTTTTTGGGGCGTTATTTTTCGACATAGTATAGTATGACTTTTTTTTTAGGCCAGAAAATTTGATAGTTTTTAAATTACAAAATACTTCAATATAGCTCTTTTCTTAACATTCTTCACACATTATGCACAATTTGGCATGTTTTTCGGACACGTTTTTTTGGGGCGTTATTTTTCGACATAGTATAGTATGACTTTTTTTTAGGCCAGAAAATTTGATGAATTTTAAATCAAAAAATAATTCAATATAGCGCTTTTCACAATCGTCTCTACACGTTTTGCTCCATTTGGCATGTTTTTAGAACACGTCTTTTTGGGGCGTTATTTTTCGACATAGTATAGTATGACTTTTTTTAGGCCCAACAATTTGATGATTTTTAAATCAAAAAATACTTCAATATAGCGCTTTTCACAACCGTTTTTACACATTTTGCACCATTTGGCATGTTTTTAGGACACGTTTTTTTGGGGCGTTATTTTTCGACATAGTATAGTATGACTTTTTTTTTAGGACAAAAAATTTGATAATTTTTGAATCACAAAATACTTCAATATAGCTCTTTTCTTAACATTCTTCACACATTATGCACAATTTGGCATGTTTTTCGGACACGTTTTTTTGGGGCGTTATTTTTCGACATAGTATAGTATGACTTTTTTTTTTAGGCCAAAAAATTTGATGATTTTTTTTTTGGCCAAATACTTCAATATAGCACTTTTCACAACCATCTTTACACATTTTGAACCATTTGGCATGTTTTTTAGGACACGTTTTTTTGGGGCGTTATTTTTCGACATAGTATAGTATGACTTTTTTTTTAGGCCAGAAAATTTGATGATTTTTAAATCAAAAAATACTTCAATATAGCGCTTTTCACAACCGTTTTTACACATTTTGCACCATTTGGCATGTTTTTAGGACACGTTTTTTTGGGGCGTTATTTTTCGACATAGTATAGTATGACTTTTTTTTTAGGCCAGAAAATTTGATAGTTTTTAAATTACAAAATACTTCAATATAGCGCTTTTCTTAACATTCTTCACACATTATGCACAATTTGGCATGTTTTTCGGACACGTTTTTTTGGGGCGTTATTTTTCGACATAGTATAGTATGACTTTTTTTTAGGCCAGAAAATTTGATGATTTTTAAATCAAAAAATAATTCAATATAGTGCTTTTCACAATCGTCTCTACACGTTTTGCACCATTTGGCATGTTTTTAGAACACGTCTTTTTGGGGCGTTATTTTTCGACATAGTATAGTATGACTTTTTTTAGGCCCAAAAATTTGATGATTTTTAAATCAAAAAATACTTCAATATAGCGCTTTTCACAACCGTTTTTACACATTTTGCACCATTTGGCATGTTTTTAGGACACGTTTTTTTGGGGCGTTATTTTTCGACATAGTATAGTATGACTTTTTTTTAGGACAAAAAATTTGATAATTTTTGAATCACAAAATACTTCAATATAGCGCTTTTCACAACTGCCGTTACACATTTTGCACCATTTGGCATGTTTTTAGGACACCTCTTTTTGGGGCGTTATTTTTCGACATAGTATAGTATGACTTTTTTTTTAGGCCAAAAAATTTGATGATTTTTAAATCACAAAATACTTCAATATAGCGCTTTTCACAACCATCTTTACACATTTTGAACCATTTGGCATGTTTTTCGGACACGTTTTTTTGGGGCGTTATTTTTCGACATAGTATAGTATGACTTTTTTTTAGGCCAGAAAATTTGATGATTTTTAAATCAAAAAATACTTCAATATAGCGCTTTTCACAACCGTTTTTACACATTTTGCACCATTTGGCATGTTTTTCGGACACGTTTTTTTGGGGCGTTATTTTTCGACATAGTATAGTATGACTTTTTTTTTAGGCCAGAAAATTTGATAGTTTTTCAATTACAAAATACTTCAACATAGCTCTTTTCTTAACATTCTTTACACATTTTGAACCATTTGGCATGTTTTTAGGACACGTTTTTTTGGGGCGTTATTTTTCGACATAGTATAGTATGACTTTTTTTTAGGCCAAAAAATTTGATGATTTTTAAATCACAAAATACTTCAATATAGCGCTTTTCTAGACATTCTTTACACATTATGCACAATTTTGCATGTTTTTAGGACACTTTTTTTGGGGTGTTATTTTTCGACATAGTATAGTATGACTTTTTTTAGGCCCAAAAATTTGATGATTTTTAAATCACAAAATACTTCAATATAGCGCTTTTCACAACCGTTTTTACACATTTTGCACCATTTGGCATGTTTTTAGGACACATTTTTTTGGGGCGTTATTTTTCGACATAGTATAGTATGACTTTTTTTTTGGGACAAAAAATTTGATAATTTTTGAATCACAAAATACTTCAATATAGCGCTTTTCTAGACATTCTTTACACATTATGCACAATTTTGCATGTTTTTAGGACACTTTTTTTGGGGCGTTATTTTTCGACATAGTATAGTATGACTTTTTTTTAGGCCAAAAAATTTGATGATTTTTTAATGGCCAAATACTTCAATATAGCGCTTTTCACAACCGTTGTTGCATTGTGGACGACATGATATACCATGACTTTTTTGATGGATTTTTGGACGACATGCTATACTATGACCTTTTTGACTGGATTTCGGACAACATGCTATACTATGACGTTTTTGATGCAGTTTGGACGACATGCTATACTATGACATTTTTACGGGATTTTGGACGGCATGCTATACTATGACGTTTTTGATGCATTTTGGACGACATGCTATGTTATGACGTTTTTGATGGATTTTTGGACGACATGCTATACTATGACTTTTTTCCTGCATTTCGGACGACATACTATACTATGACGTTTTTGATGCATTTTGGACGACATGCTATACTATGACGTTTTTACGGGATTTTGGACGGCATGCTATACTATGACGTTTTTGATGCATTTTGGACGACATGCTATGTTATGACGTTTTTGATGGATTTTTGGACGACATGCTATACTATGACGTTTTTTCCTGCATTTCGGACGACATACTATACTATGACGTTTTTGATGCATTGTGGACGACATGCTATACTATGACGTTTTTGACAGGATTTTAGACGACATACTATACTATGACTTTTTTACGGGACTTTGGACGACATGCTATTCTATAACATTTTTGATGCATTTTTGACGACATACTATACTATGACTTTTTGATGGATTTTTGGACGACATGCTATACTATGACGTTTTTGATGGAGTTTGGATGACATACTACACTATGACCTTTTTGATGGAGTTTGGATGACATACTATACTATGACGTTTTTGATGCAATTTGGACGACATGCTATACTATGACCTTTTTGATGGAGTTTGGAAGACATGCTATAGTATGACTTTTTTGAGGGATTTTGGACGACATGCTATACTATGACATTTTTGATGCATTTTTGACGACATACTATACTATGACTTTTTGATGGATTTTTGGACGACATACTATACTATGACCTTTTTGATGGAGTTTGGAAGACATGCTATAGTATGACTTTTTTGATGGATTTTGGACGACATGCTATAGTATGACATTTTTGATGCATTTTTGACGACATACTACACTATGACTTTTTGATGGATTTTTGGACGACATACTATACTATGACCTTTTTGATGGAGTTTGGAAGACATGCTATACTATGACGTTTTTGATGCATTTTGGACGACATACTATACTATGACGTTTTTGATGCATTTTTGATGGATTTTGGACGACATACTATACTACGACGTTTTTGATGCATTTTGGACGACATGCTATACTACGACGTTTTTAATGCTTTTTGGACGACATGCTATACTATGACTTTTTTACGGGATTTTGGACGACATACCATACCATGACTTTTTTGAGGGATTTTGGACGACATACTATACTATGACCTTTTTGATGGAGTTTGGATGACATACTACACTATGACCTTTTTGATGGAGTTTGGATGACATACTATACTATGACGTTTTTGATGCAATTTGGACGACATGCTATACTATGACCTTTTTGATGGAGTTTGGAAGACATGCTATAGTATGACTTTTTTGAGGGATTTTGGACGACATGCTATACTATGACATTTTTGATGCATTTTTGACGACATACTATACTATGACTTTTTGATGGATTTTTGGACGACATACTATACTATGACCTTTTTGATGGAGTTTGGAAGACATGCTATAGTATGACTTTTTTGATGGATTTTGGACGACATGCTATAGTATGACATTTTTGATGCATTTTTGACGACATACTATACTATGACTTTTTGATGGATTTTTGGACGACATACTATACTATGACCTTTTTGATGGAGTTTGGAAGACATGCTATACTATGACGTTTTTGATGCATTTTGGACGACATACTATACTATGACGTTTTTGATGCATTTTTGATGGATTTTGGACGACATACTATACTACGACGTTTTTGATGCATTTTGGACGACATGCTATACTACGACGTTTTTAATGCTTTTTGGACGACATACCATACCATGACTTTTTTGAGGGATTTTGGACGACATACTATACTATGACCTTTTTGATGGAGTTTGGATGACATACCATACTATGACTTTTTTGAGGGATTTTGGACGACATGCTATAGTATGACGTTTTTGATGCATTTTTGATGGATTTTTGGACGATATACTATACCACGACGTTTTTAATGCTTTTTGGACGACATACTATACTATGACCTTTTTGATGGATTTTTGACGACATACTATACTATGACGTTTTTGATGCATTTTGGATGACATGCTATACTATGACGTTTTTCACAGGATTTCGGACGACATGCTATAGTATGAAGTTTTTGTTGCATTGTGGACGACATGATATACCATGACTTTTTTGATGGATTTTTGGACGACATGCTATACTATGACGTTTTTGATGGATTTCGGACGACATGATATACTATGACCTTTTTTACGGGATTTTGGACGACATACTATAGTGTAACGTTTTTGATGCATTTTGGACGACATGCTATAGTATGACTTTTTTATGGGATTTTGGACGACATGCTATACTATGACTTTTTTCATGGATTTTTGGACGACATGCTGTACTATGACGTTTTTGATGCATTTTGGACGACATGCTGTACTATGATGTTTTTGATGCATTTTGGACGACATACTGTTCTATGAATTTTTTCATGCATTTCAGACGACATGCTACACTATGATGTTTTTGACAGGATTTTTCACCAAATATCAATCTACATATGATGTTACACAGGACAACAGACTACACTGAGATTATTTTCTCTACGACGTAGCATTTTGTGGAATGCATTAAAAAGCTACCAAGAAACATGCCAACTTACCGTTTTTGTTGTTGTTCGCAGCGTGCAGCGGCTCAGGAGACGGGGAGGATGAGGACGAGTGTTTTAGAGCGTCCTCGACACGCTCCCTCCTCTTCGACTCAAACTCCAGCGCTTCCTGCAGCTTCCTCTTGGCCTTCTTCTCCTTCTTCAGTCGCTTCTGGATGGAGGCTGCAATGGAGATGGAATCAGATTTACAGGTGAACCTTCTTTCTGGTAACTGCACTCTCGTTTCCTGAATGTCCTCTATGTTTTGGCATTACTTTTAACTCGTACCTCGGCTCTGTAGTTCGGATGTAAGCTGTCGTTCCAGACTCTCTCTCATCTCTCTTTCTCTGTACAGCTCCATCTTGAGTTCCCTCTTCTCTGCTTGGATCTGTTTGTCCTGCGCCCGGGCATTCTCCACAGCCACCTTCAACAGGCCCTGAGAACACGGGTTTCATCAGGAACAATAAAGATCTTTTCAACAATATGCAGATGCTGATCATGAAAATTTAAAAAAACTAATGCAAAAGTTGTAAGAGTATCCTTGGTTTTTCTGTAGCAACACTACATTTGTCGAATCACAGCTAATAATTACTTTATTACGATAGATCCATCCCGCTGTCTGTTGAACCCTAACCCTATTATACCCACTGTTACATTTACATAATCTGAAAATGTCAAATATGTCCTCAAAGAACTGCACCTTGTTTGTGCTTTTCGTGAAACTCGAAGCCACGACATGTCTGCAAATGTTCAACAATGTGCTTGCAATTTTTACATTTGCATATTTGTAATTGTACTGTTTTTTCAACTGTTGTCTGATCGTGTGAATGCATTGACAGGATTGCTGCCTAACTTTTATGTACACTGTGCAATAACAATAAAAGGAATTGTGTTCTGATTACAGATGGATGATGTCTGTGGTATTCATGAAAATTTAATCAAGATAAAACAAATACAAACTACCAATTATAGTATAGCATGAAATAACATTCCAGTATAGTGTGTCGTGATAAATATCAAAAACGTCACAGTATAGTATGTCGTCCACAATTCATCAAAAACGTCATAGTATAGTATGTCGTCAAAATATCCATCAAAAAAGTCATAGTATAGTATGTCGTCCGAAATCCATCAAAAACGTCATAGTCTAGTATGTCGTCCGTAATGCATCAAAAACGTCATAGTATAGCATGTCGTCCAAAAATCCATCAAAAAAGTCATACTGTAGCATGTCGTCCAAAATTCATCAAAAATGTCATAGTATAGTATGTCGTCCAAAATGCATCAAAAACGTCATACTATAGCATGTCGTCCAAAATCCTGTCAAAAACGTCATAGTATAGCATGTCGTCCAAAATACATCAAAAACGTCATAGTATAGTATGTCGTCCGAAATCCTGTCAAAAACGTCATAGTATAGCATGTCGTCCAAAATTCATCAAAAATGTCATAGTATAATATGTCGTCCAAAATGCATCAAAAACGTCATAGTATAGTATGTCGTCCGAAATCCTGTCAAAAACGTCATAGTATAGGATGTCGTCCAAAATTCATCAAAAACGTCATAGTATAGCATGTCCAAAAATCCATCAAAAAAGTCATAGTATAGTATGTCGTCCAAAATGCATCAAAAACGTCAAAGTATAGTATGTCGTCCGAAATCCTGTCAAAAACGTCATAGTATAGTATGTCGTCCAAAATGCATCAAAAACGTCATACTATAGCATGTCGTCCAAAATCCTGTCAAAAACGTCATAGTATAGCATGTCGTCCAAAATTCATCAAAAACGTCATAGTATAGTATGTCGTCCAAAATGCATCAAAAACGTCATACTATAGCATGTCGTCCGAAATCCTGTCAAAAACGTCATAGTATAGTATGTCGTCCAAAATTAATCAAAAACGTCATAGTATAGTATGTCGTCCAAAATGCATGAAAAATATCATAGTATAGTATGTCGTCCGAAATCCTGTCAAAAACGTCATAGTATAGTATGTCGTCCAAAATGCATGAAAAATGTCATAGTATAGTATGTCGTCCAAAATGCATGAAAAATGTCATAGTATAGTATGTCGTCCAAAATGCATGAAAAATGTCATAGTATAGTATGTCGTCCAAAATTCATCAAAAACGTCATAGTATAGCATGTCGTCCAAAAATCCATCAAAAACGTCATAGTATAGCATGTCGTCCAAAAATCCATCAAAAAAGTCATAGTATAGTATGTCGTCCAAAATTCATCAAAAACGTCATAGTATAGTATGTCGTCCAAAATTCATCAAAAAAGTCATAGTATGGTATGTCGTCCAAAATGCATCAAAAACGTCATAGTATAGTATGTCGTCCAAAATCCATCAAAAACGTCATAGTATAGCATGTCGTCCAAAATGCATCAAAAACATCATAGTATAGTATGTCGTCCAAAATGCATCAAAAACGTCATAGTATAGTATGTCGTCCAAAATGCATGAAAAATGTCATAGTATAGTATGTCGTCCAAAATTCATCAAAAACGTCATAGTATAGCATGTCGTCCAAAATGCATCAAAAAGGTCATAGTATAGTATGTCGTCCAAGTAAGAAATGTCCTGGCATTGTAGTATGTCGTCCAAGGTATCAAAAACGTCATGAGTATAGCATGTGGTCAAATGCATCAAAAACATCTTGACATGTTATGTCGTCCAAAATGCATCAAAAACGTCATAGTATAGTATGTCGTCCAAAATGCATGAAAAATGTCATAGTATAGTATGTCGTCCAAAATTCATCAAAAACGTCATAGTATAGCATGTCGTCCAAAATGCATCAAAAACGTCATAGTATAGTATGTCGTCCAAAATGCATGAAAAATGTCATAGTATAGTATGTCGTCCAAAATTCATCAAAAACGTCATAGTATAGTATGTCGTCCAAAATGCATCAAAAACGTCATAGTATAGTATGTCGTCCAAAATGCATCAAAAACGTCATAGTATAGTATGTCGTCCAAAATTCATCAAAAAAGTCATAGTATAGCATGTCGTCCAAAATGCATCATAAACGTCATACTATAGTATGTCGTCCAAAATGCATCAAAAACGTCATAGTATAGTATGTCGTCCAAAATTCATCAAAAAAGTCATAGTATAGCATGTCGTCCAAAATGCATCAAAAACGTCATAGTATAGTATGTCGTCCGAAATCCTGTCAAAAAGGTCACAGTATAGCATGTCGTCCAAAATGCATCAAAAACGTCATAGTATAGTATGTCGTCCAAAATGCATGAAAAATGTCATAGTATAGTATGTCGTCCAAAATTCATCAAAAAAGTCATAGTATAGCATGTCGTCCAAAATGCATCAAAAACGTCATAGTATAGTATGTCGTCCAAAATGCATCAAAAACGTCATAGTATGGGATGTCGTCCGAAATCCTGTCAAAAACGTCATAGTATAGGATGTCGTCCAAAATTCATCAAAAAAGTCATAGTATAGTATGTCGTCCGAAATCCTGTCAAAAACGTCATAGTATAGTATGTCGTCCAAAATGAATCAAAAAAGTCATAGTATAGTATGTCGTCCGAAATCCTGTCAAAAACGTCATAGTATAGTATGTCGTCCAAAATGCATGAAAAATGTCATAGTATAGTATGTCGTCCAAAATGCATCAAAAACGTAATAGTAAAGTATGTCGTCCGAAATCCTGTCAAAAACGTCATAGTATAGTATGTCGTCCAAAAGGCATGAAAAATGTCATAGTATAGTATGTCGTCCAAAATTCATCAAAAACGTCATAGTATAGTATGTCGTCAAAAAATCCATCAAAAAAGTCATAGTATAGTATGTCATCAAAAAATCCATCAAAAAAGTCATAGTATAGCATGTCGTCAAAAAATCCATCAAAAAAGTCATAGTATAGTATGTCGTCCAAAATGCATCAAAAACGTCATACTATAGCGTGTCGTCCGAAATCCTGTCAAAAACGTCATAGTATAGGATGTCGTCCAAAATGCATCAAAAACGTCATAGTATGGTATGTCGTTAAGAAATCCTGTCAAAAACGTCATAGTATAGGATGTCGTCCAAAATGAATCAAAAACGTCATAGTATGGTATGTCGTTAAGAAATCCTGTCAAAAACGTCATAGTATAGTATGTCGTCAAAATGCATCATACACGTCATAGTATGGTATGTCGTCCAAAATGCATGAAAAATGTCATAGTATAGTATGTCGTCCAAAATTCATCAAAAAAGTCATAGTATAGCATGTCGTCCAAAATGCATCAAAAACGTCATAGTATAGTATGTCGTCCAAAATGCATGAAAAATGTCATAGTATAGTATGTCGTCCAAAATGCATGAAAAACATCATAGTATGGTATGTCGTCCGAAATCCTGTCAAAAACGTCATAGTATAGTCTGTCATCCAAAATTCATCAAAAAAGTCATAGTATAGTATGTCGTCCGAAATGCATGAAAAAGGTCATGGTATAGTATGTTGTCCAAAATGCATGAAAAATGACATAGTATAGTATGTCGTCCGAAATCCTGTCAAAAACGTCATAGTATAGCATGTCGTCCAAAATGCATCAAAAACGTCATGGTATAGTATGTTGTCCAAAATGCATGAAAAATGACATAGTATAGTATGTCGTCCGAAATCCTGTCAAAAACGTCATAGTATAGTATGCTGTCCAAAATGCATCAAAAACGTCATAGTATAGTATGTCGTCCAAAATGCATGAAAAATGTCATAGTATAGTATGTCGTCCGAAAACGCAAAAAAACGTCATAGTATAGTATGTCGTCCGAAAACGCAAAAAAACGTCATAGTATAGTATGTCGTCCAAAATGCATAAAAAACGTCATAGTATAGTATGTCGTCCAAAATGCATAAAAAACGTCATAGTATAGTATGTCGTCCGAAATGCATCAAAAACGTCATAGTATAGTATGTCGTCCAAAATCCTGTCAAAAACGTCATAGAATAGTATGTCGTGATAAATATAATCAAAAACGTCATAGTATAGTATGTCGTCCAAAATGCATCAAAAACGTCCTAGTATAATATGTCGTTAAGAAATCCTGTCAAAAACGTCATAGTATAGTATGTCGTCCAAAATGCATCAAAAACGTCATAGTATAGTATGTCGTCCAAAATGCATCAAAAGTGTCATAGTATAGTATGTCGTCCGAAATCCTGTCAAAAACGTCATAGTATAGTATGTCGTCCAAAATTCATCAAAAAAGTCATAGTATAGTATGTCGTCCGAAATCCTGTCAAAAACGTCATAGTATAGCATGTCGTCAAAAAATCCATCAAAAACGTCATAGTATAGTATGTCGTCCAAAATGCATCAAAAACGTCATAGTATGGTATGTCGTCCGAAATCCTGTCAAAAACGTCATAGTATAGGATGTCGTCCAAAATGCATCATAAACGTCATAGTATGGTATGTCGTTAAGAAATCCTGTCAAAAACGTCATAGTATAGGATGTCGTCCAAAATTCATCAAAAAAGTCATAGTATAGTATGTCGTCCGAAATCCTGTCAAAAACGTCATAGTGTAGTATGTCGTCTGAAATGCATCAAAAACGTCATAGTATAGCATGTCGTCAAAAAATCCATCAAAAAAGTCATAGCATAGTATGTCGTCCAAAATGCATCAAAAACGTCATAGTATAGTATGTCGTCCGAAATCCTGTCAAAAACGTCATAGTATAGTATGTCGTCTAAAATTCATCAAAAAAGTCATAGTATAGTATGTCGTCCAAAATGCATCAAAAACGTCATAGTATGGTATGTCGTCCGAAATCCTGTCAAAAACGTCATAGTATAGGATGTCGTCCAAAATGCATCAAAAACGTCATAGTATAGTATGTCGTCCAAAATGCATCAAAAGCGTCATAGTATAGTATGTCGTCCGAAATCCTGTCAAAAACGTCATAGTATAGTATGTCGTCCAAAATTCATCAAAAAAGTCATAGTATAGTATGTCGTCCGAAATCCTGTCAAAAACGTCATAGTATAGCATGTCGTCAAAAAATCCATCAAAAAAGTCATAGTATAGTATGTCGTCCAAAACGCATCAAAAACGTCCTAGTATGGTATGTCGTTAAGAAATCCTGTCAAAAACGTCATAGTATAGTATGTCGTCCAAAATGCATCAAAAACGTCATAGTATGGTATGTCGTTAAGAAATCCTGTCAAAAACGTCATAGTATAGTATGTCGTTAAGAAATCCTGTCAAAAACGTCATAGTATAGTATGTCGTCCGAAATCCTGTCAAAAACGTCATAGTATAGGATGTCGTCCAAAATTCATCAAAAAAGTCATAGTATAGTATGTCGTCCGAAATCCTGTCAAAAACGTCATAGTAGAGCATGTCGTCAAAAAATGCATCAAAAAGTCATGGGTATAGTATGTGGAGTCCGAAATCCTGTCAACGTCATAGTAGAGCATGTCGTCAAAAAATGCATCAAAAAGTCATACTATAGTATGTGAGTCAAAATGCATCAAAACGTCATAGTATAGTATGTGGAGTCAAATCCTGTCAACGTCATAGTATAGTATGTCGTCTAAAATTCATCAAAAAGTCATAGTATGAGTAATATTAGGTCAAATCCTGTCAAAAACGTCATAGTATAGCATGTCGTCAAAAATCCATCAAAAAGTCATAGTATAGTATGTAGGTCAAATGTAAAAACGTCATAGTATGGTATGTCGTCGAAAATCCTGTCAAAAACGTCATAGTATAGGATGTCGGTCCAAATGCATCAAAAACGTCATAGTATGGTATGTCGTTAAGAAATCCAAATCAAAAAGTCATAGTATAGTATGTCGTCCAAAATGCATCAAAAACGTCATAGTATGGTATGTCGTCCGAAATCCTGTCAAAAACGTCATAGTATAGGATGTCGTCCAAAATGCATCAAAAACGTCATAGTATAGTATGTCGTCCAAAATGCATCAAAAGCGTCATAGTATAGTATGTCGTCCGAAATCTTGTCAAAAACGTCATAGTATAGTATGTCGTCCAAAATTCATCAAAAAAGTCATAGTATAGTATGTCGTCCGAAATCCTGTCAAAAACGTCATAGTATAGCATGTCGTCAAAAAATCCATCAAAAAAGTCATAGTATAGTATGTCGTCCAAAACGCATCAAAAACGTCCTAGTATGGTATGTCGTTAAGAAATCCTGTCAAAAACGTCATAGTATAGTATGTCGTCCAAAATGCATCAAAAACGTCATAGTATAGTATGTCGTCCAAAATGCATCAAAAACGTCATAGTATGGTATGTCGTTAAGAAATCCTGTCAAAAACGTCATAGTATAGTATGTCGTTAAGAAATCCTGTCAAAAACGTCATAGTATAGTATGTCGTCCGAAATCCTGTCAAAAACGTCATAGTATAGTATGTCGTCCAAAATGTCATCAAAAAAGTCATAGTATAGTATGTCGTCCGAAATCCTGTCAAAAACGTCATAGTATAGCATGTCGTCCGAAATCCTGTCAAAAACGTCATAGTATAGGATGTCGTCCAAAATTCATCAAAAAAGTCATAGTATAGTATGTCGTCCGAAATCCTGTCAAAAACGTCATAGTATAGCATGTCGTCAAAAAATCCATCAAAAAAGTCATAGTATAGTATGTTGTCCAAAATGCATCAAAAACGTCACAGTATGGTATGTCGTCCGAAATCCTGTCAAAAACGTCATAGTATAGGATGTCGTCCAAAATGCATCAAAAACGTCATAGTATGGTATGTCGTTAAGAAATCCTGTCAAAAACGTCATAGTATAGGATGTCGTCCAAAATGAATCAAAAACGTCATAGTATGGTATGTCGTCCAAAATGTCATCAAAAACGTCATAGTATAGGATGTCGTCCAAAATGCATCAAAAACGTCATAGTATGGTATGTCGTTAAGAAATCCTGTCAAAAACGTCATAGTATAGTATGTCGTCCAAAATGAATAAAAAACATCATAGTATGGTATGTCGTTAAGAAATCCTGTCAAAAACGTCATAGTATAGTATGTCGTCCAAAATTCATCAAAAACGTCATAGTATAGTATGTCGTCCAAAATGCATCAAAAACGTCATAGTATAGTATGTCGTCCAAAATGCATCAAAAACGTCATAGTATAACATGTCGTCCGAAATCCTGTCAAAAACGTCATAGTATAGCATGTCGTCCAAAATGCATCAAAAACGTCATAGTATAGTATGTCGTCCGAAATCCTGTCAAAAACGTCATAGTATAGTAAGTAGTCCAAAATTCATCAAAAAAGTCATAGTATAGTATGTCGTCCAAAATTCATCAAAATCGTCATAGTATAGTATGTCGTCCAAAATGCATCAAAAACGTCATAGTATAGTATGTCGTCCGAAATCCTGTCAAAAACGTCATAGTATAGTATGTCGTCCAAAATGCATCAAAAACGTCATAGTATGGTATGTCGTTAAGAAATCCTGTCAAAAACGTCATCGTATAGGATGTCGTCCAAAATGCATCAAAAACGTCATAGTATAGTATGTCGTCCAAAATGCATCAAAAACGTCATAGTATAGCATGTCGTCCAAAATGCATCAAAAACGTCATAGTATAGTATGTTGTCCAAAATGCATGAAAAATGACATAGTATAGTATGTCGTCCGAAATCCTGTCAAAAACGTCATAGTATAGTATGCTGTCCAAAATGCATCAAAAACGTCATAGTATAGTATGTCGTCCAAAATGCATGAAAAATGTCATAGTATAGTACGTCGTCCGAAAACGCAAAAAAACGTCATAGTATAGTATGCTGTCCAAAATGCATCAAAAACGTCATAGTATAGTATGTCGTCCGAAATGCATCAAAAACGTCATAGTATAGTATGTCGTCCAAAATCCTGTCAAAAACGTCATAGAATAGTATGTTGTGATAAATATAATCAAAAACGTCATAGTATAGTATGTCGTCCAAAATGCATCAAAAACGTCCTAGTATGGTATGTCGTTAAGAAATCCTGTCAAAAACGTCATAGTATAGTATGTCGTCCAAAATGCATCAAAAACGTCATAGTATAGTATGTCGTCCAAAATGCATCAAAAACGTCATAGTATAGTATGTCGTCCGAAATGCATCAAAAACGTCATAGTATAGTATGTCGTCCGAAATGCATCAAAAACGTCATAGTATAGCATGTCGTCCAAAATGCATGAAAAATGACATAGTATAGTATGTCGTCCGAAATCCTGTCAAAAACGTCATAGTATAGTATGTCGTCCGAAATGCATCAAAAACGTCATTGTATAGTATGTCGTACAAAATGCATGAAAAATGTCATAGTATAGTATGTCGTCCAAAAATCCATCAAAAAAGTCATAGTATGGAATGTCGTCCAAAATGCATCAAAAACGTCATGGTATAGTATGTTGTCCAAAATGCATGAAAAATGACATAGTATAGTATGTCGTCCAAAATCCTGTCAAAAACGTCATAGAATAGTATGTTGTGATAAATATAATCAAAAACGTCATAGTATGGTATGTCGTTAAGAAATCCTGTCAAAAACGTCATAGTATAGTATGTCGTCCAAAATGCATCAAAAACGTCATAGTATAGTATGTCGTGATAAATATAATCAAAAACGTCATAGTATAGCATGTCGTTAAAAAATCCCTCAAAACGTCATAGTATAGTATGTCGTCCAAAATACACTATATTACCAAAAGTATTTGCTCACCTGTCTTGACTCACATATGAACTTAAGTCCATCCCATTCCTAACCCATAGGGTTCAATATGATGTCGGTCCACCTTTTGCAGCTATTACAGCTTCAACTCTTATGGGAAGGCTGTCCACAAGGTTGAGGAGTGTGTTCATGGGAATATTTGACCATTCTTCCAGAAGCGCATTGGTAAGGTCACACACTGATGTTGGTCCAGAAGGCCTGGCTCTCAGTCTCCGCTCTAATTCATCCCAAAGGTGCTCTATCGGGTTCAGGTCAGGACTCTGTGCAGGCCAGTCAAGTTCATCCACACCAGACTGTCATCCATGTCTGTATGGACCTTGCTTTGTGCACTGGTGCACAGTCATGTTGGAAGAGGAAGGGGCTCCAAACTGTTCCCACAAGGTCTGGAGCATAGAATTGTCCAAAATGTTTTGGTATCCTGAAGCATTCAAAGTTCCTTTCACTGGAACTAAGGGGCCAAGCCCGACTCCTGAAAAACAACCCCACACCATAATTCCTCCTCCACCAAATTTCACACTTGGCACAATGCAGTCCAAAATGTATCGTTCTCCTGGCAACCTCCAAACCCAGACTGGTCCATCAGATTGCCAGATGGAAAAGCGTGATTCATCACTCCAGAGAACGCGTCTCCACTGCTCTATAGTCCAGTGGCAGCGTGCTTATCACCACTGCATCCAGCGCTTCGCATTGCACTTGGTGATGTACGGCTTGGATGCAGCTGCTCTGCCATGGAAACCCATTAATGAAGCTCTCTGCGTACTGTACTTGGGCTAATCTGAAGGCCACATGAAGTTTGGAGCTCTGCAGCAATTGACTGTGCAGGAAGTCGGCCACCTCTTTGCACTATGCGCCTCAGCATCTGCTGACCCCTCTCCGTCAGTTTACGTGGCCTACTACTACGTGGCCGAGTTGCTGTTGTTCCCAAACTCTTCCATTTTCTTATAATAAAGCTGACAGTTGACTGTGGAATATTTAGGAGCGAGGAAATTTCACGACTGGATTTGTTGCACAGGTGGCATCCTATGACAGTTCCACGCTGGAATTCACTGAGCTCCTGAGAGCGACCCATTCTTTTACAAATGTTTGTCAAAACAGTCTGCATGCCTAGGTGCTTGATTTTATACACCTGTGGCCAGGCCAAGTGATTAGGACACCTGATTCTGATCATTTGGATGGGTGAGCAAATGCTTTTGGTAATATAGTGTATCATCAAAAACGTCATAGTATAGTATGTCGTCCAAAATGCATCAAAAACGTCATAGTATACCAGGTCGTCAAAAATAGTATGTCACTAAAAAAATGTCAAAGCATAGCATGTTGCCAAAAAACGTCATATTATAGCATGTTGTCAAAAAACGTCACGACAGTATATCGACAAAAAAAGCGCCATTGTATGGTATGTTATCAAAAAAAATGTCAGAGTATAGCATGTCTTCAAAAAAACTCATAGTATAGAATGTCGTCATAAAAAGTTATAATGTAGTGTGTCTTTAAAAACGTCACAGTGTTGTATGTTGTCTAAAGAAATAATGTTATAGTATGTTGTTACAAAAACACGGTAGAGTACTGTATGTTCTTTCCAAATCAGGGCCATCGCTTGCTGACATCACTGTCAGCTATATATTCATAAAAAGTTGTCCCAACTATCAGCTCCTCTAAGCAGCACTCTGAAAATTACAATGTGATGAACACAAGTAGAAGGCAGCAAAGTGTTCTCAGGCAGCAGTTTACTGTGTTTGTAGTGTAATTAAGAAATGGCTTTGAACAAGATCGCTGGAGGTCAAGTTGAGGTCTGGAAGACAAATGTGTCTGAATCCCTAGACGAGCTAGAAAGGCTAATATCTCACTGATCCATTCAGAATAAGACCCTTCAGAGCCACTGTATGCAAGTGGAGTCAGCGTAAAATCTTTCTTTCAGTGTCATTGCTGTATTGTTCTCATCAGACTGCCACTATTAACAGCATTGAAACTCACCTGTATGTTGGTGAGCAGAGTCTCCACTGATGAAAGACCGTCAGCGAATAGGAACGGAGCAGGAAATCCAGGCGGCAGAGTCTGGCCCAGCGAAGACTCTTCTGTGAGGAACACAAGACAGAGCTTTAAAGATTTCTGTTTTATGAAAATTCTCCACAAATACAACCAGACGTTTTGTCTTTGGTTGCATCACTTAATCCTTTAAAGAGATCTCATGTCTGTACACTCAATATAACAACCTGATTAGCTGGTAACGTAGCCTGATCGTAAGACACATTTAGAAGATGATCCTGGTATCAAATGTGTGTAAAAACGAGACCTTTCATTGTCTATAACTTGTTCGGACCAACCACCTATTGCACATGCTGATTTGAACCTCGAAAGTTTACCCAGAATGCAATTTTTAAAGTCACAGTATAAGATGTCTTCAAGGAAAACCCCATAGCATAGGATGTCGTCGAGAAAACGTCGTAGTGTAGAGTGTGGTCCAAAGAGACACAGTGGTATAGTATGTCTTCAAAACACCATCAGAGAATAGTATGTCATCTATAAAACATTATAGTATGTTGTTCAAAGAGACACAGTAGTATAGTATGTCTTCAAAAACAAAACGTAGTTTGGTATGTCTTCAAAACACTATCAGAGAATAGTATGTCATCTATAAAACATCATAGTATAGTATAGTATGTTGTTCAAAGAGACACAGTAGTATAGTATGTCTTCAGAACACCATCAGAGAATAGTATGTCATCCATAAAACATTATAGTATAGTATAGTATAGTATAGTATAGTATAGTATAGTATAGTATAGTATAGTATGTCTTCAAAAACAAAACATAGTAGAGTATGTCTTCAAAACACCATCAGAGAATAGTATGTCATCCATAAACATTATAGTATAGTATAGTATAGTATAGTATGTTGTCCAAAGAGACACAGCAGTATAGTATGTCTTCAAAACACCATCAGAAAATAGTATGTTATCTATAAAACATTATAGTATAGTATAGTATAGTATAGTATAGTATAGTATGTCTTCAAAAACAAAACATAGTAGAGTATGTCTTCAAAACACCATCAGAGAATAGTATGTCATCCATAAACATTATAGTATAGTATAGTATAGTATAGTATGTTGTCCAAAGAGACACAGCAGTATAGTATGTCTTCAAAACACCATCAGAAAATAGTATGTTATCTATAAAACATTATAGTATAGTATGTTGTTCAAAGAGACACAGTAGTATGGTATGTCTTCAAAACACCATCAGAGAATAGTATGTCATCCATAAAACATTATAGTATAGTATAGTATAGTATAGTATAGTATAGTATAGTATAGTATGTTGTCCAAAGAGACACAGCAGTATAGTATGTCTTCAAAACACTATCAGAGAATAGTATGTCATCCATAAAACATTATAGTATAGTATAGTATAGTATAGTATAGTATAGTATAGTATAGTATAGTATAGTATAGTATGTTGTCCAAAGAGACACAGCAGTATAGTATGTCTTCAAAACACCATCAGAGAATAGTATGTCATCCATAAAACATTATAGTATAGTATAGTATAGTATAGTATAGTATAGTATGTTGTCCAAAGAGACACAGCAGTATAGTATGTCTTCAAAACACCATCAGAGAATAGTATGTCATCCATAAAACATTATAGTATAGTATAGTATAGTATAGTATAGTATGTTGTCCAAAGAGACACAGCAGTATAGTATGTCTTCAAAACACCATCAGAGAATAGTATGTCATCCATAAAACATTATAGTATAGTATAGTATAGTATGTTGTCCAAAGAGACACAGCAGTATAGTATGTCTTCAAAACACCATCAGAGAATAGTATGTCATCCATAAAACATTATAGTATAGTATAGTATAGTATAGTATAGTATGTTTGTCCAAAGAGACACAGCAGAAGTATGGTATAGTATGTCTTCAAACACCATCAGAGGCTAATTATGTCATCAAACATTATAGTATAGTATAGTATAGTATGTTGTCCAAAGAGACACAGCAGTATAGTATGTCTTCAAAACACCATCAGAGAATAGTATGTCATCCATAAAACATTATAGTATAGTATAGTATAGTATAGTATGTTGTCCAAAGAGACACAGCAGTATAGTATGTCTTCAAAACACCATCAGAGAATAGTATGTCATCCATAAAACATTATAGTATAGTATAGTATAGTATGTTGTCCAAAGAGACACAGCAGTATAGTATGTCTTCAAAACACCATCAGAGAATAGTATGTCATCCATAAAACATTATAGTATAGTATAGTATAGTATAGTATAGTATAGTATAGTATAGTATAGTATGTTGTCCAAAGAGACACAGCAGTATAGTATGTCTTCAAAACACTATCAGAGAACAGTATGTCATCCAAAAAACATCATAGTATAGTGTAGTATGTTGTTCAAAGAGACACAGTAGTATAGTATGTCTTCAAAACACCATTAGAGAACAGTATGTCGTCCATAAAACGTCATAGTATAGCATGTCGTCAAAAAAGGGAGACGTTTTCTCTGGTGAATTATCAGAAAACACAATGCTCGCCCCCAGATTTTCAGCTCTTTGCAGGATTTACGGTGTACTTTTCACAGCCAAACCTCCCTGGACTGCAGACGGACACAGTCAGACATAAACTGGTGGAAACAACAGAGCGACCGGCAGCTGAAGAAAACCTCAGCGGAGACGGAAGACAGCTAAATGCGAGGCGGAACTGGACTTCAGGGGTCACAAACTTCCAGTGAATGAGAATAGCTGGACATGAGTTGTTACAAGTTCAGAGACGAAGAAGGAAAAGACGCGGAAAAAGAGAGAAATTAGGAAGTGAAGGTGGAATAAGAAGCGTGAAGAGATGAAGATGAGGGGAAGATACGAGGAGAGGTGGGGGGATGAAGAAGAAGTAGATGGTGGATGTAGATTCGGTGTGTTGTTCTGTGTGTGTGTGTGTGTTTTAGTGCATCTTAATCAGCGTTAATTTCACAGCAGAGTTAACCCAGTTGTCAGTGTGTTGGGCATTAAGGGCTGAGCAGACACTGTGACGCACTCACAATGAACACACACCCACAAATCAGGGATGTCTTTAATCCAGCCAATTAGTGGCTCACATGAGCGTCTGAATACTAAGAACCTCTCGGTGCGTCGGTGTGTGTTTGCTCTAATTGATTCCTCCGATGCTGCTCCGCTGCCTTTTATACCTTAGTGAGCATCAACATTCATAAAGCGACAGTTGAGACTGATGGAAACCTGCCGTCTGAAAAACAGCGGAGAATTTTTAAAAACACATTCTGAGCAAAGCGTCGCTTAAAGGAATCAATGTTTTGGGATTCATTTTCTCTAACAAGTCGCACAATAGAGAAATTAATACCTCCTCATATACAGTAACTTTATTTAATGAAGCAAAGTTTCACCTTCATGCTATGAATATTATTAGATCATTAGATTGAAGTTCACAGAGGTGGTTGAAATTCCAAACGTTTTAATATTTAACAGCATTGTGGGGGATTAGCCATCAACGGGTCACCATGACAAAGACTTCTGTGGCGGTTAATGGACTTTTCCCATCATATCTGAGCCTCATAACTTCATCAGACACATAACGTTCAGGGCTGAAAAACACATTAGACTTCTGCCAAATCAGTAAAACTGAGGTGGATCCACATGTCAGTTTTTTATATTTTTTTAACCCATAAGGACCCACGGTGACGCAGGTGTCACACACCCTTGAAGTATTCTGGAAAGTTCCTAATTTATTCTTGAATTTAACTGATGAGGTCCTAAAGTGGCATCGACTCAACATACTGGTGAAGTCATGTGACAGGATGTGAACTGCTGTCCACATGACATCACTTCCAAAATGGCGGCGTGTCTGGTGAGCCCCTGGGAGAAAACCTGCTAATTTTAATTAATAATTAATAATAATAATTTTAATTTGAGGTTGTTTTATTGGTCCGTTTGCACATTTTGTTGTGCTGTAAAACAAATTAGAGTAAAAAAAATTTTGCTAAATCTTATTAACAAAGAAGAATTTTTGATTTATGTTGGGAAAATGCAAATAAAAAGGCAACTTTGTGTTTCTAAAGAAGAAACTGTCAGGTGGATTTATTTTCAAATAACATACATAATCTAAAACAAATTTCCTTTTATCGCCCAATGTGACATATATGTAACATTACATATGTTCCACACTAGGGGGCGCTTTTCTAAAATAATATCAGAAATGTGTTCTATGAAGTCCATCTGCTCTGTTTTACATCCAGCATCATTTTCCTTTAAGGAAAAATGGGTCTGGGTTCTTTTGGGTTAAGAGAGCATTGTGGGGGTTAAGCCATCAACGGGTCACCATGACAAAGACTTCTGTGGTGGTTAATGGACTTTTTTTTAGTAAAACTGATTTGGTTTCAGTTTTAACCAGAACTCTAGTGTGTTTTTCATCCTCAACATGACGTGTGTCTGTCTGCTGTACTGATGAAGTTATGAGGCTCATGGAAAAGTCCATTAACCGCCACAGAAGTCTTTGTCATGGTGACCCTTTGATAGTTAAACCCCCACGATGCTCTGTTAAAAAATTAAAAAGTTTGAAATTTGGATCCACCTCAGTTTTATTGATTTGGTTGGAGTTTTTACCAGAAGTCAAATGTGTTTTTCATCCCTGAACATGTCATTTGTCTCTTCGCTGCACGACGAAGAGGAAATAAGGATTAAAAACGAGGTGAAAATGACAGAAACGAGTGAAAACGACCTGCAACGATTCACCACATTTCATCCTGTTTCTGACTTTAACTCTGAAGCGTTTAGTCGAACCAAAACAAGAAGCCTCTCTAATGACAGCGGAGAGGATGCGACGCTGTGAGGTCACTTCTGATCAAGGCTTTACTTTATTACACTGCTCAGCTCAGTAATTGCTGCAATATATCGTCCAGATGGAGGCGGAACATTTAGTTGTTGTTCTCCCCGGAGAGCGACACCAACACTTTGTGCTTCTGAAGTTTCCTCATCACCAAGGTGGATTTAATAGACTGTAATTGTGATTGAATCCAACTTTAAAAGGTCTTTAAAAAGTTATATTTAGGTTTCAGCTGCTCTCAAACATTTCTGTGGACATGATGTTAAAATATTTGAACTGAAACTGTGTCACGTGTTTATCAATGATTTCATTTTGCATTTACAAGATTCCATCTGGGATAATTATGGAGGACAAAGAACGTGTTTTAAATCAAAAATGTTTCTATAAATTACTTTAAATAACATCCACATTAAAATTTTGTACTCATAAATTATAAGTTGTTCTTTTACTACATAGTTTTTAGTGTATTTGATTTTTTAAAAAGTCAGTAAATGTTTCAAGTTATTGTACCGATTTTCCCTGTTTTGTTAAATACAGATAATAATTAGTAAAATCACAGATAAAGTATTAATTTATATGTGCGCTGTAAAAAAAAAACTAATAAAACTGCAAAAAATGTCCGCATTAAATATCTGTATATTTTTAAATAGTAATTTGTTCTTTTACAATGTTTGACCATAAAATCACACAATTTTACTGTATTTAAATGAGCAAAAAAATAATATATTTATAATATAATAATAATAATATATTTATAGATAATATATTTTACAGATACTGAAAAATGAGATTGAAAAATAGTCGTAAATATTTTTTTAAAGTAATTTTACAGTTTTTTTTCCTTGTTTTGTTAAATTATAGATAATATTAAGCAAAATCACAAGTTAAAAAAAGTATTAATGTGCATGTTGAATGAATAAAATAAAATAAAAATAAATAAACAAAACAGGACAAAACTGTAAAAAAAATGTCCACATCAATAATCTGTATTTTTTTTAAATGATAATTTGTTCTTTTACTATTTTGGACAATACAATTAAAACCATTTTACTGCATTTAAATCAGCAAAAACACAGCGATTTTATAGATCATGAAAAATGAAAGATTCAAAAAATAGGCGTAAATAATTTCATTTGTATATTTTAAAGGGTTTTTTTCCCCTGTTTTGTTAAATTACAGATAACATCAAGCAAAATCACAGGAATTAAAAAAGTACTAATCGGCACATTGACTGAAAAACAAATCAATAAAAATAATTATAAATAAATAAAAGTGTAATAATGTTCGCATCAAAAATCTGAACATAAATTGCACAGTTTTATTATTTTATTATTATTAAATCTGCAAAAAAACATCAATAATTTACAGAGATTTGTGTTTATTTTTTAATTTTTTTCCAGTTTTTTTAACAGTTTTTTTCAGGCACCCTTGTCTGTGTATTTTCACAGCTTTTGTTTTGTTTTCAGGGATTGTTTTTCCAGCCTAGTTTGTTTTCATGTGGTTATAGACTGAAGCAACAACTGAATTATGTGCATCGAGGATTTTCCTAGAAACTCCATTTAACCCCATTCTCCGTTAACACGAGTCGACGGCCCCGATCATTACGTTTCCAGCGTTTTCTGAGGAATAAAGGTCTCAATCTGTGCAGAACACGACCTCAGATTAAGACCTCTGGTGCAGGTTTTCTCCCTGCTGCCCTCATTGATTTTAAAGGCTGCAGCTGCTGATGTCTGCAGGGACGATTCGAACCAAACAGACGTGTTAGAAGGATGGAAAATGCAGAGTGTGATGGAGGGAGGCCCTGCATGCTTTTAGTGTTTGACCTGATGACCCCTTTTAGCCCGACTCCTTCACTTAGCCTCCTCCATCCATCCGTCCATCCATCCTCTATCTATCCCCCCATCCTCTGATTGATGGCTCACAGACAGCTGATCAATAGGAGGCGCAACATCCTGACGCTTCCCATTCACTGTTTGTGGGTTTGTCCGTGTGTGTGTGTTGGTGTGTGTTGGTGTGTGTTGGTGTGTGTGTACATATAAATACAGTAGATGAGGAAAACCCTCCTAAGTGAGGAAATTTATCAGCTGTCAACAGAAAATGGGTGAAGGTTTAGATTGAGGAGGGTAATGGAATATCCTCACTGATATCACAGCGTGTGTGTGTGTGTGTGTGTGTGTGTGTGTGGTCCAACCTTTGTCCTTTGCTATTTTCTTGATGGGAGCCGAGTTGTTCAGCGAAACATCTGCATCAGCCGACACCAGTCCTGCAGAGAGGAAACACTCTCACTTCACATGTGTGTTTGTGTTCAGCAGCTTTCAAATGATTTAATTTACTGGTATTTTACCTCATTTTTACCTGTTTTTAAATTATAATATCTGGTAAAATAACAAGGGAGGAAATGACTGTAATAAAAATGGCCAAACTAATAAAAATTGGCATTTTTATTGTATTTAAATTAGCAAAAAAAAAATATTTACTTAAAAATATCTCCTTTTTATCCGAAAAAAATGTATATTAAGGATTGAAAAATGATAAATATTATTTTTCTCGACCATCACTGTTTTGTTAAATCACAGTTAATGTGATAATAATAAGTGTAATAACAGAAAAAATGTATTAATTTACACGTTCACTGTAAAAAAAATATATATAAAAAGAGGCTAAAAGTGTGAATAATGTGCACATGAAAAATCTGTGTTTTTACAAATTATAATTTGTTGTTTAACAACGTCTGACTGCAAAATGACTTCATTTTTACTGCAGTTAAATGAGCAAAAATATTGTTATTTTACAGATATTGAAAAATTAATGATTGAAAATGAGCACATTTTTTATCTGTAATTTTACAGATGTTCCCCGTTTGTAAAACTACTGATAATATCTAGTAAAATCACAGAAAATGACGATTAATTTACATGTAGACTACAAAAAAATAGAAATAAAAAATCTAATCATGAAAGAAACAGGTCAGAACTATGAATTATATCTACATCAAAAACCTGAATTGTTACAGGAAGCATAATTACATACTTTCTTGCAATATTTCACCATAAAGAGGTCATTAAGCACCACAGAAGGCTTTGTCATGGTGCCCGTTGCTAGCTAAACTCCCACAATGCTCTCTGCTTGCCAACATGAATTGTAGTCTGAGTGACGCCTCCTCTGGTCTCCACAGTATTAAACAGTAAGAGGCTCCACCTGGTGGAACAACCAGGTACTACAGCTGATCTACAATACATTTTCTGACATGCATGACCTTCTTCTTCTTTTTCTGCCTTATCGGGTAAAACATCAACATCCCTATTTAGCTGGATACATGCATTTGTGATGAAAACTCCAAAAATATCCAGTTTACAATCATCTTTGAGAGAGCAAATAATAAAAAAATACATATTTAAGAAGCTGAATTCTTTAAATATTTACTATGTGTGCTTGAAAATTGACTTAAATGATTAATCAGTTGTTAATTGCTTCAGAAAATATTCAGTTTACACCAATATTTGATAAATCTTTTCATTTGAGAGGATGAAATCTGTTCATATTCGTCATTCTTTCAGCATTTCTGCTTGAAAATTAGCTGGAACAACGAAATTCAACCAAAAATATTTTACAGAACTTATTATTAAAACTTAAGGTCAGTCGTAGCAGTAAAACTCATCTGAGACACTGAATAAACTTTCAATCAGCTGATCTTTGCACCTGAGCCTACAGTATATTTGTGTTTACTGTTTGTTTGTTGTGTGGTTGTGATTTAATACCGAGTCTTTCAGGCGAGCTGGAGGCCGAGCTGCTGGGCTGAGACTGCAGAGGAGTGTTGGTTTCATCAACCGACGGAGAGAGAGAAGGACTGTCACACACTCTCTCCTGAAGACAGGGAGAAGATACGAATGAGAGGAGGTAGAAAATACGTCGTTATAAGAAGACTTTTAATTCTGTCATTCCTCAAAATAACAAACCAGTAGTGGTCCAGCTCTGTGTAGCCCCGCCCCCTTACACTTCCAGGCGAACCAATCAGAATGAGGAGCTGCCTCACAGTTTTATTTACTTTCTGCAGCTGCTTCTGCTAAAATGTCACCAAATGTTCTGCTGTTGGCTGCGAGAGTGAACACAAGAGTGGAGACCTGAGCACCCAGTGGATCACTGCTACTATTCATCATTTCATGTCGTCAGATGTCAGGTTCTGTGCGACCAGCAGTCTCTAAACTCAAAGACGTTTAATTTACTGTGATGCGGAACAGAGAAGCTGCAGCCGTGACTCATTTTGGGCTTTTCTTGCTTGAAAAAAGACAATTATTTAATTAGAAAAATAGTTTAAAAAGGAATGTGACATAAAAAGTAATGACGAAAAGTTAATACATTTTATTTCTGAACAGCTGCAGCTACGAGTTATGATTTTACAAACACTATTGCATTTAGTAGTATTGTGAAAGGCGGTACTTTTGTTTTATTTGGCTAAAGAGACAGTAAAGTACTTTATACTGAAGCACTTTATGAGGCAGCTCCATCTCTCTCAGTAGTTAGTTACAAGTTTACATAGAACAAAAAAAGCAGAAAAAGCCAAAAGCAACTAAACTTGCTGCTCGCTCTTTTTTAAAAGACATCTTTACTTGACGGCCTAAAAATCCAAATTCAAAAAGGTCCCATTAAAACATTAATTTGTTATAAATGATCCTGGTAATTATTGGTAACAGCATCCACACACTCCTTCCTTAAAGAGCCTCTATATGGAAACGTATAATCAAAGTTTGGTTCCACAGGAGTTCCTCAGGGAACCTACTGGGATCCTCTGGGGTTTCCATACTGAATACCTTGATGACAGGTGCGCGGTGTACATGGGTGTGTATCTGCTGGGCTGCGGCGGCCATGTTGGCGATGGTGTTGAGGTGGTTCATCTGCGACATCGCCATGGCAACGGAGGCAGGCGGCAGCCCCATAGGCAGCAGAGGGTGGGGCATCATCATGAAGGGCAGGTCCAACCCTGACGAGACGACGCAAAGAGATTAATCAGTTAAACGTTTAGTTCCAGAGACTTTTCACTATGAAGTATGTTAGAAATTTTACAAAAAAATATTTAACAAAAACCTGGAATCACGTCCAACATTTTCCCAAGTGTCCACAAGACAAATGCTGTCTCCACATACTACAGATGTTTAACTATCTTCATGTTTCCAGCCTCTACAGACTTTCCTCTCTGCTCATCAGCTGTAGGAAGATGTTTCACCATGCTGGATGTATCTTCTGTTTCTGAGTCATGCTGCATTTATTCTATTGATGTCTGATTTTCCTCTGAGTCGCTCAGTAGAAACACTGCCTGCAGTTCAGCCTGAACACTCTGAATTTTTACCACCTGACTGTTGGTCACAGCTGAGTCAGTCATGGCTTCACGGTTGCGCAGAGGATTTTAGAATTTTTTCTTTTTTACAGAATCTAATTACAGCAAACGCTTTATTTTTGGCAATTTTTTAAAGGACACATAGAATAAAGAGATTTTGATGATTTCGGCTTCTGTTTAGTTGTTTTTCCCTCTAAACTAAAACACAAATGACGAGTTGAAGGTGTCATTTTGCTCATTTTAAAAACAACAAACCTTTCCTGCCAGGTTTTGGGGTTCAGACCTTTAATAAAATGGCCGTGCTCTCGCTGCCTGTTACATCCTGCTTCTGTTCGGTCACTTGATCGGCTGCAGTGAAAGCGAGACAGTAACACACAGAGACACTCTATAGTTTTGTGTCTGTGAACTCGTGCTGAACTTCACCTTGAGGTGTCGTCTCAGTTTCAGATGTCCCGCTAATAAAAGTCGACGGAGCCGAGGAGGAGGACGACGCGAAGAACAGAGGAGGGGAAAATACGGAGGTCAGAGGGTTAAAGGGCGACGAACCCAAAGAAAAGGAGGTCAGAACCTCATTTTGTCCTGTTTCTAATACCCTCCATCTGGTTCTCGGCTTCTTCCTGCTGACGTCTTCTGGAGGCTTTTACCTTCATTTCTCCACCTCATCTGTCCTACACTGTAAAAAATTAACTGTATATTTTTAAACAATTAAGTATTATTTTACAGACTTTCTGCTTTGGTAAATTACAGATAATATTAAATAAAATTACAGAAAAAAAAATTACATTCTGACTTTTAAAAAAATGGCCGAAACATTTACAATCAGTATTTTCATAAATAGTAATTCATTATTTCAGAGTATTTTTTACTGTATTTAAATTAGCAAAAGATAAAAATATTTCCTTTTGATTTGAAAAATAAATTTATATTAACGATTAAAAAATTAGTTATTATTCATAACTGTCACTGTTTTTTTTAACTCCAGATTTTGTCTCATAAAATGACAAAAAAATGTATTAATTTATTAATTTACATGTAAACCCTTTAAAAATTACAAACTAAAACAGCAAAAAATGTCCACATCAAACATCTGTATTTTTAGAATAGTAATTTGTTCTTGTACAATATTTCATTGTAACATTACATCATTTTTTCAGTATTTAAATGAGCAACAAAAATTAGTATTTAATAAATATTTGCATTTATTCGAAGGGAATCGTCCAAATTAAAGACTGAAAAATGGTAAATAATTATGAATAATACCTGGTAAAATTAAAGAAAACTAAACAATTTATACATAGACTGTAAAAACAATAAACAAACAAACAAAAATGTAAATAATGTCTAAATCAAAAGTCTGTACTTTTACAAAAAAAAATTAATTTGTTCTTTTACTTTTTAAGGTTTGACCCTAAAATTAGTTTAATTTTATTTGTACTTTATCATTTAAGTGAGCAAAAAAATCTCATTAATTTGCAGATATTTGCCGTAATTTTAAAGAAAAATTATGTTTATTAAGGATTGAAAAATGGTAAATATTGTATTTTGTATTTATGCTTTTGTTTTGTTAAATTTAATATAATTGTTGTTAGTTTACATGTTGATGGCAAAGATTAAAAAAAAGTGCAAATAATCATTAAAAAAATCTGTACTTTTTTTTATAAATGGTAATCTTTCTTTTTACAATGTGTGACCATAAAATTACAGTTTTATTGTGTTAAATCAGCTAAAAATATCATTATAGTCCAGACACATGTTGTGTTTTTGCTACCAGATCTTCACCGTCCTTCCACTGTTTTTCTTTCTCCTCTCATTTACCTTCATTCTTATGTCTCTTTTTTGCTTCCTGCTGCTCTGTTTTCTCTTCTTGCTCCACCTTCTTCCATCCATCTCTCCTCTTCTTATCTCCTCCCCTCGCCTCCACGCATTTCCCTGCCCTTGTGAGGACCTTCCATTAACTCGTCCTTTGACCTCCTAAAAGTCCGACCCTGACCTCCGACCCTGAACGCACCGCTCAAACTCACAGCCAAAAAAATAAATAAAAAAATAAAAACCACACAAAAAAAAAAAAACTTGGGGCGGCCGCTTTCATTCCAATGAAACAATAACACTGATTGCTGTTGTCGTGACGACTGAAGTGATGGAATAATCAATGTGAGTGTTTGTCGCCTCCCGCTGCCGTGTGTGTGTGTCTGCAGTGAGGAGTGTGTGTGTGTGTGTGTGTTGATGAATTGAGTCATTTAGTAGAGTGTGTGCTGATTAATCCAGGCAGAGTGTTAATACAGGAGATGGAACAGATTAAATGGCGTACATTAACAAATATTGCCACCCTTAAACACACACACACTCACACACACACACACACACACACACACAGCCTCAGAGTGTGTGTTTGTGTGTGCACATGCTTGTGTGTTTGTCCTCACTGTTGGCCAGAAGCTGCTGCTGCTGCTGCTGCTGGAGCTGCTGCTGATTGACAGCTGATAAGGCCGGCCGACTCCCAGCTCCTCCTGCTGCTCCTCCTGCCGCTCCTCCTCCTGCTCCTCCTCCTCCTGCTCCTCCCGGGGCTCCGCTGTGAGCTCCAGCAGGGGGGCTGGTCAGACGCTCCTTATCCCAGGAACACTCACTGCCTCCTGGGTAGAGACGCACACAAACGTCGGAGGGTCACTTTGTGTCGGTGCTGACGGAGTCCATCGTCACCGTTTACTCATTTGTTATTTAGGACACAGGCTAAGTTCTCCAAAACTTCTAAAAAAATAAACCTCTGAAGCTACTTTAAGGGTTCAGTATCTCTAGAAATAAAACTCCCACAGCCACGAAATTTGGTGACGACACAGACAGAATAGTTTCCAGCAGATCAGAATGATTGAATGGATCCAGCAGAGGACAAATGTTTAATTACTGGACCTTGAAAATGGAAAAAAAGTGCAGAATGTCCAATGGAGGGTGGTACTGTGACAAAGTATGGTAGGATAAGGTTTCAGGTTTTTGGTTTTTTGATTTAAAACTCCCCCAAAATGACATGAAATCTGTGAAAAATGAGTAAAAAAGGCCAAAAATTACTTGAAATGCGCCCAAAATGACAATAATGAATAATTAAAGGACCTTGAATTTGGAAAAAGGTGCAAAATGTTTAATGAAGATTGGTATTGTGACCAAGTATGGTAAGATAAAGTTCCAGTTTTTGGATTTTTCAACTCCAAGTGACACAAAAATATGTCCAAAATGACTTGAAATCTGTGAGAAATTAGTTAAAATTGCCAAAAAATACTTGAAATGTGCCCAAAATGACATAAAACTCATCCAAACTTAATAAAAATTGGCCAAAATGACAGTAATGAATTATTTTAGGACCTTGAAAATGGAAAAAAGGTGCAAAAATTTTTAATGGAGGGTGGTATTGTGACCTAGTATGGTAAGACAAGGTTTAAAACTGGCCCAAAGTGACTCAAAATGTGTTCAAAATAACTTGAAATCTTGCCCATAATTACTTGAAATGTTTCCAAAATGACTTAAAAGTCATTAAAAATGAGTAAAAACTGCCCAATAATGAATAATTATTGGATCTCGAAAATGGAAAAAAATGCAAAAGTTTCAATGGAGGATGGTATAGTGACCAATAGTAGTAAGATAAGGTCCCAACTTTTAGATTTGTTTGACATAATACTTGCCAAAAATTACTCAAAACTCATTCAAAATGAATAAACACTTCCCAAAATGAGAATAAAGAATAATTGTTGGGCCTGCAAATGGAGAAATGTGCAAAATTTTCAATGGAGGGTGGTATTGTGACCAAGTATGGTAAGACAAGGCTGAAAAGTGGCCCAAAATGACTTGAAATCCATGAAAAACGAGTTCAATTTGCCCAAAATGACTTGAAATGTGTCCAAAATGACTTGGAATCCATGAAAAATGAGTTCAGATTGCCCAAAATGACTTAAAACTCATTCAAAATTAGTAAAAATCACCCAAAATGACAATAATTAATCATTATAGGACCTTGGAAATGGGGTTAAGTGTAACATTTTCAATGGAGGGTGGTATTGTGACCAAGTATGGTAAGACAAGGCCGAAAAGTGGCCCAAAATGACTCAAAATGACTTGAAACCCATGAAAAACGAGTTCAAATTGCCCAAAATTACTTAAAATGAGCCCAAAATGACTTAAAACTCATTAAAAATTAGTAAAAAATTGCCTAAAATGACAATAATGAATCATTACAGGACCTTGGAAATGGGGTTAAGTGTAACATTATCAATGGATGGTGATATTGTGGCAAAGGATGGTCAGATAAAGTTCCAGTTTTTATATTTTTTAGACTTAAAACATGTCCAAAATGACCCAAAATGTGTACGAAATGACTTGAAATCTGTGAAAAATGAGTCTAAATGGCCAAAAATCACTTGAAATGTGCCCAAAATGGCTGAAAACTTATTCAAAACTGCCCAAAATGACAGTAATGGATCATTATTGGACCTTAAAAATGGAAGAAAGTGCTAAATATTCAGTGAAGGGCGGTACTGTGACCAAGTATGGTAAGATAAGGTACCAGTTCTTTGATTTCTCAACTTTAAACTGGCCAAAAATGATTCAAAAAGACGTCCAAACTGTCTTGAAACTTCTTCAAAACGACTCAACATTTGTCCAGAATCTGTGAGAAATGAGTGACGATGGCCCTAAATGAGGTAACCTTGTGACATCAGAGGAACTCGACTGATTCGGTTCTTTGTTGAGACGTCAGGCGGCTCCATGTAAATTCCTTGTTCGACGTTAAAATCCTGCTACACGTGTGAGGAGCGGTGGGAAGCTTCCGGAGCCTCACTCTGATGAAACGCCGGATTTAAACAGTTTGTTCCTGCGTCTCTCTCCTCTGCCTCTCCCTGCTCCTCCTCATCCATCTTCATCTCCCTCCATTAGTCTGAATTAGTGAGCGTCTCTCTCTATTATTGCTGCTGAACTCCCAGAGCTGCTGGGAGAGGAGCTGACAGCTGGGCCTCATCTCTGCTGCTCCACCAGGGAGGAGGCGAACACATGGCCAGATGTTCTCCTCGCCTCCGTCCCTCCTTCTTCCTCTCTTCCTTCCTTTCTTTCCACCTCGGCTCAGAGTAATTCAGGTTTATCGGATCTCTTCTCTTCGTGTTTTGGTTTAAAGTTAATTAATACTCAGGTTCCAACAAACGCTGCACTGTAAAAAATATCCTGTAAAAAAATCTGGCAGCAAGGAACAAAAACATGAATATAACAGTAAATATATCAGTAGAATTATTGTTATTTCTTTTTTATTTTTAAAATACATATTTCTCATTGCTTGTTTTTCTTTTTTTTTTACAATGCAAATGTGTGAATTGTTATTTTTTATTTAGATTCTACTATATATTATCTATAATTTAACAAAACAGAGAAAATCTGTTACATAAATTAAATTATTGAACATTCTTTAGTCCTTAATTTGGACAATTTCCTTCAAATAAATGCAAATATATTCATGAAATATTAATTTTTGTTAATTAAATACAGCAAGAACGTGTCATTTTGCAGTCATACACTGAAAAAAATACTATTTGTAAAAGTACAGATTTTTATTGTGGACATTATTTGAAGTTTTGGTCTGTTAACATGTAAATTAAAACTTTTTTCAGTTTTTTTTTTTTACACAATTTTTACGAGAATTATTCGTCAGTTTTTAATCCTTTAAATAGGCAATTATTCAGCATTAGTGCTGATTTAAATGCCGTCAAAATTAGTGTAATTTTATGGTAAACACTGTAAAAAAACACATTAGTATTTGTAAAAATACAGATTTTTCAGTGTTGGCCTGTTTTATCTTTTGGAGTAACATGTAAACTATGATTATTTTCTCTGTGATTTTTACAGGATATTATTTGTAAAACAGTAAAATCTGCAAAGTAACATGATTAGAAATATTGACTTTTTTTGCTGGTTTATGTTCAGTACGAGCTCATTTTACAGTTCAACACTGTAAAAGAATGAATTACCAGCATGGAAATAAATTCTTTCTTACGAGTTATTAAGTATAATTTAACAAAACAGGGAAAATCTGGAAATAAAAATCAAATAATTATTTAGTGTTTTGTTTTGAAATCTTAATATACACCATTAAAAAAAAAAATCCATAAATATTAGTGAAATAACGCTATTTGTTTTGCTGATTTACGTTCAGTAACTGTGTAATTTTACGGTCAAACGTAAAAGAATAAACTTTCATTTGTAAACATCCTGATTTATCACGTGGACATTAATTACTGTGTGTTTTTGTTTGTTTTTAACACGTAAAACAGGTCAAATCTGAAATATAACAGTAAATTATTGTAAATTATTTTAAAAAATGAGTTAAAAACTGTAAAAACATTCATTTTTTACAGCATGTATTTACAAACAGAGGCTAATAGAAGGCCTATATAAGGATTTTGAATATATTTGTGCAAAGATGACAGACTGTAGATTTCCCATCATCACTTTAACTCTGACTGTCTCATGTTTCCTCACTGTGTCCTCGTTTGTCACTGAAGAACTACCTGACAAAAAGCCTAAAACCCCTGGAATGAACACTGGATACTCCCTCACCTCCCTGCTCTGTGGAAACACTGCCTGCAATCCAACCAAGAAAAAGTTCCTGGATTTTTCCCACATGACTGTTGGTCTGAACCGAGTCGCTGATGGCTTCACGGCTGCACAGAGGGACGCAGAATTTTTTGTTTTTTGCAGAATTTGACCAGAGCAAACCATTTATTTTTAATTTTTTTTTTAAAGTGAGACGTGTAGAATGAATTAATTGTGGACCCAAAATAACAAAACCATAAACTCTGGTTTGATTTTTAGTCGGAAGCCGCTGGTTTAATCTTTATGATGTGCTTTATTTTATCAGCCTCATATATTATCTGTTGTAAAATCTGTCTTATAAATGTAGAGCAGCAGAAAGCAGAAGATTTATCTCTAAAATACGGCGGAGTGGAAGGAGAAAGTCAAGCCAAGTCTTCGTTTCCAGTCAGTCTTTTCTTTATCATTTCACTCCTTTTTCCTCCCGCACAGAACAAAGATGTGGTTTCCTCTGACACATAAATCCATCCTTCATTCATTCATCTGTGTTTTTCTCTCGTCGGCGATCGACTTTCGGCATCAAACGCCCAAACATCTCCTCTCCTTCCTCCCTTTCCCTCTCGCCCTAAATATCCCTTTCTCTCATTATGAGCGGGTTCTCCCTCCGTCCTCCCTCGCTTTATTTGCGTTTTCGTTTCGTCGCTCTGCTCCATTGTCCTCCGCAGTTTCCCAGGCCGGTGTGAGTGTCTCCCACAAAGAAAATAAGGTCGGACAATGAAAAGGAGGCTCGCACAAAAATCACTCTGAATGAAATAAAAGAAGACAGAACGAAGCAGAGGAGGAGGGAATAAATAAAAAACGACAGAGAGAATAAAACCAGAGAGTAACTCTATCGGCCCATTTGCCAGGTCAGCTGAAGAAAAGCAAAATGGAAACAGGAGAATGTGGCTGGAAACAGAAGGACGGAGCGAACACTTGCCTTTCTTCTTGCTTTTTGTTTTCCGTCTTTTCAATAATTCAGAGACGCGGCAGAGATTGAGTGAACCGGAAAACATGTGTGTCTTTGTTTTTCACGTGAAAAAAAAAAACCCTCAACAGGAGATTCAGACGCCGGGAATGACAGGTTTCAAGCGGCAGAGTTTCAGATTCAGCAACAAGTTTTAGCTTCCGTCGACTCAAACGGAGAAAAAGGTGTCGTCGTCGTAAAAAATCAATCAGAGCTTCACCTGAATCTTCATCTGCAGTAACTTCGGTATATTGAATGAAAAGTTTTACCCTCATACTGTGAATATTTTCAGACTTACACGCCCAGATTTACCACTTCCTAATGAACCTTTCCATCATTTCTGAGCCTCATGACTTCATCAGTCCAGCAGACAGACACATGACATGTACAGGATGAAAAACACATTAGAGTTCTGGTAAAAACTGAACCCAGATCAGTTTCACATCCACTCCAGGCGTCACAGTCGAAACACTAAATAAAACAGGAGAGAAATACTGAAAAAAAAAAGGAGATTTGGCTGCAAAATAGAATCAGTTGCATTGAAATGTTTGGTGATGTCGACTAAAATCAGGCTCTCTGTCTGTCAGCTGTTGTTTGACCATTTAAATATGAATAAAAAAATGCAAAAAGGTATTTAATAAAAGTTCCGAACGACTTTTTTTTAGCTTATTTTTGTTGCACATGTGCTTCCCTACAAACTCACCTTAATAATTACGGTATAATCACAACACTCATTATGTCACGCAGCTGTATTTGCAGGATTAACGACGGCAGTGAATCTAAATCACCCTTAAATGAAGAAATATCACTTTATCAACGTCACCAACGCTGAGCCTCTTACAGTAACCGTCTGACAGACCAGAATAACGCCCGTAACCATGGCGACGGCACACGAAGCAGCTACAGAAGAAGATACAAAAATTAAAAACACAAAAACAAGGCGA
>CM045467.1:5644265-5741765 GCA_024666655.1 Dascyllus trimaculatus
TGAAGCCCTTTGGGGCAAATTTGGGGTTTTGGACTTGATTTATTGAAACATACATGTCTGAATAAACTGTTTGTACATTTATTTATCAGTTTCAGTGTAGTTAAGAATATTTTCACACCTAAGAGAGCCGACGTCGGACGAGTTCACGCTGAAAAACCACCTAAAGGTGCATCTCGACTCTGGATTGAAGCGAACGACGACGATCAGATTTACTGATCAGCCCGAGAACAAGAATAAAAACAACAGGAAGGAGAGACAGAAAAAGAAAGGAGAGAAAAACAAAAGCGAGGTCTACTCTTGAGCCCGAGGCGGAGTGACCAGACGTATTGTCTGCGTCCTGCTGGGAGGAGGATGAGGAGGATGAAATGGAGGAAGATGGTGGAGAAAAAGAGGCCAGAAACACTGAAGAGTGAAAACCATCGAGCTGCTTCTGACAAACACAGCAGAGGGCTGGAAATTACACCAGCTGCTTTCTAAGAATAACCCCATTAAAAACACAGACAGTCAATGTTCTAACTTTACTTTGTGGTTATAAATAAGAACAAGAAGCAGCGACAGGATCAGAAATAATAATAATAATAATAATAATAATAATAATAGTAATAAAAGGAGGAATAGTGGAAAGTTCAAATAAGTGTAAAAAACAACGGAGAAAAAAGCCAATATCTGTAAAATAATGATACATTTAGTGAATTTAAATACAGTAAAACAGACTTTGTAACAGAGCAAAGTACTATTTGTAAAATATAGATTTTCTATGTGGACATTATAAACAGTTTGGGTTGTTTTTAGTTTCATTTTATTTTGTTTTATTGTTTTCTTTTTACAGTCAACACGTACATTAATATTTATTCCGTGTTTTTAATGTATAAAATTTTTGTAATTTAACAAAACAGGATAAATCTGCAAAATAACCATTAAATTTAATAATAATTTTAAAAGATTTAAATACAATAAATAATGTAATTTTCTAGTCACATCGTAAAAGAACAAATTAGCATTTACAAAAATACAGATATATTTATGTAGACATTACTTGTTATTACCTGTAATTTAACCAAACAGGGAAGATATGTTTAAAAACTATATATATATTTTCCAAACATCCCAGTTAAAATCTGTTAATGTTTTTTTACAGTGTACCACAACTTTGACAGTATATTACTGAAGTCATATCCAAGCAATTGATCCTTAAAGTGACCATTTTTTAATTTCTTAATAAAAATAATATTTTTGTCAAATAAAAATAAACATCTGTAAAACAATGGTATTTTTTGCTAATTAAAATAAAAGACATTACTTCACATTTTGGGCTGTTTTGTATGGTTAACATGTAAATTAATACTTTTTTTCTGTTGTCTTTCTCATTACTACCTGTAATTTTTTTTTAAAAGTACATTTTTCAGAGAAATTACAGCTAAAAAGTGTTTGAAAAAAGTTCATTTTTTTACAGTGTAACATAACTTTGACAGTAAACTATTAAAGTCAAATCCAAGCAGCATTGACCATTTTTAGTTCGTTGATAGACGTAATATTTCTGTTATATAACAGCAAATATATGTTCAGTAATGTATTCTGCTGATGTAAATACAGAAACAAATAGTGTAGTTTTACTGTCAAACGAAATAAAAGAATGAATCATATATAGATTTTGATGTGGACGTGATTTTTGGGGGGGGTTTTGCAGCTAACATATTAATTAATATTTTTTCTATTATTTTACTAGATATAATCTGTGATTTAACAGAACAAAACATGTAAAATAACAACTGTTTGCAAAGAATTACAGTTAAAAACTCTTTTTAGAAAGTGCATTTTTTACAGTGTATACAGACAAACATGTGCATGCGTCTTTGCACGTGCACACGTCCGTACGTGTGCATGTGTCCGTACGTGCACGCTCTCTCTCGGACTCGGAGTCCGGACGCCCGCTTCGCCTCGGTGCAGCCGGAGTCGATCAATAACGAAGCAGCGCCACAATACTGTCCTCCATCATGACTATCAAACACACACTGCAGCTCAGATCGATGGCTGTCCGCTGTGTCCACGGTTACCGAGCATCGACCCCCGTCGCTAATGGCGACCACGGAACCTTGGGAATTAGTGTGTGATTGATTGACAGACTGCTGCAAACACACACACATCATATACAGCAGTGTGTGTGTGTGTGTGTGTGTGTGTGTGTGTGTGTGTGTGTGTGTGTGTTTGCAGCAGATATTTTCCCCGGTGGTTTGTCTGCTCGGCTACCATCTCTGTTTCATCCCCGAGTATCACAACGCTTTCCGAAGGACGGGCAGAGGAAGAGGAGGAGAGAGGAGGAGCTGACACGGAGGAGAAACATGAGGAGGTTAGAACAGTAAAGGAGAGAATCGTCGGCGTAACGTCACACGCCGAGACTCTACACCTTAAAATCAACCAAATCTGAATAACGCTTCCCCCCGACCTCCTCAGAATCATTTTATCTACAGTAACTTTAGTATATTTAATTAAGTTTTATCTCCACACTATGAATATTTTCAGAGTTACAGGCCCTTGAAGTACACAGAGATGGGTCCAAATGAACAATTAACACCAATATTAAAGCTGAATTACATTAGTCGTACAACAGGAAGGCTCAAGTTGCTGCTAAATTCCTGAAAATAAACTTAAAACTGAAGAAAGCGTGTAAAAATGTTTGCTTTTACTTGTCAATACAGAAGCTGTTTATTCCTTGCGTTTGAGTTGGGAAATGTCTTCAAAAGATTAAAAGCAACTGAAATGTAGTACTATTAAAATTGTACTTTATGAAAAACATGCCCCCAAAAAAAGCAATGAATTTGGATGTTAAAGCACCATGAATGCTGCTAACAGGATGAAATATTAGTAAATTTCTTAAAAAATATCCTAAAGAATCACCAGTTTCACTCCTTTGCCACGTTTTGTTTACGCTTTAGTTGATGTAAAAGTTTGATTTAATGAAGTACATTGAAGTGGGTTCAGATAAACACAACCCTTAGCAGCCTGGAGGAAGTCCAGTTGTAACAGTTGTAAGGAAAACCGTGGATTTACCATTAAAAAGGCACCAAATTATTTATTACCAGTTCTTGTTTGCAGTGCGCCCATGAATGTCTGGACAAAGGATCAATGATTTCTTATTCGGCAGAAAAATAATAACCAAAAAGGAAAGTTTAAGCTGGTTAAATGGCGTCTTCTTGGCAACCAGGTGACCAAAGCTCAGACTGGATGTTTTGGTTTCGTGGACACAGTCACACCATCACGAATATGAAGCTTCCTCTGCCGCTCGGAGGACTTTTGCTGGTAAAAGCTTGGACCACACGATCCTCTCAATGAGCCCAGAGTCTCTTCAGTGCTCGGGATTCTTTAATAGCTTCAGTTGGAGGCTGATCTTCGGCTGGAGCCCCTCCGAGCTCGCGTGAAACCCACCCATTTGGCTGCTCGTGAATATTTCATCCGCTGCACCTACATCTCTGACGAAGTGCTCCGAACGCTCTCAGAGTGACACTTTGAATAAAACAAACAGGAAAACGGAGAAATTGCTCTTTGTGTTCTGAATTTAGAAACACACTGTTCTGGCTTTTTTTGTTTTCCTTGCCTTTTCTTCCCGCGAGCACTCCGAGTGCCGCTTTCCAGATGCAGTCGATTGCTCTTGTGCTGAGTCAAATAGATTTCAGCTCGGCGCTCCGGCACTTAGCTCGCCCATCTTTAGCTCCCATTTGCAGCCATTTTGCATCGGCCATTTTGTGCTATTTTCTAATAGACGCAGACGCTGACTGTAAAGTGATTGTTCCGGTAAAGTCTCTCACTGTAGAACATGTTGGAGTGTGAAGCCTTTAGAGTCACGTTTGGTCAATATCGATCAATACAAACTTCCCCATTGGGTTTTCTTGAAATGAACTGTGAGAGCAACGTTTGACATAAACATTAGAAAAAAGATATTTTAGGGATTCTATTACCTTGAATAACCAGTGGATACTGGATTTTGTCCATTAAAGTCTGTGGTTATGGGTTCTATTGCATAACAAAGGATGGGAAAGGACGCTGAATGGTTCAAGGTAGGTATAGTAGGTCCTGCTCTCTCAAATCAGTGGTTATTAGTTGGGCTCCATTGCCTGTTTATGGGTTGTTAGAACTCCTGTTGTCCAGGAGAGTCTGTATTATTGGTTTTTAGAAGTTTGTCTGTTTAAAGTCAATGGTAAAGTATTGCATTGTCAAAGCATCGTCAAAGGTGGTGATTATAGCTTCTTTTGTCCGTTAAAGTCAAAGGCTGTGGGTTCTGTTGTCTAATAAAGGATGGAAAAGGATGTTGAATGGTTCATGGTAGGTATAGTAGGTATTGCCCTCTCAAATCAATGGTTATCAGGTCTTTATCTGGTTGAACGCCTGTTTAAAGTCCATTGTTAGAACTTCTGTTGTCCAGGAATATCTATATTAATGGTTTCAGAAGTTTGTCTGTTTAAACCCAATGAAAAAACAAGGTTAAAGTATTACATTGTCAAAAGATTGTCAAAGATGGTGATTACAGGTTCGTTTCACCATTAAAGTAAATGTTTGTGGGTTCTGTTGCCCAATAAAGGATGCAAATGAATGTTCCTGTCTTATTAAATGAAGTTTGGGGTTTTGTGGCCTGTTTGAAGTCAGTTTAGTGGTTCAAAGTCAGTAGGCATCACCTTCTGAAATCAATAGCTATCAGTGGGTTCTTTAGAGGCTCCATTGTCTGTTTACAGTTTATTGTTAGAGCGTCTATTGTCTAGAAAAGTCAGTATTAATGGTTAGAGGTGCTTTTGTCTGTTTAAAGTCAATAAAAAAGTCAATGGTGAAGAATTCTATTGCATAAAGACGTTAAAGATGGTGGTTATAGGTTATTTTAGCCATTAAAGTCAGTGGTTATGGGTTCTACTGCCTAATAAAGGATAGAAAACAATCTTATTGCCTTATGAAGTGAATGGTTCATTGTGGGTATAGTAGATATTGCCCTCTAAAATCAATGGTTATCATCTTTATCTGATTGGACGCAAAGGTTAGAGGCTCCATTGCTTGTTTACAGTCCATTGTTAGAACTTCTGTTGTCCAGGAATATCTATATTGTATATAAATATATTGGGTTTCAGAAGTTTGTCTGTTTAAACCCAATAAAAAGTCAATGGTAAAGTATCACACTGTCAAAACATTGTCAAAGTTGGTGATTAAAGGAACTTTTATCCATTAAAGTCAATGGTTATGGGTTTTATCGATTAATAAAGGATGCAAATGAATATTATTGTCTTGCTAAGTAAATAGTTTGGAGCTTTGTTTTTAAGGGTTCAAAGCCTGTAGGTATCACCTTCTAAAATCAGTGGTTACCAATGGGTTCTTTAGAGGCTCCATTGTCTGTTTACAGTCCATTGTTAGAGCGTCTGTTGTCCAGGAAAGTCAGTATTAATGGTTAGAGGTGCTTTCATCAGTTCAAAGTCAATAACAAAAGTCAATAGTGAAGTATTCCATTGTCGAAAGATTGTTAAAGATGGTGGTTATGGGTTCTTTTAGGCACTAAAGTCACTGGTTATAGGTTTAATTGCTCAATAACGAATGGGAAATGTTGCTTCTGTCTTATTAAATCAGTAGTTACCAGTTCTGTTGCCTGTTTAAATTCAGTTCAGTGGTTCAAGTCAGTAGGAACTGCTTTCTAAAATCGATGGTTATCAATGGATTCTTCGAAATTTAAAGGTTAGAAACTTCATTTCCTGTTTACAGTCCACTGTTTGAACTTCTATTGTACAGGAAATGCCTATATAAATGGCTCTAAAGTCAGTGGTAAAGTATTCAATTGTCGAAATACTGTTAAAGATGGTGGTTATAGGTTCTGTTATGGTTCTATGGTGTGACAGATTTAATTCAGCAGTTACTTTATTTGCAGTTTAAAGTCACTGATTAGATTCAAGTCAATGTTTAAGGTCGGAAAGTCAATGTTAGGAGCTAAATTAGTGACAAAGGGAAAAGGTTAGAGTCCCATTAAAACAACAGGTGGATGAAGGTGGTACTAATGTGTTGGTTGGAGGGACAACAGAAATCCTGGTCTACAAAACAACAATACTGAATGAGCTGTGAGAAGGAGGGAGCAGAAGGTGTAAAGGAAGGAAAGGTAGATTTTGGTTCTCTACATGCCAAATGTTTGGCTGCTGCAGAAAAAAAATCCAAGAAACATCCCCGAACCAGAACTAAAAGGACTTTCAAGCTCCGTGTGGGAAAATTAACATTTGCTCTGAAGACTTTGAAAAGATGTGGAGCCTTTTATGGACTCAGAGGATTTTCAATACGAGAATTTCATTTATCTCCAAGTATAAAGTTGTTATTTAACCCTCCGAGGTCCCTGCAGCCAGAAATGGGGAAAAAAACACTCAAATAAAAACGGTTTAAAAAGCAAAAACTCTTCATCTGTAGCCTCCGACGTGTTCATCACCTCCAAGTTCAGGTGCTGCTCAGTTTATCAGATAAAGTGGATGAAGCGTCGAGTGTTGGGGAGAAACAAGGAGAAGCTTTGAGCGGTTTGAGAATTAACAAGTCAAATGAGTCGAGCAGCAGAGTGGGAATCACAGCAGCTCTGTTAGATGAGAGAAACCACATCACTGCTCTGCTTCTTTTTACTTCACTGTTTCCCAGCTCTTCTCTGTTTTCCTCACATCTTCCTGTTGGAGTTTTGTCTTCACTTTCGCTACATTTTTTAAAATCTTTTTTGTCCTTTTTTATTTTTATTCCACTGCTTCTCAGTTTTTCTCTTCTAGTTTTCTTTCCCGTATTTTTTCCCGTCATCATCTCTTCAGTTAAACATATTTTATTCCCATAATCCTTTTGCAGTTTTTTGACTTAACTCCTTCTTTTGTTACGTCTTTCTCTCATCTTTATGTTTTATCCTTTTTTTTGCTCTGCGGTTCCTCAGTTTTTCTCTCATCTTTTCTTCTTTCTTTTATTTCCTTCATAATGTTTTGTCTTATTTCTGCTTTTCTTTCGCAGATCTTTCGGCTTCACACCTGCTCGCATTGCAAATTTTTCGATTTTTCTCTCAGATTTTTCCTTTTTTTTGCCATTTTCTTGTTGCTCAGCTGCTTTTCTCTGCTTCCTCCACCATTTTTACTCCTTTCGAATGTTGTTTCAACTTTCTTTTTGCAGTTTTTTGTCTTCACTCCTAGTTTTGTTGCATCTTTTCCCATTTTTTTTAGCTTTCTTTACCCTGTTTTTCGCTCTACTCTTCCTCAGTTTGTCTCAACTTTCTTCTTTCTTCTTCCTTCAATTCCTTCTTTCACATTTTATCTCCACCTTCTTGTTGCAGTTTTCTCATCTTCACTCCTACTTGTGTTGCATCTTTTTACATTTTTTTAATCTTTACGTTTTATCCTCTTTGGGTTTTTTCTTCCTCGGTTTCTTTTCTTTCTTCATCTTTGTCCACTTTTCTCTCCCTTTTCCCTTCATCTCCTTCTTCTCCTTCTTCCCTCCGTGTTTTCTAACAGCGTGATAAATGTCCATCTGTGATTGGCCGATGCCCCCCATCGCCGTGGCGCCCGCGAGGTCGTAAACAACAGCCCGTCACCCCCGGCAACGTGGCGTCTCCATGGACGCGGGGCGGCTAGGACGACCGACTCTGCGTGTGTGTGACTGAGGCGGAATGCCAAGAGTGTGTGTGTGTTACATACATGTTGTGAACGTGCATGTGTGTGTGTGTGTGTGTGTGTGTGTGTGTGTGTGTGTGTGTGTGTGTGTGTGCGTGAGCTAATGAGCGATCATAAGTGAGCAAATGTTTTCTCAGGGTTCCACTAATGTTCAGCAAACACACACACACCTGACGTGTGCGAGTGTGTGTGTCATTAGTATGCAGCAGTGAGCCGAGTCCATATGTCACTAAACACAACCATGTTTTATTTATCTGCACACAGAGAAGGAGGCCAAGAGGAGACGGAGGAGAGGATGGAGGAGAGGATGGAGGAGAGGATGTGAAGAAAATATGACACTGGTGGAAGGAGGTGAAGAAAATGTGGGAAATAACAGAAAAAAGGACGGGAAGAAACTAACTTTAGTTTGTTTATTGAAGCAAAGTTTCACCTTCATACTACGAATATTCTCAGACCCTTGAAGTCCATAGAGTTTGGTCCAGATTTATCACTTCTTAATGGACTTCTTCCATCATTTCTGAGCCTCATAACTTCATCAGTGCAGCAGACAGACACATGACATGTTCAGGGCTGAAAAACACATTAGAGTTCTGGTAAAAACTGAAACCAGATCAGTTTTAGATCCACTCCAGGTGTCACAGTCTAAACACTAAATCTGGTTTATGTTTATTTTTTCTATAACCAACTTTGAGCATCAGTACTATGGGATGTATTGTAATTTGAACAGCCAAACAAACTTATTTATGAAGATTAAAAAATGATGGAAAAAGTAAATTAAAAAGCGTACACTGTAAAAGAAAACAGGGATTTTATGGAATTTTTTGTTTCATTTTGCAGATTTTTCCCCCCTTATTTTAGAAACGCACAAAAGCATCAATAAAATAAAATAAAATGAAATAAAATAAAAAAGCAGACAGTGACTCTACATGTGTAATGTAAAATAACATAACAATAAATTTATTTTAATTTTTTAAATTTATTTTAATTATAATTTCACAAATGTTTCCTATTATTAAAATTAAAAAAATTAAACAGTAAAATTAAAGTTTATATATTTCTGTAATTTCACACAGATCCATTCATTAAATGACAATTAACTGGTACAACTGCAGAATGAAAATGTTGAATTAATGTATTTTAATCACTGTATAATTTGTATAAGCATTAAAATATAGGTTTTATATTTATTATATATTTATTTCTATTTATATTAAATAATTTGAAAAATACACCAGATCTCATTTAAAATTAGGGCCAGAAAAATGTATTTTACTGATGTTTTTTCTTTTGTTCTTCTATTTTTAGAGTCTCTAAGGTGTGAATTGCAAGAGAGGAAGAAAGGAGGGAATAAAAGGAGACGAAATGAGGAGAGGAAGGAGGCGAGGAAGCATGAGAGCACAAGAAGGATTCAGGAAGATGGAAGAAGAAGAAAACAGCGACAGAAGTAGAACAGTAGGGGAGGAAGGACGGCGAGAAAGAAGGAAAGAAAAGGAAGAAACGACAGAGAGAGAAAACCGAGGAGGGAAGGTGAGAAAGGAGGGGAAGAAAAAGAGGAACTAAAGGAAGGATGGAGGGAAGAAAGGAGGAGGAGGAGGAGGAGGAAGAGGAGGATGGACAGATGGAGGAGTGAGACCCCAGAGACGAGTCATTCATCACACCACCATGAAATCTGCACTCCTTCACCCTCCATCCTCCCTTCACCGCCTCGTCTTCAGACATTTGTTCTTTTTCCCGTCCCTCCATCGCCGCCACACTTCCTCCTCCTCCGACTCGGTTCCTTTCTGCTCCTTCCTTCCCTCCATCTTTGTCTTTGGCAGCGTTTTTAGGTTTCAGCATCTCCTCTGGCGACTTCCCTCCTTTCTTCCCTCCTTTCTTCCCTCCTTCCCTCCATTTCAGCAGCTACGAGGCCGGAAAAATCCTATTCTGTCTTCTGCTTTTTTAAAACCCCGTTTGCTGGTAGATGAAGGATGGAGGAGAGAACGGGGAGGAAGAAGGGAGGAGAAAAAGAAAGATGGAAGACTGGAAAAGATCAACTCCAGACAAGGAGAAGACGCAGCACGAACACAATGAGAGAAAAATAAATTCAACTATTAGATATTAGAGAGAAACAAACCATGTTCCTGCTAAACTTTCCTCAAGAGAAAACAAAGTGGATGTTTATTATAAGACTGGAAGAACACCATCATAATTATTGTTATTATTATTATTGTTATTATTAAGTGTCAATTATGATAAAACTCTGATCATTTAAAGGAAAATGTCAGAAGCTCTGGTTTGTTTGTGAAGCTGCAGTTTACTGCTAGAAAAATGAAACCGCAGTCGAAATGTGTGCTTATATTTATGGACAGAGTGAAGACGAGGAAAGACAGAGGAAGGAAATTAAATCCTTTAAGAGTCTCTGAACTTTCTAGATCCAAGCTGAACATCTGACAACCAAACTCGAGATCCAGAGTGGATTTCTGTTCAAGGCTGCTGCACAAACTTCTTTAACACAGCTGCCAAGGTTGGAGAAAGAGATGTCGCCTCCACATACTACAGATATTTACTATTTACAATTTTATTTGATCTCTATTTGCATAGAATGCTGAAGAACTGTCTGAAATTAGTCAAAATTGGTCAAAAATGACTTAAAATTTGTCAAAAATGACTTAAAATCTGCCCAACATGACCTAAATTGGATTCAAAATGATTGAAAACTTGCTCAAGATGACCTCAAATTGGTTGAAAATGACTTGAAACCTGCTCAAGATGACCTAAAATTGGTCCAAAATGACTTGAAACCTCCTCAAGATTACCTAAAATTGGGTAAATATGACTTAAAACTTGCTCAAGATGACCTAAAATTGGTCCAAAATGACTTAAAAATTGCTCAAGGTGACCTCAAATTGGTCAAATGTGACTTAAAGCCTGCTGAAGATGACCTGTAACTGGCCCAAAATCACTTAAAACTTGCTTAAGGTGACCTGGATTTGGTTGAAAGTGACTTAAAACCTGCTGAAGATGACCTAAAATTGGTCAAATATGACTTAAAACTTGCTCAAGATGACCTAAAATTGGTCAAATATGACTTAAAACTTGCTCAAGATGACCTAAAATTGGTCAAATATCACTTAAAACCTGCTGAGGATGAACTAAAATTGTTCAAATATGGCTTAAAACTTGCTCAAGATGACCTGTAAATGGTCCAAAATGACTTAAAACTTGCTAAAGATGATTTCAAATCGGTCAAAAATGTTCCAAACTTGCTCAAGATTATTTAAAATTGGTCCAAAATGACTTAAAACCTGCTCTAGATTACCTGTAGTGGGTCAAAAAATTGGTCCAAACTTGCACAAGATTATTTAAAATGGGTCAAAAATGAAATTAAATTGTCCAAAATTTCTTAAAACCTGCTGATGATGATAAAAGATGATCAAAAAATGGTCAAATATGACTTAAAACCTGCTCAAGATGACCTGTAATTTGTCCAAAATTATTTAAAACCTGCTGAAAATGAACCTAAAATTGGTCCAATATGACTTAAAACCTGCTCAAGATGACCTCAAATCGGTCAAAAATTGTTTCAGCCTTGTTCAAAATTATTTAGAATTGGTCAAATATGACTTAAAACTTGCTCTAGATGATCTGTAATGGGTCAAAAATTGGTCCAAACTTGCTCAAGATTATTTAAAATTAGTCAAAAATTAAATTAAATTGTCCAAAATTTCTTAAAACCTGTTGATGATGATCAAAGATGATCAAAAAATGGTCAAATATGACTTAAAACCTGCTCTAGATTACCTCACATTGGTGAAAAACAACGTAAAATTATCCAAAATGGCTTAAAATCTGTTCACAGTGACCTGAAATTGGTCAGAAATTGGTCAAAATTTGCTTAAGATTATTTAACATTGATCAAAAATGACTTTAAAATTGTCCAAAATATTAAAAACCCATCCAAAAATTACTTAACATTTGTCCGAAATGACTCAATACAAACCTGGAATCAACACGTCCAACATGTTTCCACAGATGTCACCAACACCGGAACAAACATATGAAACTATTTCCACGTTTCCAGCGTCGTTTACGCAACTTCGTTAGCTTCGGGGAAAGCTAACGGCTGGAATTCAGGACCTTTGTTGTCATAATTACAACCACAAACGGTTTGGCGGCCGAGGTTTTAAAAAGGGTCACGGCAAAAACGAACGACTGACGGCTTGAAACGGGAAACAAACTGCAGAGATGGACCCGACCATCCACCCCGAGCTCCTCCTGCTTCACTCCCGTCATAAACGCCACAGCCACTAGAGGGCAGCACTGCTGAGTTATGACAACAGACGTATTTAAAAATGCTATAAAGCTAACTCCTTTTTCTTCAGCACGTCAAATATTTCGTCTGTTAAAGGATTTAAATGATTGAAATGACGTGAAAAGGTGCTCATTTAAAGAGTTTAGAGCGCCGAATAAAACACAACAGAGAGGACAGAGGAGTAAATGTGTGTTGAATCAGCAGGAATGATGTTAAATGATAGAAGAGAGGATGAATCTTTCCTTGCAGCATCATTTTACACTGCATTCTCCTGGTTTTCAGACGTTTCCAGAAGGATTTGATGCAGAAAAAGCAACAAACTGGTGCATTAAATCCTCCAGAACGCAGGACGTGAGGCTGGAACATGAGTAACTGTGGACAAACGAGATGGTAAGAGATGAAAACCTACCGGTGTGGGACAGCAGGTTGGGCGACAGCAGGCCGGGGAGGCCCGGGTGAAGCAGCCTGGGGCTTTCCTGGATCCCGGCACCAGAGCATCGCTTCGGAGGACGGCCTGGACGAGAGCTGGAGGGAGATGGGAGAGAGGAGAGCTCAGACTCAGGGAGAGAAAACCGGTCGATCGGGACGCTCGATCCACATCCAACAAACTATTAACATCGCTGGATAATATTTAGATCATCAATCGACTGGTTTGAGCCACTTTTTGAGGAGAAACAGTCGAAATTCTCCGATTGCAGCTGATTTTTTAACCAAACTAAACAACAAAACATCTTGATTTCCTCAAGTTTTGCTTCAGAACAGAGATTTAAGACTGTTTAACCTGATAAGACGCAGCTAAATTCAGTGTTACAACCTCTTATACCTCATAAATGACATCCAGTGAACGTCTCATTAGAGTAAAATCGACTGTTTCCTGCTTCTGTTTGCTTCATCTGAGCTAATATTGCTGCAAACTACAGACAGACGAACATCACACTGATGTTTTTGACACTAAAAGCTGTTTTTATTTAACAGATATTTATGATTAGCTCCTACTAAAGAGGCTAAACCTGTTGTTTACTCCTCATCTTATCCCTGAATCACTGAGTTTGTTGCAAAGTGTCGCTCTCAGGATGAAGCCCGGCGGAGGCGAACAGCTGGATGCTGCAGCGGGACGCTCGGACCAAATCAAATCACAGAGCGACGGCGAGCAGCAGGAAACACAACGTAAAGCGTAAAGAGAGGAAGAAGATATAGAAAAGACATGAAACGTTATTAACAGGAGATATTTTTAGTTGATTTAAATGCAGCAAAACGATGCTACAAAGTAAAAAAAACCAGTTATTATTTGTAAAAATGCAGATTTTGACCTGTTTTTTTTAACTGTCATCATTTAAATTAGTACTTTTTTTCGGTAGATATTATGAAAATAATAATAAACCATAATATACCTGCTTTAGAAACATATTTTCTAATTGTTCAGTCCCTAATATACATAATTATCCTTTTAAATAAAGGCAAATATCTGGTAAAGTATATTTTTACCTGCATTAAATACAACAAGGAACAAAATACAGATTTTAAAATATAAATTAATACTTTTAGTGAATTTACTGGATTTAATCTGTAATTTAACAAAACAGGAAAAGTCTGTAAAATCACATTAAATGGTTAAAAAGAAGAAAAAGGAAGTCGCAGTTAAAATCTATTTTACAAAAAGTAAAGTTTGACACTTTAAAACTCTACCGATAGTTTTAGGAGCCTGAGAGGAGCTTAAGTTTTGCTGAATCTAAACATGTTTGGTAGCTTTTGAGTATTTTTACACTCAGTAGAACTAAATTCAACTTATCTCTGGTTAAATAAAACTTGATCTAACAAACTGACGTCATCCATCCGATCAGTTTGGTCTCTAAAGTTTTAGAAAAACGTGTCCAAACTCTTGTTTTGACCAAAGACCTTCAGTTTACCGTCACAGAGGAGGAAAGAAACCAGAAGATATTCACATTTAGGACCAGATTATTTCCTGTAAAAGCCTCAAACTGATCAACAGATGAGCAAAACGTTAAGAATTAACCAGCTTATTTTTGTGAAGCACAGTAGCATTTTAATTTACAGGCTTCAGATGATCCTGAAAATGATTAAAATGAAGATAAAGGCAAATACATCAAATGTAAAGAATAAAATGTGAACATCTTCTGACTGATTTTGACTTTTTTACAGTTTAGCGTCATTAAAAGTGGCTAAAAAATGAAAATAAAACAGTTCACATGTGAAGAAGTTAAATAAACCGACACTAATGCACACGAGAAATTAAAAAAAAGAGGGAAAACGTCGAATAAACCCAACAAAGAAAGCGAAAAATACAGAACTGCTTGACAAAATCTGACTATTCCAACCGTTCATACAACAAAATAAGAGACTAAACGCAGTGGAGCTTTATTTATTTGTAATACTGTCGTCTTTGAGTGCAGTTTGCATCAGGGTTGATATGAATGTGTGGATAAATATGTATGTTTTATATATTTAAGGCTGATTCTGTGTCTTTAATCATCCTGTAGTTGTCTAAAGCTGTAACGTTTGCACTGCTTTGCGACCAATAATGTACATTTTATCTCATCGTCTCATTAAGTCACAATCAGGTGAGACTATCGATGCTTTCAGCTGCTCTCACATCCTGAAACATTTCATCCTTTGCAACAAATAAAGAGCCGAGAGAGTAAAAACATGTCGGCTGGTTTGTCCCGTGACCCCAAAAATCCTTCACGGAGGCTCAGAGGCTTTTATTTTGAAGGGGAAGCCGCAGCTATTAATCAAACGGCAGATCTTCAGGAAGAGAAGAGTTTAAAATATTCAAAGAGGAGACGTTAGCTTGTAAACATGCTAACGCTGGTGTAAACCGTCCTCCCAAACACGGTGAACATGCTCTACATGTGCAGCAGAACCTGCATAAACACGCACACGAGCTGCTGTATTATGCATGTGCACGTAGGCATAAATAAACACACCGAAACACCAGAATACAGTAGCTGCACATAAAGGAGGCTGCACACACACAATGAGGAGGTTTGTCATGCAGGCCAACTCTCTGCAGGGAGGCTCAGTAACAGATGGCCGTCCAAAGTCATTTACACCTACAGAGAGAGGAGGAGGTCCAGGAAATAAACCTGCACCAGAAAGAAGAGTCCAGGAAATAAACCTGCACCAGAAAGAAGAGTCCAGGAAATAAACCTGCACCAGAAAGAAGAGTCCAGGAAATAAACCTGCACCAAAAAGAAGAGTCCAGGAAATAAACCTGCACCAGAAAGAAGAGTCCAGGAAATAAACCTGCACCAGAAAGAAGAGTCCAGGAAATAAACCTGCACCAGAAAAAAAAGTCCAGGAAATAAACCTGCACCAGAAAGAAAAGTAGGTCCAGGAAATAACCTGTACCAGAAAGAAGAGTCCAGGAAATAACCTGTACTAGAAAGAAAAGTAGGTCCAGGAAATAACCTGTACCAGAAAGAAGAGTAAGTCCAGGAAATAACCTGTACCAGAAAGAAGAGTCCAGGAAATAAACCTGCACCAGAAAGAAGAGTAGGTCCAGGAAATAACCTGTACCAAAAAGAAGAGTCCAGGAAATAAACCTGCACCAGAAAGAAGAGTCCAGGAAATAAACCTACACCAGAAAGAAGAGTCCAGGAAATAAACCTGCACCAAAAAGAAGAGTCCAGGAAATAAACCTGCACCAAAAAGAAGAGTCAAAGAAATAAACCTGTACCAGAAAGAAAAGTAGGTCCAGGAAATAAACCTGCACCAAAAAGAAGAGTAGGTCCAGGAAATAACCTGTACCAGAAAGAAGAGTCCAGGAAATAACCTGTACCAGAAAGAAGAGTCCAGGAAATAACCTGTACCAGAAAGAAGAGTAGGTCCAGGAAATAAACCTGCACCAAAAAGAAGAGTAGGTCCAGGAAATAACCTGTACCAGAAAGAAGAGTCCAGGAAATAACCTGTACCAGAAAGAAGAGTCCAGGAAACAAACCTGCACCAGAAAGAAAAGTAGGTCCAGGAAATAACCTGCACCAGAAAGAAGAGTCCAGGAAATAAACCTGCACCAGAAAGAAAAGTAGATCCAGGAAATAACCTGTACCAGAAAGAAAAGTAGGTCCAGGAAATAACCTGTACCAGAAAGAAAAGTAGGTCCAGGAAATAAACCTGTACCAGAAAGAAGAGTCCAGGAAATAACCTGTACCAGAAAGAAGAGTCCAGGAAATAACCTGTACTAGATAGACGAGGAGGTCTAGGAAATAAACCTTCATCAGAATGAAGAAGACTCCAGGAAATAAACCTGCACTAGACTGAACCACCAGCCAATACACCAAAACCATACAGAAATATATATGTGTATACACTGATCAGACAGAACATCATAACCACCTGCCTAATATTGTGTTGGTCCCCTTATGTGCTCAAAATGCTCTGAACCATTGGGAATCATGGACCAGAGGACCTCTCAGGGTGTCCTATGGGGTCAAGAACCAGGATCCTTTGGGTACTCTGGCTTGTCCAGTGGGGCCTCTGTCAATCCAACTTGTTCCACTGCATCCTGTTGATGCTTGATCAGAATGGATTGTAGGAAGTTTGGAGGTCAAATCAACATGTTGGACCATTGTCATGTTCCTCAACATGTTCCTGATTGGTTGATGTTGTTTCCATGTAGTGGGGTGGATTTTCATCAGCATGAGGGAGTGTGTTTGTTGTGGGACGATGTTTATTTGTGTGTCTAAGTCTCATCAACATGGATGAAGAACTACACAGAACCAATATGATCGATGCTGTCAGTGGTCAGGATGTTGTGGCTGATCGGTGTAGATGGAAAACTTTCAAAACTCACTTTAAAAAAAGGCAAATACCAAACAAACAAACAAAAAAATCAATCTGTATTTTTAAAAATGGTATTGTACCAATATTTCCTGTTATTTGGAGGAAAAAGTATGTATATTAAGGATTTCCTGTTAAAAAGGGTTAATTTTTTAAATAAATCCTTCACAGATTTTTATTACAGACAATAATAAAATCACTCTATATTTATTTAAATCTGAAAAAATATGTTAGATATCTGGTGTTATTTAAAAGAAAAAAGACGTATATTAAGAGCTGAAAATGGTAAATATATATTTTTAAACTGTTATTTTACAGATTTTTCTTGCTGTATTAAATTACATGTAATATCCAGTAAAATCACAGAAAAAAAACTTGACAAAAAATACATTTAAATAACGTCCACGTCAAAAAAATTAGATTTTTATAAATGGTAATTCATTATTTTTGCGATGTTTGACCCTAAAACTAGAGATTTACGGTGTTTAAATGAGCTACATGACGATATTCCACTGATATTTAAGGTTTATTTTATAGTTTTTAACGTCACAGATTCCAACATGGTGTTTTTGCAGGCCTGTAGTTTTACAGTGCAGCGACGTCGGGTTGATGCTGCTGCAACCGAGCAGGGAGGACGCCGGCCTCTTCAGGAACGTGTTAAGCAAAGCGCTCGGGTCCCGTTCGTGGCGGCGGAGCGCTAAAAGAGGAAACGTCCGCACATGTTCGGGTGTGATCTGGACGTGAGAAGAAGAGCCAGAGAGCCAGAAAACACGGAGCTTCACTTTCCCTCTGAACTCTGCTTCACCTCGGCCTCCTCCTCCTCCTCCTCCTCCACGTTTTCACCTTTTTATTTCGACGCGGCGACACACACAGGTGTTTGCATCGAAGCCCTCCAACCACGCACACAATGGCCGCATGTTACAGTAGCAGGTGTGTGTGTGTGTGTGTGTGTGTGTGTGTGTGTGTGCAGAGGACACATGATATTCTTTCATTAGCCTACACTTCTTTGTTCGGAGTAATGGCTGCAGAGTGTGTGTCCCGTAGGGTTGCCATATGTTGGGCATTAATCCTCGTCAGCGTCCACTCTGCTTTACTGCACCGAGCCCAGAACAAAGAGCAGGTCGCACACAGATACACAGCCACACACTTCACACACCGCTCACACACACACTTCCCAGCCCTCCATTGACCTACATTCATTCTTTAACCCTTCACCTCGACGGAGCTCCGACCTGGAAATAGAAGCGAGCGGTTTGTCGGTGCTTCACCCGAAAACAACGAGCCGGATCAGGACGCGCTCGACCTCCGATCACATTCACACCAGTGTTTCCAAAGCAAAGATGAACGACTACAAATCCAAAATACTAAAATAAACACTGGAAGTCTTTTAAAATGTGTCCAGAACAATGTAAATTAACACTCAAAGTGACTCAAAAGTTGTTCAAAATTATAGAAACTCGTCCAAAATGATGAAAAAAAATGATTTAACTTTACTAGTTTTTTACCCAAAATGATATAAACTTGTCCTTGAGAGGAAAATCAAACCTACTGGATCAATAAACTAAATGCAGCACGGCTCAGAAACAGTGAACAGAGGAGGAAGTAGTTGGAAGATACATCCAGCATGGTGAAACATCTTTATACAGATGATGAGCAAAGTAGAGAGGAAAAGTCTGTACTGTAGGGGTGTAAACAACACACCGAACCGAACCGTTTGGAACAGATGTGAACCACCGTAGGAAAGTTTTAAGACTATTAAGAATGGTTGATGTACAGAATTGTTTTAACTGTGAATCTCGTAGTGCCCACAGTTGTCCAGACCTTCTCCGTCTCACAGTGTTGAGGAACTAAAAACAAGCAGGAGTTTCCAGGGGAACACAGGATGTGACGGACCGTTTGTTCTCCTGCCGGTGCTTCTGTGACGTATGGCTAATGCTAATGGGATGGCTAATGCTAACAGCTGGAAGACGCTCCGCCGTGGTTAAAACCACCCGTCTGGGATCACTTTGGTTTCCTGGTAAAGTATGAAAAAGGAGTGAAACAAGTGGACCAGACCAAAGCTGTAAGGAGCTCCAAACGTGGGGAAAGTATGGTGTTTATTATTGGTCATAACTCTGGTTTTACTTGGCCGATCAACACAATTCAAAGACTGGTAGATAGTTAGAAATCCACACTTTGGACACAAGTTGAGACGGAGACTCAGCGAGGCGTTTTGATGCTACGTCATCTCAAATCGGTCATGTCGTTTTGACACGGCGGCGTGTTCGTCAACTCCAGAGGGTTCCGTACCGAACCAAACCGTGACTTCCGTGCACCATTACACCCCTACTGTAGAGGCTCAAAAATGAGAGTCTTCATCCTTAAAATTACTCTGAAAAAGCCCAAAACAATTAAGAATAATCCTCAAATTGACTTAAAATTTGAGCAAAATCATTTTAAATTTGCTTAAAACAACTCGAAACGTGTCCAAAATTATTTAAAAACATTTATTTTTGCTTTATTTTCTCCACAAAATGACACAAATTTGTCCGAACCTATCGTGAGTGGAAAACAGAACACACTGGATCAGTAAAATAAATGCAGCGAGGCTCAGAATAACTCCAGATTTGACCAACGTAATTTAAAATGTACGTAAATTGACTCACAATTCGTCCAAAATGACTAAAAAAAGGATTTAACTTTTCAATTATGTCTCCCAAAATGACATAAAGTTATTGTTTTTAAAAGGCTGAGCTTGTAGAGGTCGTAAACATGAGAGGTTTTACAATCAATCCAAAATGGTCAAGAGATGTGTTTAACGTGACTAAAAGTTGTCCAGAATCATTGAAAAACTGTCCAGAGTGTCTCCAAACCTGATCAGAAACTCTACAAACTTGTCCGAAACTATTAACGGAGGGAAACCAAACAAATGCAGCACGGCTCAGAAACAGTGAACAGAGGAGTTGGTTGTTGAAGATACGTCCAGCATGGTGAAACACCTTAGAGGCTGGAAACATGGAGGACTTTTCAAACATGTGTATAATCAGAGCTGATTTCTGAGGCCAGTTCCACTTTGTTGATGTAGGAATCTGCAAAACATCCCCCGATCACATGTTCCATTGTTTTCCCTACAATATCCGCTAAAAACAAACTGCAGCGTCGCCGTGTTTTCTCTGAGGTCGAGCCGGGTCCATGCTGACTTTATTAACGTTTAATGGAAACCACAGTCCGACCTGGATCCTGACTCAGGGTCCGGACCTCGGTCTTCGCGTTCAAAGTGCTGCACGTTGGACGGATTAGGGGCGGCGGCTCCTCCACTAGAGGAAAATGTGACTGTTAATGGGCGCCGTTAAAGAGGAGCTAATGCTTCAATAACAGGGTTTTACACAAACGGGGTCTCCAGGAGGAAACGTGGAGCAAACGGAGCACAGCTGGACTCTGAGGAGACGCAAGTAAAAGAGACTGAACTGCTTCGTATCGAGTGTTGAGAATCAAAGCATATATACAGATTAAAATATGGAAAATAGAATTAATTTAATAATCAATGTCCACATAAACCTGTGTTCAGATGGGGAAAAAATGGTAAAATAAATAATTAAATAAATAAAACTTAGTAAAATATGTCAACAATTAATTATAAATACATAAATAAATGTCTTGGCTGAGGAAAGTAGATTACTTTCATCTGGAAACCAATAATTTACCAAGAAACTACAAACGCAGAAGAGGAAACAGGAAAAACCAAATCCAAGCGTGCTTTTCTGGCTCCGTGGACACTAAAGTTCTATTCTGTTATCAAAAAAATACAATAAAATTTTAAAAATCGTATTAAAATAAACACAAAAATGTATATTATTTAAAACATTTGTAAAAAAAAAATGAAAATACTGAAAGAGAAAAGAAGAAACAGGAGAAACAAAGTCTAAGAACAAAATAAATAAAAAATATTAAGGATAAATGTCGACTTTTGTGGGCGATAAAGTTCAATCCTATTCAACAAAAAACAGAAAAATATTAAAATATAGAAAATTTAAAATCTGAACAAAAGTACTGTCCACATAAAAATGTAAAAAACAAATTGACAATACCGAAACTTTACTAAATAAAACGAGTTAATAACTTAAAATCAGATCTATATTAAATCAGAGAAATATAAAAATTACATATAAATGCCAAAAAAAACAGTGTCATAGAGAAAAAGAGGAAACAAGAGAAGCCAAAGAGAAATACAAATATGTAATTTGTTAGCCATGAATGTATAATTATAAATAATAATAAAAAACATTCAGGATAAGTTTCTAGCTTCGTCGACGATTACGTTCTATTCCACACTAAAAAAGCTGACAGAAATATTATAATATAAGGAAAAATATAATCTGAATTAAAGCCACTGTCCACAAAATAATAATAATAATAATAATAATAATAATAATATATTTTTTAAAAAGTAAATAAGGAAGATAATGACAGTGATTGATTTTTATTTCAAATTAATAATTAATATTTTTCTAAAATATACCAAAAACGAAGAATATCATAGACGGAAAAGAAGAAACAAGAGAAACCAAAAATAAAATGGAAATGTGTCGTTTGTTAGCCATGAATGTATCATTATAAACAATAATAATAATAATAATAAAAACATTCAGGATAAGTTTCTAGCTTCGTCGACGATTACGTTCTATTTCACACTAAGGGCTTAGAAAAATAGCATAATATATAGAAAAATATAATCTAAATTAAAGTCACTGTGGTTTAAGAAACAATTATAATAATATATATTTTTTAAATTAAGTAAATAAGGAAGGTAATGACAATGATTGATTATTATTTAAATGAAAGGGTGAGGAAGTTAAATCACTGTCATCTGGACACTAAAATATACTAAAAAAAAAAATAATAAGGCTATCACAGACCAAAAAGAAGAAACAAGAGAAGCCAAAAGAAATATAAATATGTAATTTGTTAGGCATGAATATATAATTATACATAATAATAACAAAAAAAATTCAGTATAAGTTTCTAGCTTCGTCGACGATCCAGTTCTATTCTACACTAAAAAAAGCTGACAAATATATCCACAAAAATACATGTTTAGATGTGAAAAAAATCATCATAATAACAATAATAAATGAAGCTTTGCTCTGTAAATAAGTAAGATAATGACACTGATGGATAATTATTTTAAAGGGGAGGCTGAGGAAGTTAAATTACTAAATAATATACCAACAACACATTTCACAGAGTCGCGGGAGAAACTGAATCCAGCAACAAAGACGGAAACGAACGCGAAGATGACGGAGCATCAAAACAGAGCAGCGGTAAACGAGAAAACAAGGCGGGGACGGGACGGAGATGAAAGGAGGAGGAGATGAAAGATTTTAGCTAAAGAGTGTTGACCCGGGTATTGACCGATCAGCCTTTGATAAACTGCTCTGAGTGTGTGTGTGTCGACCTCTGCGGCTGAATCAATCTGTCAGACGCGTCCGTGCTTATTCACCGCCATGCCCGTCCGTGCACGCGTCCCGCGAGCGCGCACGTGTGTGTGTGTCTGTGTGTGTGTGTGTGTGTGTGTGTGTGTGTGTGTGTGACCGACCCTGACCGGCCATCACAGCCAATGACGGAGTATTGATCAAGGCTCCGTCGCCATGGAAACGGCCATTTGGGAGGACAGGCGAGTGTCAAAGTGGGAAGACTTACTTCAAGGTGGCTCGTCAGACCTCGGAGTGTGAAATGTCAGGCGCGTGTTTCCACCGTGGAAACAGAAACACTAAACAGACACGTGGTGGGCTTAATTAACGCTAATCAACCGCTGCTGTAATCACTGGAAGCAAACGGCAGCTCAGCGACTCTCTGCTCGTTCGTTTTGGATCCGCAGAGTCGAGTTTTTGGGGAGAAACCTGCCACATGTTTGGTTTCCCACTAGTTCTTGTGCAACCACGAGAACCGTCCCCGCAGAAACACAAAGGTTCCCAGTCCAGGGTCGTCGCTTCTGGGCATCTTCTCAGCCATAAAACACAAACATGCTCCGTGTCCTTTCGATGTCCTTCAACGCAAAATCCTCCAGTAGAGATGCAAATTTTAAATAATCGATAAGACATAGTTTCCAGCGCTGATACTGTGGCTTTAATCAGCTCTCTCAGATACAGGAAGCATCCAAACCCAGTGTTCAACCAGCTGTAGGAAGACGTTTCACCATGCTGGATGTATCTTCAACTACCTTCTCCTCGGCTCACTGATCCAGGAGGTTTGGTTTTCTTTTAATGGTATTTTTGGGCAAGTTTTACATCAACTTTGAGTCATTTTAAGTCAATTTTAAATTATTTCAATCAGATTTTCAGTCACTTCTTAGCCTCTGCTCATCAGTTGTAGGAAGATGTTTCACCATGCTGGATGTATCGTCAACAACCTGCTCCTCTGTTCACTGTTTCTGAGCCGTGCTGCATTTATTTTACTCACCTGCTTCGTTTTATTTTCTTCTCATGCTAGTTTTAGACACATTTATAGAGTTTCTAAACAGGTTTCGAGACATTTGTGGACAATTTTGCGTCATTTTGGACAAAGTTTGAGCCATTTAAACTTATTTTTTCAGTTATTTTGGACAAGTTTACGTCAATTTGTCCAAATTTTGAGTCACTTTAAACATGAAAACTTTCATTTCACAACCTACCCACACCCTACAGCTGTAGGAAGATGTTTCACCATGCTGGATGTATCTTCCAACACGTTGCTCCTCTGTTCACTGTTTCTGAGCCGTGCTGCATTTATTTTACTGATCCAGTAGGTTTGATTTTCCTCTCATGGTAATTTAGGACAAGTTTATATCATTTTTTAACAGGTTTTAATTCATTTTGGACAATGTCTCAATCATTTTAGACAATTTCATGTCATTACAGTCAAATTTTGAGCCATTTTAAACATTATTTAATTTATTTTGGACAAGTTGAAGTAATTTTGACCAAATTAAAACGAGTCATTTTGAGTTTTTTTCTAAATTTTACACAAGTTCATGTCATTTTTGACTATTTTTGAGTCATTTTTAAAATGACAACCTGCTCCTCTGTTTACTGTTTCTGAGCCATGCCGCTTTTATTTTATTAATCCGACAGGTTTGATTTCCCTCTCAGTCTCTCTGTGGAAACACTGCCTGCAGTTCAACCAAGAAATTCCTTTTAAAGACGTTGTTTAGTGCGAACAGTTTTCCTAAATGAGACATGTAGAATAAAGTGATTTAGATGAAATATTATGCTTTTGTGCTTAGATTTGGGTAATTTTCCTGATGGAACAGCAAGTCACACATGAGCAGTTCAAGGACCGTCAGAAAGTGGAAAATCCAACAGTTTCTTCAGTTTGTTTTTACAGTTTTTAGTAAATATAAAAATTGTGAAATATGTCTTTCAAACCTGCCTCCAGGATTTAGGATTCAGGAAGTTTTACTATTTTTTTGTTGTGTTTTTTATTTCAGTTCAACACAACAGAACATTTGAAGATGTCACCTTCGGCTTTGCAAAATCTGGGGGGTATTTTTGACGTTTTATGGGCAGTAGTTCGAGGACTTAAGGCAACAAAATACTTTTAAATCTTCAGGTGGAATTTGATTTTCAGGGGGGTTTAACTGAAAATTGTATGTATTTTTGTTTTAGTTTTTTTTTTAAACAAAACAAAACATTTAAAGACGCAGCGTTCGTAAACATGTTGGGACTTTTGTGCATGGAACAATGAACAACACTGCAGTCAGAGGCCTTTATTTTGAAGGAGATGTGCTTATATATGCATATTTTTTTTTACATTTTAGTTGTTTTATGGTAGCTGCTGATCTAACAGGCAACAGAGATCCAGTGTTGACCTGAAGGTGTTTTGCTGCTTCATGTAACTGTGGTTTGAAGTTGAATATCTGACTATTTTCTTCTGTTTTTACAGTTAAATTGTGTCTTTTTGGGATTTTCTTCGCAGATTTAACACGTTTTCGCTGCTTTCCACAACCGTCTCTCCCCACACTCTCGCGCTCTCGTTTCTAATCACCTGCCCCATCCATAATCCCTTTAGTCTTCCCCTTACATTTCTGTCCTCCCCCAACTTGAGGTCACATCATGTCGCAGCCTCTCCTTATTGATCAGCGTCTTTTTTCCCCATTCTGATCGGCCGCTCGCTCGGACATTTACACATTTCTTCTGTGGGCCGTCATAAATCGTGTCAGCGGCCTCCATCCTCCTCTCTGCTCTCGCTGTGTCTTCACTCTTTGTTTGCGGCAGAATAACAATCTATTCTTTTTAAAGAGACACCAGAGAGATGGGATATATGTGGCTGCACACAGGCATCATAATCATGGAGGCTCACGGACTCAGAGAAGAGATGGATGTTTACTTTCCTCCGGGCTTCCGCCTCTTTGATTGGACAGATGAATGACTTCATTGTGTGTTTCCTTCTCCCTCTTTTTTTTTTTCTGTCTTTCTCCGCCACGTCCAGGGAAAGACAGAGCGGAGAGGTGAAGAGGTGGAAAATGAAGAAAGACAGACTCAGAAAAGAGAGAGAGAGAGGGGGAGAGAGATGGAGGCAGAGTGAGGTAAGTAATAATAAGTATTGATTGATAAGGGAAGTAGAGCGAAAATAATAAAGGAGAAAAAAATCACCTTAAAACACAGAGTGGAGGGAAACAGGGAAACTGTATTGATTAACTGATGACACCTCTCTCCCTCTTTTCATCCCCCACTCCCTCTCCTTCCCCTCCATTTATCTATTACTGCCTAGTTACTATTCATCCCTCCACTTCCTGTCTTTCATACTTATTTTCTCACATGTGCTCGAGCTGTAACTCAATCCATCCATCGTTTATACACACCACCAATTCATCCCTTCATCTTCACCCTACCATCTCTCTTTTGGTTCGGTCCATCCATATGTTGGTTCACATCTCTATCATCCAACCAACATGTTCCTCCATCTCTCCATCTATTTATCCGTCCAGTCTATCTCTAACATCCATCCTTCTATCTCTATCGATACGTCCATTCCTTAGGTCTCCAATCACTCCCTATACCAACACATCCTCTGTCCTTCTAGCTACATCTATTTCTATACACTCTCTACTTATATCTATCTATCATTTATCCATGAATCCAGCTGTTCTTCCATGGTTCTATCTATACCTCAATTATCTCACACCATCTCTATCTATCCATCTACTGCTATATGTTCTCTAGCTATCTCGCTATTTCTGCACATTTTCCATCCATCTCCGTCTTTCAATCTCTATACATCCTCCATCTCTCTTAATCTCTATCCATCACTTTATCTCCATACATTCTCTATCTCTATCTATCCATCTAGCTCTATATATCATGTATATTTTCCATCAATCAATCAATCTGTATACATCCTCTATCGCTATACCTCCTTCAGCTATCCATCTCTATATTTATACATCCTCTATTCATCTCGCCATCAACATCTATACATTTATCTTTCTGTCCCCACACATCCTGTCTCTTTATGTATCTCTACATATCCTCTATCTCTCAATCTCTATACATCCTCCTCCTACTACTCTCTTCATTTCTATACATCCTCTATCTTTGTACACCTTCTGTCTCTCCATCTATCTCTGTATGTCCTCTATCTCTACACATCATCTATCCATCTCTATACATCCTTCATTTATCTCTATCTCTAAACATATCTCTACACATTTTCTATCTCTTGTCATATCTCTATACATTCTATGTCTTTTCATCCATCTCTATACTTGCCTCCAATAATCTTCTTATCTATATCTATACATCGACCTGTCATTCCCTATACATCCTCTATCTATCTCTCTATATATGTCTATGCGTACATGTCTTTACCTATCTTTACATATCCTCTATCATCTCTATCATCCTTCATCTATCTCTAAATCTCTAACCATATCTATCTTTATACTTTCTCTATCTCTTTATTTATCTCTTTATCTATCTCTATACACCCTATGTCTTTTGATCTATCTCTACACATCCTCTATTCATCTGTTTGTCAATATCTAGAGATGTATTTCTCTATCTCAACACATCCTCTATCTCTTCATCTCTACATGTCCTACTATACTCTCCCCATCTTAACCTATACTGTATCTCTATCTCCATGCATCTGTCTTTATTTATCTCTATACATCTTCTGTCTCTCCATTTATCTCTATATTTCCCCAATCTATCTCTATACATCCTCTATCCAATTCTATCTCTCTATCTCTAACTGTATCTCTATCTTTATACATTCTCTATTTATCTCTCCATCAATATCCACACATATATCTCTCTATCTCTCTATACATCCTCTACCTCTTTATATATTTCTAAACATCCTCTATCTCTAAATCTCTATAAATCATCCATTAATCTTCCCATCTATGTCTAAACATCAATCTCTCTATCTCTATATACATCCTCTAGCTTTATCTCAATATATCTCTACACATCCGTATACGTCCTCTATTTCTATACAACTTCCATCTCTTCATCTACCTCTATACAACCTTTATCTAGCCTCATTTCTCTTTCTATCCACCGATATATGTTTTCTTCTATCTATCATATGTCGATTTCTACACATCCTCCATCAGTCTTTCTGTTTCCTCTATCTTCTTTTTCACTCTGATCCCTTCATTCATCTCTAATCAGTCCATGTTTATGTCTGTCAGTTCTCTGTTTCTATCTTCTCTATCGTATCGGTCTCTCTTTCCTTTCTCTCTGCACTCCATCCATCCATCCATCCATCCATCTATCACTCCTTCCTCTCCCTCCTTCTCTCCGTTTCTGCCTCCAGAGGAACAGGTGTGCGACGGGACCAGAGACAAAAACACTCGTGCATTTTTAACCAGCGCCTATTAAATATTAAACAGTGCACACACAGCGACACACACACACACTCGCAGGGCGACGCACAACCGCTGACGAGACAACTTGTACAGGTCGATGGGCTAACGTGGTGAGTGTGTGTGTGTGTGTGTGCGATGGCTTTCAGCGTCATTACCTTACTTCCTCGGCATGTGGGCAAACACACACACACACACACACTGATTCAGGATAATTCATAGCGGCGTGCACGGCGCTCTCACATGTTAGCATTTAGGAGGTAAAACTGGAACAGACTCCATGTTCTCTGCTCGGCCCTTTGAAGTCTCCATAACAAACTATAACAACAGGAAGTTTTCAATGCGCCACATCGAGAAGGAATGTCACATATGGTACGAGGAGGAGGATTAAACAGCGGATATATGGACGGCCATACTGTACGGTTGAAGAGCTGCCCCCCAAACACCTTTCTGTAAGTCATATTAATGGTAAAAATCCTAATCTCACAACACATTAATCAATAGATGTAACTACAGAGGAGTCTTGATGTCCATTCCTCTGCCACAAAAAGCCTCCCTTACTGTCTTTAAACGACATATTTTTGGTGTCACCCTTCTCTCCTTGTTACTATCACCCTTCCTACATGTTCCTGCCCAGTGAAGCTGCTGCTGCTGCCTGCTAACCGGTCGGTGAGCCATGCAACCAGTTTGTTTACTCTGCAATAAGACGCCAGCTCTCACAAGCACTCGCAAGAAAAAAATCCTGACACCCCGGAGTCTAGTAGGCGTAATAATTACTGGGAATGTGGCAGATTAGGTTGTTTTTTTTTACCCCAGTCCAAGAAATCTACATCAAAAATCAGTTTTTATTACAAATGTTAGTTTTTTTTTACAATGTTCGAGCATAAAACGTGTTTTTTAATGTATTTAAATAAAATTAAAAATTATATATAATGCAGATATTTGCAGATGTTTCAAAAACAAGACGTATATTACGGATTGAAAATGGTAAATCATTATTTAACTGTTAGTTTAAATATTCTTCCTGTTTAGTTAAATTGCAGATAATAATATAAATAACGTCCACGTCAAAAATTTGTATCTTTACAAGAGCAATTTAATTTTTTTTGCAACAGTTTATTGTATAATAAAGATTAGCTGCTAATTCCTCCAGGGGGAGCCTCTTACTGTTTAATACTGTAGAGACCAGAGGAGGCGCCAGTTCATGTTGGCAAGCAGGGAGCATTGTGGGAGTTTAGCTAGCAACGGGCACCATGACAAAGCCTTCTGTGGTGGTTAATGATGGTAATTATAGCGGAAGTGTTCCCACATTCCACCCGACGCTACTTGTATCCTGCAGTTTAACTTGGTTGCTAAGCGTTTCGTGTTGAACAAACTGTTTGAGCATTGAGGGAGTTTAGCTAGCAACAGGCACCATGACAAAGACTTCTGCGGTAGTTAATGACCTCCAACCAGCACTCATGTGTTAAAGGCAAACTGGGATCAACTAGAACAGAGCTGCTTCATCCCCATCCAATAATTTTTATCTTTATGCATTGCAGAGATATTTAGTTGTCAAGATTGATTCAATTAACTTTATTATGTAAATTGCATCTGACGTTAGCATTTAGCTTTAGAAGAACTAGCGTCTTATAAACAAGCTGGTAGCATCGCTAACTGGTTAGCGGGCAGCAGGATGGCCTCGCCGAGCAGAAACATGCAGGAAAGATGACGAGGAGGGGACGGCAGCGACGGAGGGATGATAGTAATGAGGAGAGAAGGGTGACACATGAACGGGGGAGGGAGGGGGAGGAGTGTGGGAGGCAAGAAGAAGAAGAAAAAGGAGGAGGAGGAGGAGGGCCGTGAGACTTGCCCAAACCTTCATCAGATCAATTCCTCTGCCCTTTTTTTCCACCATCCCTCTATCTTTCCTCAACTGTAGTTAATTTTCTCCCCCTCTGCCTCCCCATTCCTCACCCCTCCATTCTCCCACCTGTCCTCCCTCCCCCCTCTCTCTCTCCGCAGTTAAGTCAGTGTAATGTAAATGATGTGCCATCGATCGCCCCTGACAGTGCAAGGACGCTCACCTCTCCTCCTCCTCCTCTTCTTCTTCTTCTTCTTCTTCATCGTCCTGTCATCTCTCTCTTCTTCACACCCTCCCTCACATCTTCTCTCCCTCTCTCTCTCCCCCCTGTCCTCCAGTGTTTCTCTGCCTCGCTCGCCCGCTGCCTCCCACGCCTGTCATCTTTCATCTGTCCCTCTCTTTTCATTTTCCTCCCTCTCTCTCTCACCGGCCATCATTTATGTCTCTCTCTCCCTCCATTGTTCTTCCAGAGCATCTGCTCTCCCTCCATCTCTCTCTTCCCACCTCTGCCATCTTTTATCTCGGCCTCTCTTCATTTCTCCTCCTGTCTTTCTCTCTCTTTGCTGTCTCAGGTCTCTGCAGTCCATCTTTCTGAAGCTAGCCTCGCTTAAAGGAACACAGACCACGGCGTCGAAGCCTGTTTTCCGATTTAACTCGGGTCACATCACGAGTGCTTCTCTTCGGAGACACTTCCACAATCTGCAAACACGTGTTCACCCCACGAGCCCTCAGAGGTTATTTTCAGGGTAACGTCACTAATCTGGCCCTGATGCATCCAGAATAGTTGACTCTATCCTCGTCTTCCATCACCTGACGGGATAATTTTGTCATATTAGCCTCTACGTCAAAGCAGAATCACAAAACTACGTTCTGACATTCTGATAGGAAGTGTGTTTGCTTTACATTCGCCTTTAACGTATCTCAAATTAACTTCGATTCAACGTAGCTTTGCCGTTTATTCATACTTCCTCCTTTTCAACCAACCAATCAGAAATGAGATGGACTCGTCGCCATGGCGACCCAGAAAATGGAGGAGAAGCTTCGAACATGTGGTGAAAGAGTCGATGTTTTCATTCTAGTATTGCTTAAAATTACACTATTTTTACAGATATTAGTCGTTATTTGAAAGAAAAATGTTAATAATAATTTCTAAAAAAAATATTTTACAGATTTTCTCTGTTTGGTCAAATTACAAACTGTAAAAAAAGAAAGAAAGCCAAAACTGTAAAAAAAAAAAAAAAATCCACATAATAAATCTGTATTTTACAGTTATTTGTTCTTTTACAAAGTGTAAACATAAAATTAAAATATATTTACCATCTTTATTTTTTTTAAAAATTTAAATCAGCAATAATGTTTGCTACAGTACAAATATATCCAAATATTAAAAGAAAATATATATTTTAAGGACTGAAAAATGGCAAATAATTTGTTGAAACTGTTATTTTTACAAAATTCCCTTTTTTTCAAAATACAGATAATATCTAGTAAAGTATTAATGTACATTTTCAATAAATATAAATAAAATTAAAATTAAAATATAGCTATGTGTGCTTTTATAATGTCTATGCATATAATTACACCTTTTTTAATGTATATAAAATCAACAAAAAATATAATTTACAGGCATTTTTTATTTTGTTATTTACGTTATAACTTGTGGGGTTTTTTCAACACATTTTTAACGTTTCCTGCATACTTTTAATTTAAATAATCGGAATTTTAAAAAATATGTATTTAGACAAGCACATCATATAAAGCATAAGTTTAAAAAAAATCATAAAAACCAACATCATCTTTCTCTGTTTTCATCTAAGCATGTGCAAATTAAACTTTTCTGTTAATTAAACAAACAAATCAGCATCATCATGGTGTTTCAGAGCCAGATCAGCTGATTCCAGTCGCTATGCTAAGCTACGCTAGCTAGCTGCTAGCTTCCTCCTCACTGCACTGACTTTTGCCTACAAAGAAAATTTGAACATTTCCCCCAGTAATCTTTTATTAAATGTGCCCTTGTGATCTAATAAGTCATTTATGACACGAGGAATGAAGGTTTTGGACATGAAATGTTCCTTAAAGACTTATTCTGTCCTTCTGAAAACACCAAAACAACAAAAAGAGGATTCCTATCGGCCTGGTGTGACTCCAGCATAATGTAAAATAAGATTATCTGTTACTTTAATACCTCCATTAACACTAACTCTGTCCATTCAAGTCACTTTCTGCTGAATTCTCTGGTTAAATCATCCCGTTATAAATCAGAGGCCGGTTTTAAGTGATTCTGCTCATGTTTTCCATCTTGCATAAACAGTATATCAATACCATGACGTGCTTTAAACTAATCCTCACTAAACTCTGATATTGATGCCGTTCGGATCGGCGCTGTGATTAATCTTAATATTCGCCTTCGACGGTCTGCAGAGGCACTCGTGGGAGCCGTACATGTGATTGTGAATAATGCGAGGAAAATAAAAGCCCTTTCATCTGTTTTACCGTCTCGTGCAGCGGCAGACGCACGTTTTTTTTAGTGCCGTGTTTTCCGCGGGGGGGACTGGACCCTTGAACGCAGCGTCCGCGGGGCGTTTGGATGCAGCTCACGTCGCCTCTTTTCTGCCGTCATCGGACTGTAAAACACTGAGAATTGATAACTTCATTTAGCACCAACAGACGTAAATTTCTCCGTTATTGTGCTGACATGGACAAACACCACGTGCACAATAGCTGTGCTTCAAACTGGCTTCGGCTTTAACAAGAGACGCCCAAATATACAGACGGGACTGGTTTCTATTTTACAAATGCCTCAAATATAAATAAAATATAACTACATGAAATACCTGCATTACCAAAGCAGAAGCTATTTAATTATGAAAACATGTTTAAAGTAATTTAACAGTATTTAAAATAATATAAATCAGGTTTTTATTGAGAGCTGCCACTTAGTTTTTAAAAACTATTGAATAATCTGCTCATTATTTTCTCCTTTAACTGCTGGGTCAGTCTGTATAGTTTATTATTTGCCTTATTTTTTACTTTATTTTATTTATTTCACCTTTAAAAAGTCATTATTCCCATAAAGCTGTGTAAAAGGATGATTATCCCCATAAATATGAATCTCACACCCTGAAATCTGGTTAGAAACCGGTGAATATTCGCAATTTATACTAAAAAAAAGACTTAAAACTTTACTTTTTGTAAGTATTGCATTTATCATTTTGGTAATTACTGGCTTATTCCATCTCAAACCATCAGCAGTGGACTATTTCTGATTTGCTTAATTTTTTTATCATAAACTACGGATATTTAAAAAGGCATTTGTGAAATTTTACACTGACATATTAAACACTTTATGAGATATATTTAATTTTATAAAATGCCACGTTTGAGCTGTTTGAACAACAACATCTCAGGAACGACTGAAGATAAAAACCTGACATTTAAACTGTTATTTCTCATCACGCCATTGATTTAAATGATAGATAAGCAGTATCTCTAACAGCCAGCAGGGGGCGACTCCTCTGGTCGCAAAAACAGGTTCGACTGTATAGAAGACTATTTGAAGAGGACCACATGTCTTACTTGATTTGTGTCCTCAATGAACATTTTCATAATTAGTTTTTTGTCTCATTTGTTGGTTTTAAGTCTCCTCCAATACAGCGTGATGCTTGTTTAGTGAAATACGGTCCAAAGACAGGACAATAAAATAGTCTACTACTAATACGTTCTCAACTGACCGAGCAGGTTTGACAAGCTGTAGCACAAAAACTAAAATACCAGTAGATATCTGGAGTTTGGTCGACTCTATGGACCAATAAGAACAACAGGTGCGATAAAAACCAGCCGGCAAGCTGATGAAAAAGTGACTTAAACCTGCATTACTTCTTACAACCAGCAGGGGGCGACTCCTCTGAATGTAAAAAGAGGCTCGGCTGTATAGATGAGAAAATGACCTACTTCTTACTTGATCTGCTACCTCAATAAACACTTTCCTAATGACTTTATGGTGTCACTCACTAGTTCTAAGTCTCCTACATTACAGCATTATGCTTATTTAGTAAATTATGGTTCCATTTAGAGGAAAACAGACATTAGATGAGTGTATTTCTGAGGTCAGGGCTACCTTGTGAGTTCTATCGTACAGGTATGAGTAGTGTCCCATAATAGATTATATAATAATATTACAATAGAAGTCAAATATAACTAAGGATTATTAGTACTGTTACGATTATTATGGGCATATTTCCCATTTTTTTATCTTTAATGTGCGAAAAAATGTGCTAAAAGTGGGTCAACGGGCAATTTTTTGAGCATTTAATCCATCGAATATCTGTATAAATATGCTTTTTTTTTGTGCTATATTGAGCAGAAACTGTTTGATCTGTGATGGATTGACCGGACTGAAACTAAACCGCAAATCTTCCACATATTATTATTTTAACGCTGATTATTATGAGCCATTAGCTTGTTGCGATCGTCCTCCCTGCTCTGTTTTTGCTCTTCTTCTTCTGCATCTGTTCGTCCTTTAAAGCCTCTCCCGCCGTCACTCCTTGTCCTCCTTTGTTGCCTTCCCTCCTCGCCCCTCTTTCCCTTCTCCTTATCCAAATAGAGGACACAGACAATCCAATAAACGCTCGGCTCTCAACAGCTGGAGTGTCAGCGAAGCACGGAGTCAGCAGAAAAACTAGGATGACACTGTGAGCGCCGGACAGGAATGTCACCGAAAAGAGAGGGAGACGAAGAAATAAAGAAAGAGAGAGGGGAGAGAGAGCGAGGGGGAAGACAGATGGGTGAGGAAGAGGAGAAGAAGAAAACTCGGGGGACTCAGAATGACACATGCAGTATTACTCACCGTCCCCATACATCACACATGTGGACGCACACAAGCACTCTGAAGCTTTGTGTTGCGCACAAACAGACACACAAGGACACCAAAAGACAAACACTCTCGCTTCCTCTCCAACACCAGCAGCACTTTCAGCCCCAGAATGCCAGCTTCAGGGAAAAGCTGTCCGCCGGAGTTTAACAAGGACGCGATTTGCACTGGAAGTGTTCACCGTTGGGGGGAACAGCTGGAATCTGACCGACAACCGCTGGAGATCCTGAACCCACCGGAGTACAGAGGTGATGTGTGGTTCACCCTGTCTGTATCTCAACAAGTCTGGATGAAAACGACTACAAAGAGACGCAAAATCACCACAAACAGACATAAAGATGGCACAGAGAGAGGCAAAAACCCAACACAGGAGATATAAATGATTGAAACTTATAGAAAACAACTACAAGGAGACGCAAAACCACCACGAACAACTATGAAGAGGTACTGAATGACTCCAAAAGGGCACAATGTGACATTGAACAACTACAAGGAAATACAGATGGCTACAAAATGATACCAACGAGGGCAACAACTCGTCAAGATTTCAATCAAATGACAATTAGGAGACGCAAATAAAAACCCCACAAACTACAGAAAAGGACGACAGGGAGAAAAAGGAACCGCAAAGAGGCACAAAATGACTGCAAAGAGACAAAAAACAAACACAAATAGACAAGAAACAACCACAGAGACAAAAAAAAGTATGCAAAGAGGCACAAAAGGACCAGAAAGAGAAACAACACAACCACAAAGAAGCACAAATGACCACACAGAGACTTCAAACAACTACATAGAGACAAAAAAAACACAAAGACACACAAAATTACTTCAAAGAGACACAAAGCAACCACAAAAAGGCACACAAGAGCCATAACAAGGCACAAAAGGACCACAAACAGAAACAATACAACTACGAAAAGACACAAAGCAACCACAAAGAGACACAAAACCACTACAAAGAGACAACAAATAATTACGAAGAGACAACAAATAACTACAAAGAGACAACAAATGACTACAAACAGACAACAAATGACTACAAACAGACAACAAATGACTACAAAGAGACTGCAAAGAAACACAAAACAACCACAAAGAGACACAAAACCACTACGAAGAGACAACAAATAACTATGAAGACAACAAATGACCACAAAGAGACACAAAACAACCACAAGAGACACAATACAACTACAAAACGACACAAAACAACCACAAAAAGACAAAAAAGACTGCAAAGAGGCACAAAACAACCACAAAGAGATGCAATGTTACTACAAAGAGACATAAAACACCTATATAGAGACACAAAACGACCACAAAGACACACAAAAGAGCCATAACAAGGTACAAAAGGACCACAAAGAGAAACAATATAACTACGAAAAGACATAAACAACACAAAACAACCACAAAGAAGCACAAAAGAACCACAAAGTGAAACAAAACAACTACAAAACGACACAAAACTACCACAAAGAGACGCAAAACTTCAACAAAAGCACAAAAGAATCCCAAACAGACACCAGACAGCAACAAACAGACACAAATCAACAGCAAAGACAATACGATGGACGTAAAGACACACGACTGACATGTAGACACATGAAATGGCGGCGAGATTAACAGCTAACCCACCAGATGGGGGCGCTAGCGCCGCGTTCGGCTGCCTGGAAACCCAGCGGAGACGTCCGACTGTTTTTCCATCGATTTTCGGCGTAAAATGTTTAGAGTGAGCAAAACCCTGTTTGACATGTAAACCGGGCTTTTAAATCCGCACATGTTCTAAATCCAACACAGACACACACACACACCCACAACACATGAGAAAACACACACACACACACACACACACACACACACAGAGTCAGACGGTAAGCCTAGATCCTACAATAAGTCCAGTTTTATGACTAGTGTATAACACCAACAGCTGAATCAATATTAGTTTACACTGGTCACAGTGGACACACACTCAGATACCAGTCCGGCCTCAACACACACACACACACACACACACACACAGCTCTTTCCTTTCATAAACACACACTCTGAATCTCCCAGAATATAATATTATTACACACACACACACACAAAGATTAGCTTTTATTCAATTACACCCTCGTGGTAGGTCGGTTTGGCCATGTAAGGAAACACACATATACGGGCGTTATAAAAGTGCTAACTGTACTGTCATAAAACACACACACACACACACACACCGAGCTGGTTATTATAAAAAATGATAAACATTCAAAGAGTTGTAAAGTTTTACAGTGATGAACTAACATATCAACTTTATTAACGGCTGACTGTCCTCGTCCGCGGCCGGTTTTACCACGCCCGTTTAAACCATTTTAATTCCTCTTTTTTTTTTCCCCCCCTCCTCCATAACAGCTGATGTGGAGTCAGAAACATTAAACTGCTTTATGGTGACAAAGTGACTTTAAGTGCAGAGTTTCAGAGTTGGACGTCTTTCAGCTGCAGGGGACTCTGCGGCCAGGAAAAATGTTGTAGTTTCCATTTAATAATCGCACAGAGACGACGGCGTATCTGCACAACGGAGGCATGTGGCTGTATTTAGAAAACACACTGAAGCAGGAAGACATAAAGAGTTTAAGAAGTAGTTTTAACCCGCAACGTTATCAATTACTAATCGATTACAAGCGAGTGAAGTACAACGAATCACGGATGCTTTGTTGTAAAAAATTGCTAGGTTAAATCCGTCATTCTGTGATAAAAAACGCTGTTGAAATTAGTGCTGGAGGTCATTAAGTGTCACATAAGTCTTTGTCATGGTGCTCATTGTTAGCTAATCTCCCACAATGCTCTCTGCCTGAACATGAAATTAGTGGAGGTCATTAAGTGTCACATAAGTCTTTGTCATGGTGCTCATTGTTAGCTTATCTCCCACAACGCTCTCTGCCTGAGCATGAAATTAGTGGAGGTCATTAACTGTCACATAAGGCTTTGTCATGGTGCTTGTTGCTAGCTAAACTCCCACAATGCTCTCTGCCTGAACATGAAATTAGTGGAGGTCATTAACTGTCACATAAATCTTTGTCATGGTGCTTGTTGCTAGCTAATCTCCCACAATGCTCTCTGCCTGAACATGAAATTAGTGGAGGTCATGAACTGTCACATAAGTCTTTGTCATGGTGCCCGTTGCTAGCTAATCTCCCACAATGCTCTCTGCCTGAACATGAAATTAGTGGAGGTCCTTAACTGTCACATAAGTCTTTGTCATGGTGCTCGTTGCTAGCTAATCTCCCACAATGCTCTCTGCCTGAGCATGAAATTAGTGGAGGTCATTAACCGTCACATAAGTCGTTGTCATGGTGCTTGTTGCTAGCTATTCTCCCACAATGCTCTCTGCCTGAACATGAAATTAGTGGAGGTCATTAACTGTCACATAATTCTTTGTCATGGTGCTCGTTGCTAGCTAAACTCCCACAATGCTCTCTGTTTGCCAACATGAAATTAGTGCTGGTTGGAGGTCCTTAACTGTCACATAAGTCGTTGTCATGGTGCTCGTTGCTAGCTAATCTCCCACAATGCTCTCTGCTTGAACATGAACTGCCTGTAGATCTAGTCACCAACTAAGGGTCGCTACCGCAAAACGCTAGCAGGTATGTAATCTACTAGGATTATCGCCGATGTAGTTTTTTATTTTTGCCCCCAATTAGATCATCAGCCAACAGCAAGTCCCAATCTGACACCATTTTCCTACACAAGAAACACGTCAAGTACATTAAAGTGATTACAATGCTTGAGATTTTAAATACATGTAGTAAAAAAAAAAGCATTTCGGCGTCCAAGCTCATGCCAAAACACATAAGCTCCCATTTGGAGGTCATGAATAACCACTGAGGTCTTTGTCATGGTGCCCGTTGCTAGCTAAACTCCCACAATGCTCTCTGCTTGCTACCATGAACTGCCTGTAGTCTGAGTGACGCCTCCTCTGGTCAGTATTAAACCATAAGAGGCTCCATCTGGTGGAACAACCAAGTACTACAGCTTATCAACAACACATTTACTGACATGCACGACCTTCTTCTTCTGCCTTATCGGTTTCTAGCTTTCGGGATTGGCTCTGAATTGTGCGGCCTTCTGGTTGAATTGTTCAGAATTTTATATATTGTCCGACCAAGAAATTTTTGTATTTTCACCCTTGAAAAACGCCTTACCTGGGAAGCCATTTTAAAGGTTCGGTGTCATATAATACCAATAAAAAAACAGTGGAACTTTTCACATACCACCAATGTTAGAGCTACAAAAGTTGGTGAATGTCGACCAAAGACTGTATTTATAGTAGGTTATATAAATCCCTCCATAAATATGTACTTACAGGAACTTTCTGGGGACACAAAACCACCCGAGTTGGATTCTTTTTGCTCTTTTTCATCATTTTCAAGGACTGATAATTGAAAATGTGTCCTCTGTTGGATCCATTCAATCATTATGATCTGCTGGAAACTATTCTGTCTGCATCCTCAACAGATTTCATGGCTGTTGGAGTTTTATTTCTGGAGATACTGACACCTTAAAATGGCTTCACAGGTGTTTTTGGAAGGTGAAAATACTCAAATTTACAGGTCGGAAAACATGTGAAATTCTCAAAATTCAGCCAAAATATTTTACAGAACTTCGTTTTTGGGACCAAATAACAATGACCCGTCCTGACCTCTACATGAAGCAGCCATCTTTGGACAAATGCTGCAAAATCCCCTCGAGCTACGGTGGCCTGTAGGTGACACAAACGGCACAATCACATTTTCCAACCAGAAAAAGGGAGAAAGAAGTAATCTGGCTAATTAGAGCAGAGACGCAGGAGGAACAAGGAGGCAATATATCACCGTTCTAACTACTGGAACAATAAAACTGCTTTGTCATTTGCTTTTTTTGGCATGAGAACAGCAGCTTTTCATCCCTCGCAGGTTAAATATTCAGCTGTGTTTGTTGTTGCTGGTGAGCAGCCGGGCAGCGGCCGGAGGGGGCTTCAAAACAGAAAGTAAAGCCACAAACAGCAGCTGGTGGAGCAATAATCGACCTGCTGCTATTGATCAATGCTCTCCGGTGCAGATATCACAGACGTACTGCTCAATTGGCGAACTTGAATAAAGAAATAGGACTTTCTACGTCCCCATGCATGCACGGATATCTGCTTTCTCAAACCGCTGCCGCCCGTGCGATCTGATCCGATCGCGGAGCTGCAGCTTTAACACCGTCCAGCTTTATAAGGCTGTCGATGGCGTTTGATTACACACAAACGGTATCACTTTATAAGGCTGTTAACTCTGCTATCAGCTAGTCAATGAGAGGAAGACGACGACGAGGAGAGTTGCTTCATTATTACTGCTGCTGTTGGGTCACGCTGACATTTCAAAGTACAACTCTGAAGCCGCTCACTGTTGATTATTCTCCTCTGGTGCTATTATAACTATATTTTCCAACTATTTATGATGTTTGTTTTTCTTTAGATGGCACTTAGAAATAATATTCTCATGCTGTTTTGTGGGAAAAACTGTAAAAAAAAATATTTTTATAAGTTTTTAATGATGATTTAGAAAAAAATACTACTATTTTACATGTTTGGTTGATTTTGTAAATATATAAATAATATCTAGTTAGAAAAAAAGCCAAGTATTCATTAATTGCTGACTGCAAAAACAGGCCAAAACTGTAAATTATGTATTTTTGCAAATGGTAATTTTGTTCTTGTAAAACATTTGACTATAAATTTACACTTCTTAGGGGGTTTAATCCGCAAAAAGAATTTGTATTATACAGATATTTGCTATTATTTTAGAGACAAAATGATGCATGCTAATGATTTAAAAGTAGTAAATAATCTTTTAACTGTTACTTTACAGATTTTTCTTGTTTTGTGAAATTGTTGACATCTAATAAATTACCTGTGGAGTACCAACGTCATTACATTTAAGGATTACGCAACAACAAATACTAAAATACTGCTTCACTTCTGTTACTGTTACATCTGACATACAACATTTATTTGGTTTAGTGGCTTTAGTTAGCAGTTACTTTGCTAATTAAGATGTTGCAAACACAACATATAATCAGTTTTTCAAATATTAAACACTGTTACAACCTAATTTAGCTTCAGTTTGAGCAACCAGAAAAGCAAAATGCTGCATAATTAAATACAAAACAAGATAAAATATGGTGCTACGACTATTAAAGGTGGCATCTGTGTGTTTAACAAATGCCTTCACTTTCAATCAGTTTTGTTTTGGCAGAAAATAATAATTGACTAATTTTTAATTTTAATCTCATTAAAAAATATATTAACCAATAAGAAAGAAGAAGAAGGTTGTGCATGTCAAAACTTGTATTGTAGATTACAATAACAACAAGTACTTTCACTTTGAATCAGTTTTGTTTTGGTAGCAAATAATAATTTACTAATTTAAATTTTAACCTCGTTTAAAAGCATATGAACTGATAAGAAAGAAGAAGAAGGTCGTGCATGTCAGAAAATATACTGTAGATTACAACAACAAGTACTTTCACTTTGAATCAGTTTTGTTTTGGTAGAAAATAATAATTTACTAATTTTAATTTTAATCTCATTTAAAAGCATATGAACCGATAAGAAAGAAGAAGAAGGTCGTGCATGTCAGAAAATGTACTGTGGGTTAGCTGTAGTACCTGGTTGCCTCTTACTGTTTTGTGAAATTATAGATAATCACAGAAAATTAGTATCATTTATTGTAAAAACAAAACAAAGAAAACAGGATAAAATTGTAAATAATGTCAACATAAAAACATCTGTATTTTTACAAATTGTAATTAATTATTTTACAGTGTGCGTCTGTCAAAAAATAGATTATTTTACAGATACTAGCTGAGTATTTTAACGTACGTTTTTTGGCCCATTGCTGTCAGATTTCTTTTATTTTAACAGATTATTTTTTACAGTGTTCATCGTTGCATTCTACGATATATTTGAGTGAAATTCTGACATAATTAGCATCATAATTCTTCATAATTCTGGTCACTACTGGCGCTCAATTAGAGTAATTTTCCAGATTTGCTCCCAGAAACTATTCTGAAAAAGTCAAAACAAAGACCTTTAAAAATGCAGGCACTGCTCACATTAAACTACGGAAACTTTCTACACCACGAGGAGTGAAATGAATGAGCTACTTCCTACTTTAAAGCTCTTGTTCTTCCATCACTCCAATGCTAAACTGCATCAGTTCCACCTACAGCCTGACAAACAAAGAGCAGCTAAACCCTGATTTCTATAAAAAGTGGAGTCCAGAGCCGAGTCCTGCTCATTCTCAGGCTCCTGTTGCCGACGCTGAATTAGCTCAGAGTGACGCAACGTTTCATTTCAGCGGCCACCCAAGAACATTATGCTCCAAAACACAATCTATTTAATGCAAAATGACACCGTTTCTGCCATCAGGGGATTCAGCAGGTCTCCAAACCAGGAGCGTTGTCATTCTGCATTAAAGGACACAAGGTGAGCTGGAGCATGGTGGTGTGAGGAAATGGAAATGTGACGGCGCCGCGTTGGCTCCACTGGCAGGTACGACTTCAACACTCATTATCTGGATTTTTAATATCACACTCTGGTGTTTGGACATGTGAACATAAACCTGGCTCAGGATAAACCTTTAACCGGCTACCGGGGAGCATTTACACTGCAGATCAGTGGCTGCTGTTTAGCCCATGTCGACTAGTTGATAAGATACAAGACGAGATTTAGGATAATTCACTAGATATAAGATGATATTTGAGATAATTTAAAAGATATAGGATAGAATTTAAGATATTTGACAAGATATAAGATAAGATTTAAGACATTTTAAGAGATATAACATGAGATCTACAATAATTCATAAGATATAAGACAAGATTTAAGATAATTCATGAGATATAAAACGAGATTAGAGATAATTTACAAGATATAAGATGATATTTGAGATAATTTAAAACATATAGGAAAGAATTTAAGATATAAGACAAGATATAAAATAAGATTTAAGACATTTTAAGAGATATAACATGAGATCTACAATAATTCATAAGATATAAGACAAGATTTAAGATAATTTATGAGATATAAAACGAGATTAGAGATAATTTATAAGATACAAGTTAAGATTTCAGATAATTTACAAGATATAGGATAGGATTTAAGATATAAGACAAGATATAAGATAAGATTAAAGACATTTTAAGAGATATAACATGAGATCTACGATAATTCATAAGATATAAGACGAGATTTAAGATAATTCATGATATATAAAACGAAATTTGAGATAATTAAGATAACAAAGAGGAGATTTGTGACAATAAACAAGACATAAGATGAGATTTGAGATAATTTACAAGATATAAGATGACATTTGAGATAATTTAAAAGATTTAAAAGAGATAGGATTTAAGATATAAGACAAGATATAAGATGAGATTTAAGACAATTTATGAGACATAAGACGAGATTAGAGATAATTTATAAAATACAAGTTAAGATTTAAGATAATTTACAAGATATAGGACAAGATTTAAGACAACCCTCTAACATATAAAATGAGATTTGAGATGATTTACTAGATATAAGATAAGATTTAAGATCATTTATAAGATATAAGACAAGATCTAAGACAATTAAGGAGATATAAGACGAGATTTGAGATAATTCATGAGATAAGAGACCAGATTTGAGATAAGTGACAAGATCTAAGTCAAGATTTAAGATATTTGACAAGATATAAAATGAAATTGAAAATAATTTACAAGATATACGATGAAATTTGAGATGATTTACTAGATATAAGATAAGATTTAGGATCATTTATAAGATATAAGATTTGAAACCATTAAGGAGATATAAGACGAGATTTGAAATAATTCATGAGATTTAGGACTAGATTTGAGATAACTGACTAAATCTAAGACAAGATAATTTACAAGACATAAGACGAGATTTGAGATCATTCATGAGATACAAGATGAGATTTGTGACAATAAACGAGATATAAGACAAGATTTGAGATAATTTAAGAGATATAAGATGATATTTGAGATAATTTACAAGATATAAGATGCGATTTAAGATAATTTATGAGATATAAGATGATATTTGATATAACTGATTAGATCTAAGACGAGATTTGAGATATTTCACAAGACATAGAATGAAATTTGAGATAATTTACAAGATATAAGATGATATCTGAGATATTTTACTAGTTATAAGATAAGATCTAACATAATTTATAAGATATAAGAAAAGATTTGAGATCGTTTATAGAATATAAGATGAAATCTGAGGCAATTTACGAGATATAAGACTAGACCTGAGATCATTTATAAGCTATAAGATGAGATTTGAGACGAGATAAAAGATGAGATTTGAGATAATTTATGAGATTTAGGACTAGATTTGAGATAAGTGACTGGATCAAAGACAAGATTTAAGATATTTGACAAGATATAAGACAAGATTTGAGATAATTTATGAGATAAAAGATAAGATCATTCACAAGATATGAGATGAGATAAAATCTATCTCATAAAAAAACATGAAAAATGTGTGCCGTGCCTGATAGAGAAGAAACGCAAATCATTACCAAAGAAAGACTAAAATAAGACCAGAATAGAAAAGTGAGTAGTACTACTGTCATCGATGCTGAAGCAGTGAAGTAAAACTGCACCTGATGATGAAATATTTATTTGTAATATTGAGGAAATCAATATTGTAAATGATAATATTGGAGTATTCATGCTCCAGTAAAAGAAAACTAGAGGCTCAGAACTACAAGGTTCAAACAATAACACCCTGAAACCTCCAGTTCTCAGATGTAAAGTTGTTAAGAACATGATTATTTCAGTGTGTCTTTGGGTTTCCAGGTTTTCTAACCCTCCAGTTTGTGTGATTTGTCCGTCCAGATGAACAAAGCCTCCGTCTGTCTTTCTGTCTGCCTCAGCGGCTCAGAGTTCTCCAGTGTTTCCAGTAAATACCAGACTGGTGTGACACATCGGCTCTGGTGTCGCTGACAGTCTTTGCCTTTCCTGGAAGAAGACGTGACTGTTTCTGCCCGGCTACGTTTCACAGACAGCGGCCTCACAAACCAAACTTTGTTTTTAATAAAGCGGCCCGTTATTGGCCTCATTATGGCGTCGTAGTCGAGTTAATCTGTTTTCAGGGAGTCCGGGGCGCTCAGAGGATCCTGCTGAGTCAGCCCAAACCACCGACGGACTTCAATGGACTCAGCATTAGTCGTCTATTAATTATAGCTGACTGATAATTTTCCTGCTTTGTTCTTTTTATTTTACAACACGCAGTAAATTGCTATGCAAATGAAGCAGTCAGTGGTGGTTTTCTGGTGTTTACACATAGCTGATGTTTGTGCTGCTCACAAACTCCCCGGAATCTGTTAAAATTCACCCTTTTATTCATTTTAAACCACGCTGACGTATTTAAAAGCAAAAACACAGCTTCAAAGTTCTGTTAAAGTCTAATTAACTACCTGTAGAGTACTAATGTCTTTACATTTAAAGATTGCATCACAAGAAATACTGAAATACTGCTTCACATCTGTGACTGTAGAAAGGGAAATACTGTTCTTTACCACATGTCTTTGCTTTAGTGGCTTTAGTTAGCAGTTACTTTTCTAATTAAGACTTTACAAACACAACATATAATCAGCTTTTCAAATACTAAACACTGTTACAACATAATTTAGCTTCAGTTTGAGCAACCACAAAAGCAAAACGCTGCATAATTAAACACACTACAAAATAAAATATGGTACCACGACTATTAAAGGTGGCATTTGTGTGTTTAACAAGTGCCTTTACTTTCAATTGACTAATTTTACTTTTAATCCCGTTTAAAAACATATTGACCGATAAGAAAGAAGAAGAAGGTCGTGCATGTCAGAAAATGTATTGCAGATTACAACAACGACAACAAGTACTTTCACTTTCAATCAGTTTTGTTTTGGTAGAAAATAATAATTGACCAATTTTAATTTTAATCTCGTTTAAAAACATATTAACCGATAAGAGAGAAGAAGAAGGTTGTGCATGTCAGAAAATGTATTGTATATTACAACAAGAACAACAAGTACTTTCACTTTCAATCAGTTTTGTTTTGGTAGAAAATAATAATTGACTAATTTTAATTTTAATCTTGTTTAAAAACATGTGAACCGATAAGAGAGAAGAAGAAGGTCGTGCATGTCAGAAAATGTATTGTAGATTACAACAACAACAACAAGTACTTTCACTTTCAATCAGTTTTGTTTTGGTGGAAAAGAAGTGCAAAATTACCATTTTCACTCGGGGTAATAATGCTTCATTAATTACTTTTGGTTAATAATTTACACACTTAAAAACATAATAACCAAGAAAAAAGAAGAAGAAGGTCGTGCATGTCAGAAAATGTACTGTAGGTTAGCTGTAGTACCTGGTTGCCTGTCACTGTTTAATACTGTAGCTAGCGACAGGCCACCATGACAAAGACGTCTGTGATGATTAATGACTTCCAACCAGAGCTCATGTATTTAAAATGAGCTGGACTTGACTCTAATATGGGGCCAATTACACTGCAAATGTCTATTGTTTTTTAAAAAAAAAAGCTGCAAAAAGCAATACGGTTTTCTTTTTTCTGCATGTTGTCAGTCTTAATAAAATGGCATCACTTCCTCATTTCATCCTGTTACATTTGTGTGAAGTCATTTAATAACTGACTAATAAATTCTTGCTGAGATTTTTTTTTTAAAATCAGTTCAGATATCTCCAACAGTACAAAGTATTGACGACAACTATAGTAAAACATGATACTTTGATGTGTCCCGTGGCCCCTTTAAAACTGAATTCCTTGGGGTCCTGATGAAGACGCTTCGTTATGAACAAGCTTCCTCTATATATTCAGTTTTAAGCCGTTTCATCTGATGTGTTCTGTGTCACATTAGGCTCAAATGTCACTTTCAAACCTGCCTTCACTCGCGGGAACCAATAAAAAAATAAAAAGCAGAAAAACGGGAAGTCGAATGAGATGCAGTTGGGCTGTTTGTATTCTGGAATAACCGAGGAGGGGTTTTGCATAACTGAAGCAGCTTGTTTGAATCAGTCTTTTTGTTGTGGACTAAACAAACTACTTGTCATCCTGAGCTTCAGGAAACACTGATCAACATCTTTCTACCATTATCTATGATTTTATGGACCAAACAGCTAACTGACAATGAAAATAATCATTACTTACACTTCTACATTTGTATAATAATAGTAATTATAATTTAGGTAAGAGAAAAAAATCTGTTGCATTGTAGATCCATTCAGTAATTATTCTGTTAACCCGAGTTTATTTGGTTAAATTGCCCTTGTTGCAGTGGGAATTCACAAAGTTGCAGTTAAACACATTTCCACCTAATGTCCACATGTTATATAAATAGTTCATAAATTAATAAATACAAAAACTGTGTCACATTTTGTAATTAAATGGCAACTAAGATTTGATGTTTGTCTTTTTAAGAAAATCCGATGCATATGTCTACAGCATTAAACATTAGAAGAACCAGGTGCTACAGCTAATCTACAATGCATTTTCTAAGATGCATGACCTTCTTCTTTTGCCTTATCGGTTAATATATATTTTTACTCAGCTAAATTTTTAGCAGCAACTTAACGATTAAAAATTAAAAATTAACATCCCTCATGGGAATTAAACAGTATTCAACAGTAAGAGGCTCCACCTGGTGGAACAACCAGGTACTACAGCTGATCTACAATAGATTTTCTGACATGCACGACCTTCTTCTTCTGCCTTATTAGTTAATATTATTCACTAACATCCCTCATGGGAATGGTAGTTTTTGCATTTCTTTTGCACAGAAGAAATATGAAACTGATTATATGGATTTTGCTACCAGGGCAACCCTGTAGCTCCACAATGCTTCATTTGCAATATCTTACGACGCATTTTACCTTAAACAAAACGTGCAGCTCGTGTGATTTGGATATTGCGCCTGTCTGTTTTTGCAGTTTTGTTAAAATTTGGATTAATTGTTCAGCCAGGTGGTTTAGCCGGGTATTACTGCTAACAAGTGTGCACTATCTAACAAGCTGTCAACGTATTGGCAGATGATCGGATCAGAGGTTGGTTCATGGGGGGAGTCGTTTAATGGACTTCTTCCATCATTTGAGCCTCAGCGCAGCAGACAGACACATGAAATATTCACATTAGAGTTCTGTTAAAAACTGAATCCAGATCAGTTTTACATCCACTCCAGGTGTCACAGTCTAAAGAATAAATCTGTTTTATGCTCAACAATATTTTTCCTAATATCCTAAGTACTCGGCTGCCTTTGTTTAAGCAAAAACACACTTAAGCTCGCAGCCGTCAATAAAACCGATTAAGACAAAATCACGCTGTAGCTTTTAGAAATGAAAACACAATAAATGCGAGAAACACAGTCGTTATTAAAGCAGCGGGACGTTTGATGCGGCGGGATTTGTGTTTAAAGACGTGGTTTTCTTTAATTCGGTGCTGTGACCTTAGATTACAAACAACACACATGTATTTCTGTCACTAAAAATGGCTTCCAGAGTTTCTTATTTAACAGGAGTTAATAGAGAATAATGCGGCTGCAGCCGATAGCATGAAGCGAAGGCAGAGCAGAGCACAAGAATGTGGCTTTTGTAGGTCACCCCAAACAAAGCATCACACACATGCGAACATACATACATACACACACGCGCACACACACTCTCCACGACTAATCTACAACTACATCCCATTAGGAAAACACACACACACAGACGCACACAGGTGCACACAACCAGGCGCACATGTTCAGCCTCACTTTTCCTCCCAACACACACACTCAGATCAAGAAAGAGTTCACACGAACAGCGAGGCCTGTGGTATTTGTTGGCCTCAAGTGGGTCACACACACACACACACACACACACACACACACACACACACACACACACTCGACAAATAATCATGCAGCTTTCATCCTTCGAGGCAGGAAATGCTGCTTTTAAGCTGTTTGAGTTAAAAGACGACTTCACAGCGCCACACACACACACACACACACACACACGTGCACAAATCTCCTTTGTACAAAACAAACACACAAGCATGGAGGCGTGTTGGTGTTACGGATGTTCACACACACGTTAACACACATTCCTTCTCTCTTTACATGCCGACACATTAGCAATAAAAAAAAAAAACAAAAAAAAAGTCTCTAAAAACTACAAACATGGCTGAGATTTGACAAATCCTGAAGGAATCCAAACAACAACAGTGGAAAGATTTGGGTCTCTCACACACAGTGGAGAGGAGAGGAGAGGAGAGGAGGGAAGGAAACAAGGAGGAGACAAGATGAAAGATGGAAAACAAATCAGGAAAAGTTAAAATGGAAGAGAAGGAAGACGAGAGAAGAAGAGGTGGAAGGAGAGAAAATCGAAGGGCCTCATAGGAGACTGAATGACATGGTGTTGCAGAAAAGAAGAAGAAAAGAGAGACGACTGACAGAAGAGAAATGAGGGGAGGAGAGGAAGAAAGACGAGCAGTGGGAGGGATTGATTAATGAAGAAATCCTGTCTGTCCATCCATCTACCGAGGACAAACAAGAGGAGAAAGAAAGAAAGAATGAAAAAAGAATGAAAGAAAGAAATGATAGTAAAGAAAGAAAGAAGGAAGGAAAGAAAGAAAGAAGGAAGGAAGGAAGGAAGGAAGAAAGGAAGAAAGAAAGAATAGGACAGAAAGAAAGAAAGAAATGATAGTAAAGAAAGAAAGAAGGAAGGAAAGAAAGAAAGAAAGAAAGAAAGAAAGAAAGAAAGAAGGAAGGAAGGAAGAAAGGAAGAAAGAAAGAAAGAATAGGACAGAAAGAAAGAAGGAAGGAAGGAAGGAAGGAAGAACGAAGGAAGGAAGGAAAAAAGAAAGAAAGAAAGAAAGAAATGATAGTAAAGAAAGGATGAAAGAAAGAAAGAACGAACGAAGGAAGGAAGGAAAGAAAAAAGAAAGAAGGAAGGAAAAAAGAAAGAAAGAAAGAAAGCAAGAATAGGACAGAAGGAAAGAAAGAACGAAGGAAGGAAGGAAGGAAGGAAGGAAAAAAGAAAGACAGAAAGAAAAAAGAAAGAAAGAAGGAAAAAAGAAAGAAAGAAAGAAAGAATGAAGGAAGGAAGGAAGGAAGGAAGGAAGGAAGGAAGGAAGGAAGGAAGGAAGGAAGGAAGGAAAAAAGAAAGAAAGAAGGAAGGAAGGAAGGAAAAAAGAAAGAAAGAAAGAAAGAATGAAGGAAGGAAGGAAGGAAGGAAGGAAGGAAAGAAGGAAGGAAAAAAGAAAGAAAGAAGGAAGGAAGGAAGGAAGGAAGAAAGAAGGAAAGAAAGAAAGAAAAAAGAAAGAAAGAAAGAAAGAAAGAAGGAAGGAAGGAAGAATAGAAAAATTGTGTAAGAAAAAGAAACACTTAAAAATAGGAACAATTGGGAAAAAGCAAAGTAAAGAAAGAATAAAAGAAAAATGCTGAACTAAAAAGAAAGAAAAGAACTTGAAAGACTTAAAAACAAACAGTAGAAAAGAAAGAAAGACAGAAGACAAACAGGAGAAGAGAAGAGAAGAGAGAATGAAAAACACAAAGACACAAAGGAAAAACAAAATAAAGTTAAAAACGACGGAGGAAGAAACAAGAAAAGACGGAGAGGAGAGGCTGAAGAAGGGAGAAATAAAGAGATTCCTTGCAGCCGATCATAAATCTTGTTCCACTTTCTCTGGGTTCGGGTCAGAGGTGATGAGCGCCGAGATAAAATCAGTGTCCGGCAGAAACATCGCTCACATCTGTGTTGGGTTTCAGAGCTGGTTTCTATTAAAGACGCTGCCACACCTCTGCTTCAGCCTGTGACGTCTACAGACACCCAACCTCCCCGATTCTGGACGTTTGTTGGCCGATCTGTTTGTGTTGGATGTTATTTAGCAACACGGCAATGAAAGCAGTGAAATAAAAAATGTCTCAGGCATTTCTGGAGCGTCTGTGAAGCGCTTTTAGGCTAAAGAAAACACCGTGGTCTCCGAGGAACCGTCCAGAAGATGGACTTATTTCAAGGTCATAAGCCACACATGTCAAAAATTAATCATTCATCAAGTCACGTAATCCGTATTTTGGAAAGTAAATCCAGTCAAATGTGCATTATTATGTTTAGCTTTTGCTAACTGATCGCTATGAACCAGGATTTAACAGCCAGAAACGTTTATGGTTTCCAGATCAACTGTGTCCCGTTTAAAGTGGTGTTCCTCAGGGCTCCTCATTAGGGCCTCTTTTAATTGAGATACATTCAGTTTTTCCTCCAAATCTCTATTTAAATTCAACATAAGGCCATTTAGTTTCTGCTTAGTTTCCCTTTAAATTCACCTAAAAGCTACAACAACAACAGAGGATAAACTGTGAAACAACAGAATGGTCTGATGTGTCGTTTATCAACTTAAACCACGACCCTCCGGTTCCTGATTAAACTATGTTTTAAATGGGAAACTATTCCTTTCCCCCTAAAGTTTGTAGTTAAGATAAGAGTTTCTCTGAGCCAGATTATGATTTAGCAACAAATACAACTGTGTAGAAATGTGAAACTCTATTCGACGGACATCTTTAAACTGGGGTTCCTCAGGGCTCCTCATTAGGGATCCTTTTATTTGAGATATATTCTATTACTTCTCAGAATGTTTTGTTAAATTCAACATAAGGCCATTTAGTTTCTGCTTAGTTTAACTTTAAATTCATGCAACAGCTGAGAAAGTCTGACTTTTTGTGGACAGGAAGTCTTTTGCATGACATCAGCAGCTTGTTTAAACCGGTGTTCCTCAGGGATCCTTATTAGGGATCCTTTTATTTGAGATATACTCTATTATTTCTCAGAATGTCTTGTTAAATTAAATATAAGGCCATTCAGTTTCTGCTTAGTTTAACTTTAAATTCATGCAACAGCTGAGAAAGTATGACTTTTTGTGGACAGGAAGTCTTTTGCATGACATCAGCAGCTTGTTTAAACCGGTGTTCCTCAGGGATCCTGTTTAAGCGACACTGCAGTTTAAAAAAAATGGCCATTAATTTAAAAAACGAGTCTGCACATGTTTTTCCATTGTAGCTGAAGATGTTTACCTTCCTCCAGGTGTTAATCTGGAGACCTGATAAGATTTTAAGAGATTTTGAAGTTAAATTCAACACAGAACAGCTTCGACCAAAACTAGAACGCTTCAACTTCTGTTTACACTTTGAAACACAGAAAGAACCGAGGACCCACTCTGCCGAGTGTCTAGTGGAGTATCTATCAGTCCGTCCATCTATCTGTCTATCAGTGCATGTGTAGCTGCATTGTTGGTGTTAACACAACCTCAGACAGACTGATAATAGAGCAGCTGGAGCATGAAATCACACAGAAAGGCAGAAAAGCAGAGAGACAGCGATAAGGAAAGAGCGGGATGAAACAGAGAGACATCCGAGTACAGAAAGAGAAACGAAAGAGAGAGGACTAAAAAGAGACTAGTGGGGGTTTCTGGCCCGACACAGGGTCAGTATGGGAGGGAGAGGGTGAGATGGGGGAGGGCAGCAGAAAGAAACAGACACCAAATTCATTGTTTTCATTGTCTAATTCGAAGGCCGGAGAGGGAGAAGTTGTGGAGGGATGGGGGGAGGAACAACCAGGAGGAACATGAGGAGCTGAGAGAAAAGTCTCACATTCAAGCTGGAAATGTTCTGTCTTATGGAAAAAAAAGGGTTTAAAAACAAGGATCCTGGTTCAGGTTCGGAGCAGCTCGATTCCCACTGAGGCCGCGTCCAAAGCTTCACTGTTTACATACAGTTCAATAATTCAATTAGAACCATATTAAAAGTCCTATTATTGCTAAAACTGCTCGTCTTGTTAGATCATTTCATAGGAAATCAACCAAATCTGAGAATTTTTCCCCTCGACCTCCTCACAATCAGCTGATTCTTTATCTACAGTAACTTCAGTAGATTTAATGAAGCCATGCAAAGTTTTACCTTCAGTTTCAGGGCCTTTAAGTTCATAGAGGTGGGTCCACATTTACCACTTCTTAATGGACTTCTTCCATCATTTCTGAGCCTCAAAACTCCATCAGTGCAGCAGATAAACACATGACATGTTCAGGTCTTGTTCATTTTCTCTACAACCAGCTTTGAGCATCAGTATTATGGGATGTATCATAGTTTGAACAGCAGTTTAATGACATAAAAACAATCATTGGCTCCCTGGATGTGTTTCTGTTTTGTGATAATCCACCAGAGAAAGCTTTAAAAAAGTGCATTCTGGGTAAACTTTCAAGGCTCATATCATCATGTGTGACAGGTGGTTGGTCAGAACAAGTTAGAGACAATGAAAGGATCATTTTAGGATCATCTGATAGACATGATTCAATCTTGTAGTCGTATTTCGACACTCACAAAATGACGGAAAAGGTCACCTCCTCTCTGAACTTCAAGGGCCTGTAACTCTGAAGATATTCATAGTATGAAGGCGAAATGTTGCTTCATTAAATAAACGTCAAAGTTATTGTAGATTTTAGAAAAAACATTAATTCTGCGGGGGTCAAGGGAGGCTATTGGATTTCAAGTGTTACTTTAGGCAAATATTTATCATACAAACATAATGAATCCAACAGATGTGGCGCTGGGCTTCGGAGGTGGTTTGAAAAGTCGAGTCCGGCTCTGTAGATCAGCGGCTATTTGTCAGTGTATCCCAGCTACCTCCTCACCAAGTCCCAAGCACTAAATGGTGAGTGTGCTTTTGAAGTTTGTACACTAAAAAGCAGCCTCTTCTAGCTGACGGCGTTCTCAGAGCAGCAGCAGGTTTGTGCAGCCCTCAGAGTCTCTGCCGAGTCCCAGGCCGAGGCTAAATTTACTCAGTGTGGGTTACAGGCTGGAGCTCCTGATATAGGCAGCATAAACACACACTTATTTCTGCTCCGACTCTTTTTAAGAATGGCCCCGTATTTATCCAGCGAAAACGGCTCATGTTTACGCTCATTTTGAAGCGATTTCCTGCCGAATGTTCTCACACTCCCACACATTCACAGACTGTGTTCAGTCAGAGGTCGCTGCCTGGTCTGACGGCGCTCTTATTAGAGGACGGAGGAAGTCTTTAATATTTACCAGCCTCTCAGACGCTCTGCTTTGGCTTCAGACCCAGTCACAGTCTGAGTCCTGATAATCGACTGCGAATGTTTCTCTAAATACAAACTGCGGCAATTAATATCAAACAGTTTCTCTGAGATCAGACAGATTTCTGCTTTAACAATGAACAGATTCCTGGAATTTATCCTGTTCACTGCAAAGCAAAACCTACAGTTAAAAAGCACTAACTTCCAACAGATTACAGAAACGACTGTAGCCAGAGTCCATGTTACACTGTACAACAACCATAGAAATAATTAGTATGTTTGACTGGATATAGACTGCAACCAAAAAAATAACTTCAGCTATGTCCACGCTGTAGTTTATTAAAACTGTAACCATAGAAACAACTGTAGCTCGTGTTTCTGCTGTTGTTTATATAAATTGCAACAATAGAAATGACTGTAACCAAGGTCCGTGCTACACTGTATCCAAACTGTAACCATAGAAGTAACTGTAGTTAGTACTGTAACCAAAGAAACAACTGTAACTGAGGTCAGTGCGACATTGTATCAAGCTGTAACCATAGCGACAGGAGTGTTTGCAACAATGTATCAAAAATACAACCACCGGAACAACTTTGACAAGGTTCCATGTTACACTGTATCAAAAGTGTAGCCACAGAAACGACTGTAACCAGGGCGCTGCTACATTGTATCTAAAGAGTAACCATAGAAACAAAGGCCCATGCAACAGTGTATCAACACTGCAACTACAGAAATAACGTCAGCTAATATCCACGCTATATTATTTTAAACGTGTAACCATAGAAACAACTGTAGCTGAGGTCCATGTTACACTGTATCAAAAGTGCAACCACAGAAATGACTGTAACCAGCGTCCTGCTACATTGTAGCTAAAGTGTAACAATAGAAACGACTGTTGCCGAGGTCAGTGCTACACCGTCTCAAACTGAAGCCGAAAAAACAACTGGAACAAGGGTCCTGCTACATTGTATCTAAAGTGTAACCATAGAAACGACTGTTGCCGAGGTCAGTGCTACACTGTCTCAAACTGTAGCCATAGAAACAACTGTAACAAGGGTCCTGCTACATTGTATCTAAAGTGTAACCATAGAAACGACTGTTGCCGAGGTCAGTGCTACACTGTCTCAAACTGTAGCCATAGAAACAACTGGAACAAGGGTCCTGCTACATTGTATCTAAAGTGTAACCATAGAAACGACTGTTGCCGAGGTCAGTGCTACACTGTCTCAAACTGTAGCCGTAGAAACAACTGTAACAAGGGTCCTGCTACATTGTATCTAAAGTGTAACCATAGAGACAAGGGCCGATGCAACGGTGTATCAACACTGCAACGACAGAAATAACTTCAGCTAACGTTCACGCTATATTATTTTAAATGTGTAACCATAGAAACAATTGTAGCCGAGGTACATGTTCGACTGTGTCAAAAGTGTAACAATAGAAATGACTGTAACCAGGGTACATGTTAGGCTGTATCAATATTGTAACCATAGAAACTAAGGCTTTTGCGATAATGTATTAAAAATGTAACTGTAGACAACATTTTAGTTACATCATATCAAAACTGAACGGTCAATACAACAACGCGTCATAATGCTAATGTGCAAACAAATCCAGAACCAATCCATGAAGGGGATCTAAGGAACACAGGAACATATTATTAAATGAAGCTTCTGTGTCAGACTGTTGACCAAAGCAAACACTGATTTCTACAAGGGGAAGTTTGTCAATTAGAGCCTTGAATGGACATTTAATCTCTCAGGCCAGCACGGAGGTGCTAATGCATGCTTTTATCTCTTCTCGTTTAGATTATTGTAATGCCCTGCTCTCTGGTCTTCCCAAAAAGAGCATTTCACACCTACAATTATTGCAAAACTCAGCCGCTCGCGTGCTGACGAGGACCAGAGGGCGGGAACACATTACACCAGTTTTAAAGTCGCTGCATTGGCTCCCCGTCCGCTTCAGGATCGATTTTAAGGTTCTTTTATTAGTTTTTAAATGTCTTCATGGCCTTGCGCCTTCTTATTTATCTAATCTGCTTTTAACGTATCGACCCTCGCGGACCCTGAGGTCCTCCGGCACCGGCCTTTTAACTATTCCACAAGCCAGGACAAAGACCCACGGCGAGGCGGCATTTAGCCACTATGGCCCCCGGCTGTGGAACAGCCTGCCGGAGAACCTCAGGACTGCAGAGACTGTCGATGTTTTTAAAAGAAGATTAAAAACTCACCTTTTTAATCAGGCTTTTAACGGAGTTTTATAATTTCTATGTTCTTATTATTCTGTATTTATTATTTTAAGTATTTTACTCTTTTAACCTTTTTACTTATGTCTTAGGTCTTTTATTCTTTCTTTTAGTTTAAAACTTTTAGTTTTTAACTCCAGTGTTTTCCTCAGGGGTGTCCTCCACACTGGGGGCTGTGTCTGGCCTGCTGCTGGGGGTTCTGTCCGCGGGTCCCTTCGGCCCGGCCGGTTTGGGGGCTCCTCTCCTTGGTGTGGGGATCCCCCTGTCTGGCGGGGTCGGGGGTCCGTGTGCCAGCGCCCCCGGTGGTCATGAGCTGTGGCTCCTCCCGGTGTGGAGGACCCTAGTGTAGGCGTTTTCTACGATCCTCAGTGTCATGCCATGTCTCCACAGTCAGTGCTGAGAGTGTGTGGGCGTGTGTGTCTGTGCATGTATGGGTGTGTGTGTTGGCATGTTTTTACAGTTATGTGTATATATGGAGGGAGGGAGGGATGGGTGCTTGTTTTTACTGTTTTTAACGCTGTAAAGCACTTTGTGTTGCATTTTAATTGGATGAAAAGTGCTATATAAATAAAGCTTGATTTGATTTGATTTGATTTGATTTAATGGGAAACTCTAATTACATCAGTACACTGTACAACAGGACGTAGCAAAGAACTGTTTTAAGGCCAGCATAAGTACTGATCTAAACACAAAAAATAGGCAGAAATATGTTCACTATGTGACACCAAACACACAAAGTCTGTTACAATCCTAATGAAAATATTAAATATTAAAGTGAAGCCTGCAGAGAACAAACATGTAGTTTAATTGGGAGCAAAACAGGATAAAAGTCTTACAGTAAATTCTGGGTGTCCTTTTCAAACCAAACACACACACACAGATAGTAGTTGTTGCTTACATAGACGCTCTCGCCGTCCTGTAAACTGCAATAAAACCCAAACACACACACAGACACACCGTAAATCTCGCCATAATACGCCCTCTGAGTGTACGCGAGTGTGTGCGTGTCCGTGTGTGTGTTTGTGTGTTTTATAGGTGTTGTAAATTTGGCTGCCGGCGTTGTTTTTATCAGCATATTCGCAAGCTGTTTAGCCAACGGTGCAGATGTCACTGTTACGACCACACACACACACACACATCCAAACACACACACATAAAGAAGTTACAGAAAGCAAGAAACATGTTCTCACACACACACATCGGGCATTTGACACTGTTTATACAGCGTGGTATGTGTGTATAATCCTATCTAAATTCACCTGGTGGTGTGTGTGTGTGTGTGTGTGTGTGTGTGCACGTGTGTGTGACCTGCACACACACACACACACACACCATTTGCATCTGCCTGCGTAAGCCTGCATCATTTTTTTCCCGTGTTTTTAAACATATGCGTGTTCGGTGTGCATGCATGCAAGTGTGTGAAGGTCAACGCAGCAGTGTGTGTGTGTGTGTGTGTGTGTGTGTGTGTGTGTGTGTGTGTGGTTGTGAGTGTTATTTGATTAATGCTGAGAACCGTGCAGTGTTTAGAAAGAGGTCGCGACCTTTCAGCTTCCATTCAATCAGACAGCGAGCAGAGAATACCTCCATCCTCCGGTTTTTTTCTCACCTCTCTCTTTCTTCTGGCTTTTCTTTCGCCCCTTGAGGATCTGATAAGCCTGAGTCAGCACACGGCCGTGCGCACACATCTACACACAGCGATGCTAATAAAGCCGGCTCCTTATTTACCTGAGGAGCAGCCATCGCACTGCACCGTGTGGCGGACAGTATGTGGACACTGCTGTCGCTTTGGTCTGTTTTTACTGAGAATACGGTCACAACTTTAGTCACCTTTAATTAATATGGATCCATCCATAAATAAACACTTACAGGAACTTTCTGGGGACACGACACCACCTTCATTGGAATATTTGTTGCACTTTTTTCCATTTTTAACCCCCAATAATTAAAAATCTGTCCTCTGTTGGATCCATTCAATCATTATAATCTGTTGGAAACTATTCTGTCTGGGTCCTCACCACATTTCATTGAAATTACAGACAAACGTTTAGTAAAATCACAGATAAAATTAATATATTTACACGCTAACCTTAAAAAAACAGGCCTGTAAGAACAACTGTAATGTCCACAGCAAATATCTACATTTTTATAGATGGTAATTTGTTCTTTTACAACGTCAGACCATAAAAATCACACTATTTTTAAGGTATTTAAATTGGCAAAAAATATTTTTATTTTACAGTTATTTAGCTTTTATTTGGCATTTTTCCATGATAAATAATAATGATAAATATATATTTTTTAATGCTATTTTAATTATTTTTTCTTCGTTAAAATTACAGATCACTACAAAAAAAAATCTGAAAAAATAAAAATATTATTTTACATGTTGACACAAAAAACTAGCCAAAAACTGTAAATAATTTCCACATTAAAAAAAAACTCTATTTTTACAAATAGTAGTTTATTCTTCTACAATGTGCGACCAAAACTACACTTTTTAACATATTTTTAAATTAGCAAAAATAACTTTATTTTACAGATATTTGTAACCACTGAAAGAAAAATTAAGTGTAGGATATATTTTTGTGGTTTTGTTAAATTACAGACAATATTTGGTAAAATCGCGGGAAAAAAGTAATAATTTATACGTTAACTGTAAAAAATAAAATATGTCCACGTTAAAAAGCTGTATGATTAGTATTTTATCGTATTTAAATCCACTAAAACTATTGTTATTGTACTAACATTTGCCTTTATTTTCACTGGTTTTACAGTTATTCAATGTTACAGAACTCCACAATGATTTTTTTACAGTGTAGAATAGACAGAAAACCATGCTGGCTGCAAAAAGCACACCCTGACTGGATGCAGTGGGACATACTGGTATTTCAGACCCACTACGTTTGACACGGTGTGTGTCTGGACATACTTTTTCAGACGTTCTGTATGGTTTGGCTCTCTGGATATCGACGGTGGTAGCATGAACGTTCTTCGTCCACACACTTTTGTCTCCCTCCTTTCTGCACCGATCTTGTCTTTCTCTGAGTCAACACTTTCTTTTTTCCTGTCTTTCTCCCCTGTCATCTCTTTGCCTTCCTTCGTCTTCGCTGCACTATCTGTTAATTTGCTCTCTCCTCACTTTGAACCTCTCTTTAGCCCCTGCGGCCCCAGCCAATTACACTCTGTTTGTCCACCCGTTTTCAATAAAACACTGCTTCCCTCCTTTTCCCTCCGTCCACCCCCGACTGCTTCCGTCCACTCCCGTCCTCTCTTTTTTCATTTTTAATTAACTTCTTTTGTAACTTGGAGCCGACCCCCTCCTCCAGCATGCCTCCTGCACTCCCACACTGCTTCTCACAAACACACATCTGTGGAGACGCCGGCGCACACAGACACACATGTAAATGGGGGTTAAATATGCTATTTACATATCAATTACAGGCAGACACCGAATCAATGATTAATGCGGGCTCAGATTAGCGCCGAGCCCGCTAGCTTAACCGCGATCTGCCGCTGTGTGACTGCTGTGTCCAACCAGCTACAGATTTCATACATTTGATTAAGATTTGAACGGTTTTTATTTGAGGAAAATGGATTTTGATTACTTTCAGTCCTTGACTCAGTGACTTGTGTCAGTTCGTGTTAGCGGCTAAACTCCTAGCTTAACGGCTATCTGTCGGGAAGCTAGTGTGTCAAATGTGTTTAAGATCTTATACATTTGATTAAAATTTAAATTAAGTCGGGTTACTGGTGTTCAAGTGACTGAATCAATTTAAATAGATTTCAGTCTCTGCATCAATAAACTGTGGCGGTTTGAGAGCAGCCTGCTAGCTTAGCTGCTACTTGCGTTTCAAGAAAACCTCAACATCTCAAACTATAAACAGATTTCTCTTTTTAAGAAGAATTTATCATCATTTATATATTAACTTAATGAGACACATGGCTGATATAATAGTTGAATTCTTTAAGTCAGTGAATTTGTGCTTTGGATTAGCACTAGTTGACCCTGCTAGCTTTATTGCTATCTGAAACATTAGCATTTTTAAACACAACACTCCGTATGCTAGCTCAACCGCTACTTACTTTTCAAGGAAGTCTCAACATCTCAAATTCTATTTTTTTTTATTTTGTGAATAATTTATATATTAATTCTATGAGACAAATGGCTGAAATAATAGATGAATTCATTAAGTCAATGAATTTGTGTTTTGGATTAGCACTAGTTGGCCGTGCTAGCTTTTCTGATAAGTATTTTTCTTAATAAAAGCATAAAAAGGTTGACATACTTGAGTTTTATATTGATAATGTTAGACTAAAAACTACCTTAAACAAATAATGTTAATTGTGATTTAACTTTAACATTTTTTAATTTAGCATTCAGCATGCTAGCTTAACCGCTACCTGCATTTCAAGAAAACTTCAACTTCTAAAAAATATAATCAGTTTATACTTTAAGGAACTATAATTTATGTGTCAATTTAATGAGAAGAATGTCTGAATTAATAGCTAAATTCATTTCAGTTGTCATTATTAAGTTAATGAATTTGTGTTTATTAGCACTCGCTGACCCTGCTAACATTTCTGCTATCTGCTGCAAGCATTTTACTAGCTCACAGCTAATACTGTTGATATATTTGGTTTATATTAAACATTAAAGACTGAGAGTTATATTTACAAATCATTAAATGTGATGAGCCAATTGCATATTTTATTTGAACACTGAGGCAGTTAGCTTAACTGCTAACTGCTTAACTAGAAAAACAACCCTTTAACACACTCGTTAGGGAACTTAATTTGGCTATTTTAGATGCATTATTTAATGCTAATACTGGAATAAATCTGGATAAAAGTTGGTGATTAAGTCAATGACTGGTTCAGATAAGTGCTAGTTGAGCCTGCTAGCTTTAATAGCTATTCAATTAGCTTTACTGCTATCTTCTGGGGAACATTTGCTAGAAGTTTCATGAATTATCTTTATATTTTGAGTTCATACTAATAATTTCGGACTAAGAACTATCTAAAGAACTAATTGTGTTAAATTAGATTTTTAACTACACACTCAGTCTGCTAGCTTAACTGCTATTTGCCTTGGAGGAAAAACAACTTTTGCGTTTTTGATTAGGAAACTGTGTGATAATTTGATTATTTTAGTATTTACTGTGGGGAATGGTTTAACTAATGGTAAAATAAATTTAAATCAATTATGGTCACTAAGTTAATGGCTCTTTGCTTTAAATTAGCGCTAGTTGAGCCTGCTAGCTTCTCTACTAGCTTCTCTACTAGCTTTATCTGCTATCTGCTGAGAAACTGCACACACCTTAGCTAAAATATGATATATTCAATACATGTGAATCATTTTAGGCTAAGAAAAAGTTTAAATTTTTAGTTAAATCTGATGAGCAAATTGTGTTTTTTTTAACTAAACATTCAGTCAACTAGCTTAACTGCTAACTGAGGTGTAGCAGTTTAGTATAAGTGTGATAAAACGTTTGGAGTATTTATTTATCTGATGATTTTTAATTCATTTTAGTGATTAAACGCATCGCTTATTGCGGTTTGGATGAGCTTAACTTCTACCTGAAAGAAAAGGTTTAAAAGTGGATTTAAAAATACATTCATTTTAATTTAATGGTTGAAAAATCCAAGTCTTGTTTCAAAAAGCAGTTCGGTTAAATCAGGAAACAGTATGGAGCAAAGGAAGTCCGAGCAGTTAGACTTATAAACACAGTCAGACCCAGACTTTGGGAGGATATTTTGGCCAGCATCGTGATTAAAAGTCAGTTAATGAATGAACCGTGTTGGTCTCGATGTGTATTTGACTGCTCTTTCATGTCACAGTTTGTGATTTTATTGCTTCGACTGTGCTTTTATGTCAGGTTGCAGTGTGTGATTTTACTGGCTTTAGCTGCAGTTTAATTCCGCTTTGCTTTATGATATTCCTGCAGGCCATTCACGTGTTTATTTTGTGGGCTTTAATTTGAAGCATGCTGAGACTAATATCATTTTTAAAGCAGCATATTTTGGAGTTTCAGGGCCGTACATGCAGCCATATTTCAGTTTTACCCTCATTGGTTATTGTGTTTTCTTCATTTGTGCTTCTTTTTTAAATTTAGCTTTAGCATCTATGCTATTTTAAACCACATTTAGCATTTACCTACTTGTTTATGACGAACTTTTCATAGGATAATATGAATTAATAAGCAGTTAACAGACAGATGGAAGTTGTAGCAGTTTGGAGGCATTAAAAACTGATAATAGAGGAGACTTTTAATGCAGAGAAGTTTATCTTTCTGCTTTTTATTTGCACGCATCCCTCTATCTCGTCTGTTTTGCCGTACCTGTCGTCCTCCCTTTTTAAAGGTGGAGTGCGATGATTTATCGGTGACACCAATATGTCAAACACAGACGCAGGAGGTGAAAAGAGAGACAGAAAAATAGATGCGAGGGAAAAAAACAGAGAGCAAGAAAGAAACAGAAAAAAAAGTGAGAGGAAGGGGAGAAGTGGGGATGATGCACAAACGAAGGCCGGTTGCATGAACACACACAGACACACACACACACACACACACACACGCATGCATCTTTTCTCTGACAGTGAAGCTTGTATTGTTGCATTGTTTCCTTTGAGTAGAAAATTACAGTGGACCGAATCGCTTCAATGACAAGCTATCAAAACGACAGCATGTCTGCGCACACACACACACACACACACACACACACACACAAAGCATGCAGCAGGGAATCACACATGTAGCCGAGTTAACATGCGAACGCACCAACACACGCGTGTGCTACGATGCTACTGAATGACAAGCTCATAGCTGCAAGAACAATGTTTTCACACGGGGAGAAGCTGCGAACTGAAGAACCAACTGAGTGGTTAAAGACTAAATAAAGCATTTAAAGGAACTTTTCTACGCCGGTGTGGGCAAGTTTAATAAGTCAATATGAAGCAGCCCCCGATTTTGTTACAGAACTGATGTAAAGGCATGAGCGACGAGACGGTCGTGATGCTGCCGTTTCCTAAAAGCCCCTCAGAGAGTTTCTGTTCTTATACACGAATCAATGGCACTTACTGAATTCTAACTAACAGCACAGGAGACACGATCCTCCCACTACGAGCGAAATTAATCCAAAATACAATGGAGGGATAAAATGCAGCAGAGGAGCCAACTTAAACCAGAGACTGTGGACGATGTTCTTGTTTTGCAAATTAAATTTGATTAAAAAAAACATTTTCCTTGTGTTTTGTGGTTGTTGGCTCAAACTTAATTACTTCTTAAGTCTTCAATCGATACAAACCAGTCAGAATTTGACCAAACTAGCCAGTAGCCCCGCCCCCTCACTGCTTCCAGGTGAACCAATCAGAATGAGGAGCTGCCTCCCAGTCCACAGACATATATATACGTAGACGCCGCGTTGACTGCCGCTGCCGATTGGAGCCGACGTGCCTACGCGGCGGCCATCTTGGTACAGTGCCACTCGCCCCTACAGTGCATTACGTCTGTAGAGGAATGACATGTCTGCACTATAAAAGTGATCATAAATCCATCAGTTGTCAACATATATTGTTTGTTACAAACGTCAGACACGGAGGACGGACAGGCAGACATAAATAGAACAAAAGCATTCAAGCATCCTGTGTCAAAGCTACATGTGTGACGTTTTTAACAAACCAAACCGTTTGGAAATCGGTCAAAAACTCAGTGAATAATTCTACTTTAAGATTGTGGAGTACCTCTTACCTCCATAGACTTACATTCACTCCCCCCTCTGCTAGCCCTGTACCAAGATGGCGGAGCTTTAGGCACGTCCCTCCACAGTCAATGCAGCGTCTACGTATACATGTCTATGTCCCAGTTCACCAGGTTGATTTACTTCCTACAGCTGCTTCTGCTAAACTCTAAAATGTCTGAACAACGAGCAAAACTCACCAAATGCTCTGCTGTTGGCTGCAAGAGTGAACGCAAGAGTCTCCATGCACTGCCAGCATCTGAGGAACCGAACACCCAGTGGATTACTGCCATTATTGATGGTCCCCACAGCAATAGGAATGTCTTCAGTGTTAGCATGTTGTGTGGCTAATTTGGCTAATGTTAGCATTAGCTTTAACTGAGGGACATTCAGAGATGGAAACTTTTAGCTACAAGAGTGAACACAAGAGTCTTCATGCACCGCCAGCATCCGATGAACTCAACACTTTTATCGTAGACGAACAACAACAACAGAAGAATACTTAGCATTAGCGTCTTGTACGTCTAATGTAGCTAGCATTAGCTTTAATTCTAACGCTCAGGGACATTCGGAGATGGTGGAAACTTTCATTTAAACCAGTAAACAAGGACTGGGTGGGTTACTGTGCTTTTTATGGTCAACCTAAACTCAGCTGCTGTTAGCATCTGCTAGCTTCTCTCCTGCTCTCTGTGCTCACTTTCATTACAGCCGAACTCGCGATAAAGACGCTCCTAGTTACAGATGTTTCTGTTGTCAGACATCAGAACAAGGACAAAACAGTGACTGAAGCTCCTTCAGACGACAGGTTAACCAGCAGTCACTTCATTTAAAACACTGATTTTATAACGTCGTCTGACAAACTCACCAAACACAGGAGTTAAAAACGACGACTGGGCTGAGAATTCGCACACATCTTGTGCAAAAAAAAAGATCCTCAGAGAGAAAGTTAAGAGAATAGTGAATCACAGACAGAGATAGTCTTCTTCCTGAAAGGGGGCGTGGCCAGGAGCAGCTCATTTAAAGCGACAGACGCACTTTCTGGAGACATATGAGACTTAATTTGCTGAAAAAGCGACAATGTTTCGCCTTTAAATGTCAGCAAACTGAGCAGAAACATGACTGAGGATCGATCCCGCAGAAGCAAAATAAAGCACTTTAACGGTCTTATATATTAACAGGTCGGGGATTCTGTAGGTGACCAGTCGGTTCCTGAGTTTTGTGGTTGCAGGTTTGTAAAAGTTGGTTTGTTCGGGACTGGACTCTGGGCAAAGGGGCTTTAATTGGACTCACTTTAAAGTGAAAGTGTGCCGTCACAGATCTGCATATCACCAGAATAATGACTTAATAAACCGAAAACATGGGTGACTGTGCGAGCCTGCTGACAGGGGAAAACTTCAGTCGTCTGCAGACAAAAGCAGAAAGCCTTTAAGAGCCTGTATCCTTTGAAATTCCGCGCAGATTAAAACCGCAAACTTTCAGGTGAAGCCTTCATGCCTTCACCACGAGAGGAGAAAATCTATAATTTCCATGATTAAGTTGTCAGATTCCAAACTTTACTCGGTGAGCGCCGTTTGTTAAAACTTCATCTCCTTGTCCAGAATCTCTTTATATGTAAACAAAAGAAGAAACAACAGGAGTTTGGGAAGTCGACTGAAGCGCTAACGTGTTTGTTTGCTCACACGGAAACACACACACACACACACACACACACGCTGACACACACAAACTGAATGATGAGAACTTCTTCCTCCATAAACGTCTCAGTCAGTTTAACCACTGTTATTATTCTAATCATGATGACATGTTTTTAAATGGATTATTATACGTTTTCATTAATAACACGCTGTCTGGGAAGGGTTTTTGACGCGCGGGGGGATGGTGATGAACACACACACACACACACACGTATCAAAACTGGAAAAAAAACGAGCAACAAGAAGAAAAAGTGACTTGAGGTTTTTTTTTTTGAAAAAAACACACTCGCATGCTGCTGACATGTTTTCACACTGCTAATTACAAATTACACAAAGTTTTTGCTAATAACACGCTGTCTGGTAAAGTTTCTGCATGACACTGGTGGGCGACACACACTCGCAGATATGTGCATGTATGCTCTTGTCATGTTTTTAATTGATTTCAGCTGTAATTATTTCACACACACACACACACGGCTGTTTTAAAATCGGATGATAATTACGTTTTCTTGCTGTTTTTATTAATAACATGTTGTCGGCGGGACAAACACACTCATCACCTGTCATCCCCTCGCTGGCCTCTCTTTACCCTCAGCTCGCCTTTCATCTCCTCCTTCGCCTCTGACCTCCTCCTCCTCCTCATCGCTCTCTCGCTCCCCTTTGATATTGCAGTTTTGCGGACGCCGCTCGCTCCGAACAGTAAATCTGTCTCTTCTTTTTCTTGCCGTCTTTTCCCGGCGCTCTCCAACACACACCTCTGACAGGCTGTCACAATAAATAGAGAGATAAGGCCAGGTGGAGGAAAAGGAGGGAGGAGGTAAATGACAACAAGATTGAATAAAAGGGGGACGGCAGGGAGGAGAAAGACGAGGGGGAAGGATGAACACATGAGCCGATACATGGAACAGAACAAGAAAGAGGAAGAAGGACTGTCTAGTTCCTTGAATGTACCTCGAGGAGGCTTTAGGAGAAGGAAGCAACACAAGCATGTCCTGCGTGGAGATTTTAATGATTATCAGTTAATTAAGTATTAATATTACTTGATGAATCAATTTGTAGCAACAAAAAAGCAACTGTTTTGGCCATTTTTGCCATAATTAGTCATTTTTCAAACTTTAAAACGTCCCACTTGTGAATATTTGCAGAATTTTGTTGCATTACATGATGCAAACTCAGTATTTTCTCATCTTTTAGTCATTATCTTGCGTATTTTCTGGCTTTGTAAGTCGTGAAAGTTGTCGTCTCAATTTCCGATCTTAAGCTACCCGCTCGTGGACATTCGCAGGATTTTCCACTACTTTTCGTAGTTTGATGCAAACTCAGGATCTTTGGATTTTTGAGTCACTATCTCGTGTATTTTCTGGCTTTCTAGAGGCAACATTTGTCGTCTTAACTCTGCAGTGTCGCGCTAATAGGATTGTTTACGAACATTCGCTTCATTCAGAGTCAGAATTCCCACTTTATGTAATTTAAGCGATTTAAAATATATGAACCGAGAAGAAAGAAGAAGGTCGTGCATGTCGTAAAATGTATTGTGGATTATCTACAGTACCTGGTTGTCTCTCTTACTGTTCAGTAGTGTAGAGACCAGAGGAGGCGTCACTCAGATGACAGGCAGTTAATGCAGAGTTGGGAGTTTAGCTAGCAACGGGCACCATGACAAAGACTTCTGTGGTGGTTAATGACCTCCGACCAGACTCGGATCAACAAGCTTGGATGCAGGAATGCTATTTTTATCTTAATTCATTTAAAACGTCAAACATTCCGGCAACTTTAATGTACTTGAAGTGTTTATTATGTAGTCAGATGGCATCAGATTGGGACTTGGTGTTGGTAGATGATCTAATTGGGGGCAAGAGTTAGCAAGGGGCACCATGACAAAGACTTGTAAGACGGTAAGTGTTTCGAGCTGCAATAAAACCATATGTGATGACTCTGAGGTTGTCTTAGTTGTCTTATAGAGGGAACGCTGTCCTTTTTTGTTTTTCTTTCACCACAGCTTTGTTTTCAACTTGAAACGCACTTTTGTTTTTTTATATAAACGATCATCTACAGCAGTGGTTCTCAACTGGTGGGTCAGGACCCAAAAGTGGGTCGCGAAGACATTTTTAGAGGGTCGCAGAAGCAAAAAGTAGTGGTATAAAGTCTTTTATTTTGAAGGACGTGTTTCTTATGACACAGTTTGCTTTCAATAGTAGGATATTTAGTGGTGACACCAGTAGTTGCCCACTATTAACCTCTAGATTTGTCTCTGCCAGCTTATAGGAGAAATTTATACTAAAACGTGCCAAAAATGAACCACAATGAACTCAGAATCTGGCAAAATGGGCCAAAATATGCCCAAAACTTGGAAAAAGCGTCCAAATATACCAAAATTAGCAAAAAAAATAAGCCAAAATTTTCCTAAATTGTATCAAAGTGCGTTGAGACTACACCCAAATAAACCTTAATTTGTTAACAGCCAACTTCAAAAATTTGGGTCACGACCGTTATTAATAGAGACATAGTGGGTCCTGAGGCTGGACCAGCTGAGAACCACTGCTCTACAGTATTATTGATCAGTAATCGATTAATTGTTAATACAGTAGAGGTACAGCGGACAGAAATCTAAATGCCGAGGAAATGTTTTTTTAGCCACAGACATAAAATTTATCACCAAAACTTCGTGAAGATATTAACTTTTGCTGGAAGTCATTAACGGTAGCAGAAGTCTTTGTCATGGTGCCCCTTGCTAGTCAAACTCCCACAATGCTCTCTGCTTGAACATGAACTGCCTGTAGTCTGAGTGACGCCTCCTCTGGCCTCTAAACAGTCAGATTAGTTAACTTACTAATGGAATTTGGGGATTTTAATGATTAATCGTTAGTTTAAACAGTAAAATTCCTTCAGCTGGACGTAGACCGACGACAAAAACAGAAAGAAAACAGACGCATTAGCTGCTCGGGATTCCAGACACTAATAAAACCAGGTAGTTTAGGGAGGAATCAGTCAGCTTCGCTTTCAACGTTAAAAAAAAAAAATCCCCCAGCCGGGCGACTAAAAGTGAAAGTAAAAAGCTGCAGATTCAGGTGTATCTGCTGAGCGACTGTTAGCGGCAGAGATGGAGGGATGGAGGTGAGAGATGAGGGAGGAGGCTGTTGTCTGCAACAAGATTATGTGATGCCCGCGAACACACACACACTTCAACACACAAACACACTCAGTCTCTTAGGTGCACTTAGCAGATTGGTTTAGAAATCACATTAGGGAGTGTCACAACAGCTTTTCCTCTCGTTCACCAGGTAATCTCTCCATCCTCCATCCTCCTCCCGCCGTCATATCCCAGCTCCTCCTTTCACCTCGGCTTCTTTTCCATCCTCCTCTTCCTCTCCTCGTTCTGAGTTTAATCCTATTTTGCGCTCCTCCTCTCCTTCGTCCCTCCTTCTCTTCACTTTCGTTCACCTCATTTTCCTCCGCCTGCTTTTCTTCAATTTATTCTCTCCATCTGTTTGCCATATTTTGCCACCTCCCTCCTGTCTTTGTCCTCTTTCCACCTTCTTTCCTCCATTTGTTTACCAGCCTCCATGGTTCCTTGTTTGTCTCATTTCCTTCTTTCCTTCTCTATGTACTAATAGAGTTATTTTAAACCAGGACATGCGACTTTGGCGGTAGGATCGCATTTCTAGAACCCTCTGTTTTTTTGCAACAGCGCCACCTACTGAACTGGATAACACTGGGAAGCAGGTAGCCTAATAAAGCACGGCTAAAGTGTGAATGCGAATCAAGCTCTATTTGTCCAACAATAAAGTCAACTCTGATGTTTTCAGTTAGAGAGCAAAGCCATTGTTAGCTTCGAAAAAAGGAGTCGAGTCTCCAGCTTTTTAAATATTTGTTGGAGATTGATTTACCATAAAGGACACAGCAGATAACTGTCATTCTACCTCATAATAACTTAATTATGCTACTTTAACAATTTGCTCAACAGGAAACACTTAGCAACCAAGTTAAATTAAAAGATATAAGCAGCATTAGGTGGAATTTAGCCACTTCAGCTATAATTAACCATCATTAACCGCCACAGAAGTCTTTGTCATGGTGCCCATTGCCAGCTAAACCCCTACAATGCTCTCTGCTTGCCAACATAAAGCAAGAATTTTGTCTTAATTTAATACATAATTTAATTAATTTAGTACATCTTGATCTTAAATTGCTGGCACTGAGATTTAAAAAGCAAATTTTGCATTTAAGTTTGTCTATAAAGTCAGAAAATACACAAGATAATGACTAAAAGATTGGGGTTTGCATCGTATAATGCAACAAAAATCTGCAAATATTCATAAGTGGGAAGCTTCATTGTTTGAAAAATTGCTAATCATGGCAATAATGGCCCGAAGAGCTGCTTTTTTCTTGCTACACATTCATTTCTACTGAGTGAATTCAGCAGCGTTAGCAGCAAATACTCGATTAACTAATAATAATTAACATCTCTGTGTAGGACATGCTTGTGTTTCTTCACTCTAAGCTCCTCCTGAAGCCTCCCTGAAGTACATTTAAGTAACTATACAGTCTCTCTTTTCATCCTCCCTCCTCTTGTTATATTCCATGTTTTGGTTAATGAAAAAACAATCATATTAGCCTGACACTGCAGATTAAAGATGGCAACTTTTAATGTCTTCAAAATCCAAAAGGTACTGAGTTTGAATCATATGACGAAAAGAAAACCTGCAAATATTCACAAGTGGGAGCTTTAAGTAGCAAATTTGGGGCTTTTCTGCTTGAAAAATGACTAAACAGCTGCTTTTCTGCTGCAACAAACTGATTAATTAACTCATATTTTCACCTCTACTGAGCGAATTCAGCAGCTGAATCTTAGCAGACTGAAGCGGACTGTCTGCCCAACAGCTGGCCAGATGTTGATCGTGATGAAGAGTCGTGTTGTTGACTAAATGTGTCTATTTCGGCTTCGTGTGTTATCGTAGCTGCTCTCTCTCCCTGCTGTAGCCGGTGTCTCTCGCCCCTCCTTCCAGGCTAAAACTTGGAGGCTGAGGCAGCCTTTGTGAAACATTATCTATTTCCCAACACACACACATGTTGACCTGCCTCTCAACCTCGTGCTGTTTTGTTCAGGGAGAGGATCAGTTCTTTTCCATGGTGACAGAGGGTCATATTTCTTGCTTTGATCTTCACCTCTTTCTCTCTCTCTGTGATCCTTCACTCTCTTCTATCTGTTTTCATCCAGAAAACGGGGGGAGAGAGAGAGCGAGCATGCCCAGTCGCCGTCTCTCGGCCTGGCTGCTCGGTCGGTTGGTAAGTGAAGCATGAAACCGCCTCCTGAGACGCACAAACACACTTTGAGCTGCCGGATAGGAGCTGTGACAAACATTAAAGTGTATGCGGGATGTGGGGAAGCTGCTCACTTTACATCAGACACCAGAATCCACAATGAAAAAGTCCAATATGGCCTTCCAGAAACTTTTATAAAACGCTAATTTAGAGCAGAAATGTTTGGAAGGAGCTCTGACTGTCGGTAATTTACTTATTCTCACGAGTTGCAGAAGCCGATACCGAAAGAATTTTGACATTAAAAACTAGCAGGTCTGCGAGAAACTTATCAAAACAAGAAATTTTCAGTTTGTAGGTCGCTGCTCGAAGGTTATAGTTATTGCTTTACATAGCAAGGGCAGGATTAAACCCACAGTCAACATTCAGTGAGTCAGACTAAATTATCAACGGCTAAAGTATCGGTAAGATGTTGTCTCACGCAGTCAGACCATTCTGCAGGGTAGAATGGTCTGACTGCGCCTCATTGCTATTCTGCGACAGGCTTGTTTGTATTTCTTTGAAAACAACTGAAGAACGCGATGTTCCCTCTAATTAGCGACGGGGAAACTGCATCGGTGAAACATTTGCAGACAAAGACGTGACACGGGTTGGCAAAATTAGTAACTGAAATGTTAAATTAAAAGTTCCGTGAAGGAGAAGTTATTGTTGTTGTTGGTAAATGTAGCGACGAAGAAACAGTAAAAATTCCTGTAAAATGGCAGGATTTTACCCACAGTCAACATTCGGTAAGTCAGACTAAATTATGGACGGCTGAAGTATCAGTAAGGTTTGGGGTAATGACCAAATTTGCCTCATTCAGTCAGACCATTCTGCAGTGTAGAATGGTCTGACTGCACCTCATTACTATTCCGCTACAGGCTTGTTTGTATTTCTTTGAAAACAACTGAAGAACGCGATGTTCCCTCAAATTAGCGACGGGAAGACTGCATGGTGAAACATTTGCAGACAAGGACGTCACAACAACTGGCAAAATTGGTAACTGAAATGTTAAATTAAATGTTCCGCATGTAGGTCGCTGCTATGAAAGTTGTTGTTGTTGTTGTTGGTAAATGTAGCAACGAAGAAACAGCAAAAAGTCCTGTAAAATGAGCGGCCAATGCCAGGATTATACCCACAGTCAACATTCGGTAAGTCAGACTAAATTATCAACGGCTGTATCAGTAAGATTTGCGGTAATGACCAAATTTGCCTCACGCAATCAGACCATTCTGCAGTGTAGAAAAAGTCAAAGGCAGGTTTACACCCTCAGTCTACATTTGCCAAGTCAGGCTAAATTATCAACGGCTGTTTGTTTATTTATTCACACAAGTTGCAGAAGCTGATACTGAAAAAACCCGAAATTTATCTCACATAGTCAGACCATTCTGCAGTGTACAATGGTCTGACTGCACCTCATTATTATTCTGCTTTGGGTTTGTTTGCGTTTCTGTATAAAAAGAAAAAAAACTTCCTCACTTTACGACAGTAGTAGCGTTTCCATTATTAACTTGCATGCATAATTTAACGTATAATAAGCCTAAAAACCTTCACAAAAAAGATTTTACACTCACTGGAGGTAGTTTTTGACTTTCGTAGCGAGGTTAATGAGCTTTATGGGACGCGGGAGCACGTTTTTCAAATAAATTGTGACATACATGATCAATACCAGCCCAAGTGAAGACAGTTCCTGAAGAATTCTTTCTATTTTTCTCTACTACTACCGTTTCTTCTTCGTTGAGGTTTTTCTAAGTCTGGTAAACAACTGCTTTACAGCCTACAGCGCCACCTTCTGACAACACTACAGAGCCAAGTTTATTCACTCCGAGGCACTTAATGCAAACAAGCCTAAATCTGAATGTTCTTTTCCTCCTTCTTGCAAAATGTGAAAGTTCGCTTCATATTTTCTCGACAATTTGCAGGAGCTCCTTTTAGGTTTCTCCCAAAGCCCAAACCGTCCTGTTTGTTCACAACCAAAAGATATTCAGTTTAATGTCACGGAAGAGGAAAGAAACCAGAAAATATTCACATTTTAGAAGCAGTGATCACAGAATCCAGAGAGTTACTAGTAAAATATTAATTCAAACTGATTGACGACTAAAAAACAGCGACAACTAATCAATTCAGAATGTGAGGCTGCTGCAAGGAGACGTGAAAAATGTAATTAAACTCATAAAAACTGAAAATAAAAGGCCATTTTGTGTATTTTAGTGGTCAGGTTGCATCTCATGGTTGGTTTGTGTTTGTTTGCAGTCCTTCAGGGTCTGTTTTCGTGTCCGAAAATAGTTTAAAAAAATGTCTACTAGTGTTTCCCAAAGCCTTACTTTGTCCACAGCCAAAAGTTATTTAGATTATTCAAAGAGGAAGGAAAGAAACCAGAAACTATTCACACTAAAGGAGCTGCAAGCATTTTATACTGTTTATGTTCAAATATTACTCAAACTGATTAATTGATTACCAAAAACCAGTTGACAACTAATCAGTTCAGAATGTGAAACTGCTGCAAGGACACACGAAAAATGGAATTGAACCTATAAAAACTGAAAATAACAAGGCAAACGTCATCATTTTGTGCCTCTCTGCGGTCGTTTTGCTTATTTTAGCGGTTACTCTGCATCTCGTGGTCATTTAGCATCTTACTGTGGTCGTTTTGTGTCTTTCTGGCATTGTTTTGCATCTATTTGTGGTGATTTCGTGTCCGAAATATGGTGAAAAATGTCCATCAGTTTTTCCCCAAAGCTCAAGCTGATGAATGTCTTTTATCCAAAACTCCAAGATACTCAGTTTATGGTCACAGATGGAAAGAAACCAGAAAATATTCACATTAAAGAAGCTGCATCACAGAATTTAGACTTTTTACTAATCAATTCAGAATGTGAAACTGACGCGGGAAGACACGAAAAATGGAATTAAACCTATAAAAAAACTGAAAATAACAAGGCAAATGTCATCGTTTTGTGTCTGTCTGTGGTCATTTTGCTTATTTTAGCGGTTACTCTGCATCTCGTGGTCATTTAGTATCTCTTTGTGGTCGTTTTGTGTCTTTTTGACGTTGTTTTGCATCTATTTGTGGTGATTTCGTGTCCGAAATATGGTGAAAAATGTCCATCAGTTTTTCCCTAAAGCTCAAGCTGATGAATGTCTTTTATCCACGACTCAAAGATATTCAGTTTATAGTCACAGAAACCAGAAAATATTCACATTAAAGAAGCTGCATCACAGAATTTAGACTTTTTACTCATCAACTCAGAATGTGAAAGTGCTTCAAGGAGACACGAAAATGGAATTAAACCTATAAAAAAAATGAAAATAACAAGGCAAATGTCATCGTTTTGTGTCTCTCTGCGGTCGTTTTGCTTATTTTAGCGGTTACTTTGCATGTCGTGGTTATTTAGCATCTTTCTGTGGTCGTTTTGTGTCTTTTTGACGTTGTTTTGCATCTATTTGCGGTGATTTCGTGTCCGAAATATGGTGAAAAATGTCCATCAGTTTTTCCCTAAAGCTCAAGCTGATGAATGTCTTTTATCCACAACTCAAAGATATTCAGTTTATGGTCACAGACGGAAGAAAATCAGAAAATATTCACATTAATGAAGCCGCATCACAGAATTTAGACTTTTTATTTCTTCAATAACTCAAGCTGACTAATTGATTATGAAATAGTTGATGACTAATTGATGAATCCTTGCAGCTCCGGTTTAAACGCTCTCCAGCCCCTAAACTAAACTAAACTCTAGGTTTTAGCGTCTCGGTGGAAACTCGGGCGTCACGGACCGGCCGGATTAATGAATCGTGTTAAGATGGCGTCTGATCTGGCTGTTAACACTCCGTGTCACACTGCAGCAGATGACCTCAGCCTGCTGCCGGCCAACGCTTTAACCTTTATCAATTAACCAGCAGCACAAAGCGGAGCTGAAACCAGACACACACACACACACGAGGCCGGCGCGAACACACAACCGTAACCGGAGCCGGTGCGACAACTGATAGCTCTGTTTGTGCTTTCTAGACAGTCGCACACCTCAGCCGGGAGGCACAACAACTGACCGCATCCCCACAAAACCACCGAGCGCCATTAGAAGAACTTAATGCCGCATGTAGAAGAATGAAATTGATGAAAGGAGTTCACGCTGAGTGTGCGAGAGTGAAGCTGCAACGCCTCAACACACCAAAACGACTTTTCCTTTCCCCGCCGTGCGACACACACAACCCAGCCTCCATCCTGGTATGTGTGTGTGTGTGTGTGTGTGTGTGTGTGTGTGTGGGCTCTAACAGGCTGTCGTGATAAGGAGAGCCCAGAATAACACTCCCGACATCAGCAGCCCTCCCTCCTGTCACTCACTATCGATTCGCCGCTCGCACACACTCAGCCACACAACAGCAGCAGCAGCAGCAGCGAGGTGACAAGGAGGCAGAAAACACTCTGAAAAGAATCATCTGCAGGACCACGAGACACGTTCCAGACTCTGGTCGGAGTTTAAAATCCACAAAACACTCAACATCTCAAATCTGGCCTGTGTTTTTTTTTGTTTGTGTGTCGTTAGATATTATCTGTAACTTGAAAACGAGAAAAAATCAGTGAATAAGAACAAATCTTTCCAAAAAGTACACGTAAAACTTAATTTTTTACAAATACACCAACAATCTTTATGGTGTCTTGGGTGTCACCCTTTAAAAAAAAACACCTGGGAAGCCATTTTCAGGGTCCAGCATCTCCAGAAATAAAACTCCCACAGCCGTGAAATTTGGTGAGAACACAGACTGAATAGTTTCTAGCAGATCATGATGATTGAAAGGATCAAGCAGAGGACACGTTTTTAATTACTGGATCTTGAAAATGGGGAAAAAGTGCAGAATTTCCACACCAGCATGGCGTTGTGTCCCTAGAAAGTTCCCTTAAGTGTATATATGTATGGATGGAGCCATGTTTCCTACTAAAATACAGTCTTTGGTTGACATTTCACCAACTTTTGAGGCTCTAACATCAGTAGAATTTGATGTGGTGCGTCCATTTTTTTACTGTATGTATCAGAACATCTGGTAAGGCTCAGTTGGACTCATTTTTAGCATAATACAGCAACAATATGTACGCTTCAAAATGGGTTTTTTGCACCACATTCTGTAAAAAAATCAAACATTCTGAGCTCCTCAACGCAACCGAAAAGCCACACAGAAGTTTAGAGTTTTCGGTTGAACTGCAGGCAGTGTTCCCACAGAGCGTCTACAGTATGCGTCTATATATATCTATAGTATGTGGATCCAAACTGCTTTTATTAACTAATAAGACTGGGCTTATGGAGGAGGTACCACATGGTATACGTGGACCAATGGGTGAGCAAAAACAACACCCGCCAAACTTTCCCGTCACTCAAATTAGAAAGGACTGAAATAAATGATTTAAAAGTCACACACTGTGATGTCGATGGAAAGTAAAGCAGCAAATATGGAGCCAAAACAACTCCAGTTAAATTAAAACTATAAACACCAACAGTAAACTAAATATCTTTGGGTTGGTCGGACAAAGTGACCGATTTGAAGATGTCACGTTTGGTTCTTGGAACACTGTAAGGCTTGTGATGATTTTACTATTTTCTGACCCCTAAAATGGCCAAAAATGAATAAAAACAATCCACTGTGATCCCCAAGATGGAAAAATGTAAACCGTTAAACGTGAAACAACAATAAAAAGAAGCGCAAAGAAGAAAATTACAAAGATGAAGGACAAGAAAAGGAGGAGGAAAACGTAGACAAGAAGAAAACAAAGAAGAAAAACAAGAGGTAGATTTTAAAAAAAAGAAGACGAAGAAGAAAACAAAGACAAAAAAGTAGACAATGATGAAAAAGATGAAGACCAAGAAAAGAGAAATGAAAGCCAAGGTCAAGAAGACAAAATATACTGCAGACACAACTAAAGGTTTGACACCCTCATGAGAATAAATCTAATCATATTCAGCTCACATCTAATTAATCCATAATCAATTCATCAATAACACATTCTGATAACACTGTTCCATATTCTCATACAGCCATTTTGACAACAGATACAGTATTTGCCTTTGACACCACTTTACTCATTTTCGTCTCAGCTCTAAGAATCTCAGTAGACGACGACAAGTCTTTGTTACGTGAGCTCGAGTCGGAGGTCATTAACGGTACCAGAAGTCTTTGTCATGGTGCCCGTTGCTAGTCAAACTCCCACAATGCTCTCTGCTTGCCAGCATGAACTGCCTGTAGTCTGAGTGACGCCTCCTCTGGTCTCTACAGTACTAAACAGTAAGAGGCTCCACCTGGTGGGACAACCAGGTACTACAGCTGATCTACAATACATTTTCTGACATACACGACCTTCTTCTTCTTTTTCTGCCTTATCGGTTAATAGCCTACATTTTAATTGGTTAGATTACATAAAGGAGGCATTCTGTCTTAATTTAATACCTCTTTTGCTTAAATTGCTCGGTACTACAGCTAATCTACAATACATTTTCTGACATGCACGACCTTCTTCTTCTTTTTCTGCCTTATCGGTTAATAGCCTACATTTCAATTGGTTAGATTACATAAAGGAGGCATTCTGTCTTAATTTAATACCTCTTTTGCTTAAATTGCTCAGTACTTCAGCTAATCTAGAACACATTTGTAACATGCATGACCTTCTTCTTTTTTCTGCCTTATTGGTTAATACATTTTAGTTGGTTAGATTACACAAAGGAGGAATTTGGTCTTAATTTAAATAACTTGAGCTTAAATTGCTCGGTACTACAGCTAATCTACAACACATTTGTAACATGCATGACCTTCTTCTTCTTTTTCTGCCTTGTCGGTTAATACATTTTAATTGGTTAGATTACACAAAGGAGGAATTTTGTCTTAATTTAATACCTCTTTTGCTTAAATTGCTTGTTATTACAGCTAATCTACAATACATTTGTAACATGCATGACCTTCTTCTTTTTCTGCCTTATCGGTTAATACATTTTATAATGGGTTAGATTACACAAAGGGGGAATTCGGTCTTAATTGAAATAACTTGAGCTTTAATTGCTCGGAACTAGCTGATCTACAATACATGTGTCTTCAATTTCTGCCAGTTAATCAGTTAAACTATTAACAATAATTATTTAACTGACCTGAAACTGAATTTTAACATTTACCGTCACGTAACTGTGAGTTTTATTTACTGACGAGTCTCCAAACTGATGTAACAAGTATCATTGCGCAACAACTGGTTGAGGGGCGGCTCCGTCTATTTATGACCGACTGTGGGCTCAGACTGACATTCATTAAATCACCATTTAAACGCGAGAATGTGTTGCTTATTCCTGCCTTTGTCCGGAGCTTTAGTCATCAATCTACAGCGTTTTCGTGGCCCGTCTTTATGCCTGCATGAGATAAGCGAGTTATTTTAAAGCGCATGTGATAGCGGTTTGACGAAGCTGACAACACCTCGTTAAAAATGCGTCACTGCTTCGAAACACAGAGTGACTAAATGCGAACTTCTACACTGGGAGCTCGTTTTGAAGCCTGCACTGATGCCGGGTAGCTTAAATCACAGCTTCCAACTTTAGTCGGAAGCGTGGGAACTTTCTTTTTCTTTTGTTAAGCTTAGCTAAAATTGGCACAAAGAAATCCACCTTTTTGAGTTCAGACAACTTCGAATAACATTATGTTCAACCAACATTAAGTTAAAGGAATTAACTTTTCCTTTACTGTTAAAGTTATTTTTAATTACTGAATGACTGGTAGCATAAACACACGTTTTTAAGCTATTTACTCATTAAAATTAGGCTGTTCCAACTAGTTTATACATGTTATTTAAAAGATTTTTTAAGTGCTACGGAGTGAAGTTTTTGATTTGGCAGAAATTAAAAAAATAAGTTGCACCAATTTGATTTTCTACTGTAGATTTTGGCTTTTAGAAATCGACTTCAAGGGAGCTTTGGAAAGAAAATCAAAAACCAAATCGGCACAGGGGGGCTGCATGAGGAAAAATCTATCTTTTTGAATTCAGACAACTTCCAATAAAATTAAGTTCAACCAACAAACTATAATGAGTTGGTGGAATTAGGTTTCCCTCTATGATAAGCTAATTATTTAAAGATTGGTACGTTGATTGTTCCAACTAGCATTTCCACGTCATTGAAGAGGAATTCTTCATGTTGACGGACTTTTAATAAATTAAGTTGCTTTAATTACATTTTGTTCAGTGGTTTTTGATTTTTTTCTTGCTTTTCTTTTGAGAAATTAACGATAAAACTGTGTCTGATTGGCCGTTTTCTTTATTTTCAAACAAAAAGTTGTCAATTAAGTTGCCTCAACTTCAATTCTAGAGCTTAAATTACACAAAAACATTAAGTTGATGCAACAAAGGTTTACCTGACTCAATAAAATCTGGACTTTAATCCTTAAACGGTGCGTTTAATTAAGTGCTGGTAATTGGTTTTAAGGGTGTATAAGTGGATGTTGGAGGCGATTGCTTTCACACGCAGGAGCACAAACACTCAGTCGGGTTACCGAGAAGACAAAGTATGCAGAGGCCCAGTGGGAGCCTTCTTTTATTTTGCTGTTGAGCATTTAATTTTTCCTTTCTTTCCCAGAGAATAATGTGGCGAGCGAAGGAGGAGGAGGAGGAGGAGGAGGAGGAGGAGGAGGGCATTAAAGAGCGAGAGGCATTAGAAGAATGTCAATACGACCGTGGAGAGACGAGTGTGTGTTCGCTGTGCGTTCGGCAACAATAGATCTCCAGCCGCGTTGTTCCGTGTGCATTCACATGATCCATTATTAGCCCTGACATGTAGCGCTGAGTGTGAAACAGATCAACACGCCGAGGAGGAGGAGGCAGCGGCGAAGACGGCGGCGGCGGCAGAAAGGAAAGGAAAGGCTGCTCTGGACGACTGACGCTTAACAAACCAGAGTGGTCGGTTAGAACGCAGAGACTCCACGGAAACACTGGTGATTATTAGCCCAGCTAGTGAAAACCACCATCAGTCATCTGGACTGAAACAACCACACACTCCAGGTGAAACTCAGACATTCAGGAGAAGGAAAATCTGCTCCGAAAACTGGATTAAATACACGAAAATTCACATTTAGATCCTTCGAACCTTTAAAGCTCAAACGCTGTTTTGATATTTGACATAACAACTTAACACTGTGTGAAAATTAAACTCTTAACATCTCGATTTTGAAAGTAAATCCCATGAAATCGGCTTCGTTTTTCTTCACCTCGAGTTCGGGATTTCGGGTCTTCTCTTTTATCCGAACACACCTGAGAAGCCAACTCCTCGAACTCACGTTTGCTTTTACGGTTGAGCATAATTTCATCGGAGGTTGTCGGAACTCAAAAAGACGGGCGGTGCGTTTTCAAAACATCCACAGTGGCAAAACGTGTCCAAACTGACTCTAAAATGATTTTAAATTCACCCCAAATGCCAAAAATGTGAATAATTTCAGCTCAAATCTCAGCGTTAAAACTAAATTCAACTTGACGTTACTTAATAAAACTGGTCTGGTAACTTGGTTTTTCTCCATTTTGTCAATGCATAAGCTCAGTTATAGCAATTAAGTGCAAAACACCGCAAATAATCTGGACGTACTAGTCGGAACAACTTCGTTTTTATGAGTAGACAAGTTTAAGAACAGCACTTTTACGTATTTGTTAGTTTTATTAAGCTGCACTCGTGTTTTTATTCGTATTGAATGTCTCCTTGTGGATTGAGTTTGGGTTTTGCGCTGCAGTGTAACGCTTCTAGTTTAATCTAAACCTGGTTCCATGGTGCTTAAACTTCTATCTTCCTGCAACAGATGGAAGAAGAAGAAGAAGACCTGGTAGATTTGAACCATATCAGACCGTCTAGCTGTCTTTTCAGTGCCACCGTGAATCTTCGGACAAATTACGTTCAACCGACAGCCGACACTGAGTTACAGGGATCAGCTTTTCCTCTGCAGTTAGAGGCATTTTCAACTGGACTGTCCGGAAATGCCGAATTCATTCAGTTACTACGACTTGGTTTTAGTTTCAGATCAACTTTCGGAGTCGTTCCGGACACGTTTCTAAGCCGTGGTTAGAAACGTTTGTCAATTCGGATCATCTCTGAGTCGCTGCGGGTATTTTTTTTTTGTTATTTCGGACGAGTCTTAACGCGAAAATGGACAGTTTGCATTGATCTTTTTTGAGTTCAGATAAGCTACAGTGAAGTTAAGTAGAGCTACTGGGATGAGCTTTTCCTCTGCAGTTAAAGGAGTTTGAAATTCACCATCCGGAGTTGTTTCAATTTAGTCTCAAATCAACGCATTTGATATTAAATTAGATGCAATATTAAGCTGATAGATCACTAAACTAGATTTTTATTTTAATCCTGTAACGATTACAGTTTAGCAGCGGGTCTAAACTACTATGATTAAGTTTTAGAGCATCACTGAAGATGTTCTTAGATGTTATACAGCAGATTTAAAGGCGTTTCTCAGCGATGGATGTTGAATAGGTTGATTTTAGCGCCACGGTTTCATGTTTCCGTGTTCGAATTCGGAGAGGAAGCTCGACGACATTTTGGCAGCGATCAGGAGCTGAAGGTTTCCAAACAGAGGACCAATCGATGGACCGAGGTCCTTTCGGGAACCTGCCGAGCACCTGGTCCCTCCACCTCCATCTGTCCTAGAAAAACGGCCACCAGAGTCCCTCCAGAAGAGGACGACGTTGAAATCAGCATCAGTGAAAGCATAGAAAGACTCTTTATGAACTCCAGAGATCAACGACAGCATCTGAAGCACAAATTAGAATCTGTGCATTTAAACAGACGGAATTATAAAGCAGTTTTCCTCAAGACGATCACACAAACTGTCAAAACGCTGCTTTTCTGCCGAGTTTTAATTAAAAACCAGCTTATAAACGAGTTTATTTAAAGAAAACAAAGATGTAAGCTCGTTTTATGAATCCCAGGTCACTGCAGAGCTTCAGGACGGTGTGAGAAAGTTAAATGTCCCAGAATCTGAAGCCAAAATTAACAACTTTTCCTCTTTACAAGAAAAACAAAAACAACTCCGGTCACTGCGTTTGACTGAGGCGACAAAGTCTGAACTGAAAGTGACGTCTTGTGCTTTTAAACCGACTGAAATCTGCTGCGTCAAGCCGAAATAAAGCAGTTTGCTCCTTATTTGACGCTCGTTTCTTGACTAAATCCCTTCATCACAGAGAAAACGTTGCTCTAAATGCTCCACAAACCGACTGGCAGCGTCTTAAAAAGGAAAAAAGAGTAAAATGCACCAGTCAGATTTAACATTTTGGTGCAAACGCATGAATAAAAACAGAATTAGATCAACAACAAAACAAAAAGTGTGACGTTTGCGGGTTGATTTCTCTTTAAACATGCAAATAAAGTCAAATTTAAAAGTGTGTTTTAGTCCATTCTGACCGACAGAAGCAGCAGGTTCAATAGAAACAGGTGAGTCTGCAGGTAAACGTGCGACACACACACACATTGAAAACACACACCGTCTCTCACACACACTTCCATGAGCTGGATTCTGAGCAAAACAACAGCAACGAAATCTGCAGCCTGTTTGCCGTCGGTGTGTTTTCATTCCACTAAAACACTGAACTGTGTGTTCATTTAGCCACACAACACACACACACACACACACAACACACACACACACACACACACACACAGAGTGAAATGCATCATTTTCAGCTCCGAAGTAAAGAAGGAAAAGTGCTGATAACAGAGCAGGATGATAACCATTAATCAGAAACAGCACTGAGCCTGAAAACTGACAACACACACACACTGACAACACACACACACACACACACACACACACTGACCAACACAGAAACACACACCAACTGCAGGTCTGAAACACTCCTCCAGTCACTGAGAGCCTCAGCTATGAGACAAACCTCATTAAAGTGATTAGAAGCAACATTTTAGTGGGTTTGGTTTCTCAAAACTCCACAAACAGCTGCACTAAAGTTCCCTCAGCCCGACACACCACAGTGTTGGCAAAGCTCTGGTTCCTGAGGAGGGAACTTTGAGCGCACCGGGGCTCGGTAGAGGAGGCTGCGGCGCTCAGGGGAGACTTTCTCCGGGTCTCTAATAAAGTGGAAGAACCGACCTGGCGCTGGTGCAGTCCTGGTACAGCGTCTCGAAGTCCTTCCTGGAGATCAGCTTGCAGCGGTTCACGCCGGGCTGGATGGCGCCGAGCCCCCGCAGGACGCGCACCTGCTCCACGGTGCACACCACCGGCGTGATGTCCAGCCGCTTCAGCTTGGTGTAGACGGTGTGCAGCCCGCCGACCAGGTGCTTCAGGAAGAGGTCGAACACCTGCGGCAGGCAGATCAGCTCCTGGCCGTCCACGCTGAAGCTGGCCACCTTCACTCCGTGCACCTCCACCAGTTTACACTCGCTGCACAGACCCGGGCTGGACTGCGCCAGGCCGGGGGAGCCGGGGGTCAGGCCGGCCGAGCTGAGCGAGCCGAGCCCGCCGATAAGGGCAGAGCTGCCTCCGGACACCAGAGGGGCGGCGCCGCCGTTCCCCAAGCCGGCCAGCGCGCCCCCTGGTCCGGGCAGGAAGGCGCTGAGCATGCTGCTGGTGAGCCGCGGGGACGGCGACAGGGAGTGGGAGTGGGAGTTGGTGTGCGCCGGGCTGGAGGTGCCGGTGGAGGCGGCGGAGGTGTGGAGCGCGTCCGGAGCCGAGCGGTAGAGCGCGACCGGAGTTGGGGCGCCTGATCCCGGCGAGAGGAGCGGAGGGGAGCCGGGGAGCGACATGGAGCACCGGACCAGAGTTCACTTTCTGCTGCTGCTGCCGTCCGGACAGACACACGGAGCCGCTGCTCTCCTGCTTTCTGCACTTTTTCCTCCTTCTGTCCACGGTCTCTCCCACTCCGGGGTATCCGTGCGTGGATCCGGACTGTCCGGTCTGTGCGTAAAAGCGACTGGATCGGACTCCAGGTCAGACCCGTCCCGGCACCGCCTCCTTTACGCATGACTGGCAGGCCGCTGGGCCAATCAGAGGCGGAGGATTGTAGGCGTGAGGAGATGATTGGTGGAGGGAGACTTCAACACACCCTCTGAACACACACTCACACGCGCGCGCACACACACTGAATGTATGTGTGCGTGCGTGTGCGTGTTGGAGGGTATCGGTCAGATCTCTCGCTTTGCCGTTTCGTAAACTTTCTCACGAGTCGCTTGAATCTCCAACGGGAAGTTTTTATTTTTCTTCTTCATCTCCATTTTTTTTTCCTCTCTCTCTCTCTCTCCCCCTTTCGGTCTCTCAGCCAACCACGACGACGTGCGTGTGCGCGCACATGTGTCCAGTTGCGGCTCACATGCGAGCTCTGGTGGCGGGAAGGACGCAGGAGCTGACCAGAGAACAGGTGATGGAGGAGGATGAGGAGGATGCAGATGACCTCCTCAGGATCAGCTGCTTCTTTATCTACAGCAGCTTTAGTTTAATAAATGAAGTTTTACCTTCATACTATGGATGTTTTCAGAGTTTCAGACCCAGATTTGACCGTTTTAATGGACTTTTTCCATCATTCCTGAGCCTCATAACTCAGAAACTCAGACAGTGACTCCTGGAGTGGATCTAAAACTGATCTGGGTTCAGTTTTTACCAGAACTCTAACGTGTTTTTCAGCCCTGAACATGTCGTGTGTTTATCTGCTGGACTGATGAAGTTATGAGGCTCAGAAATGATAAAGAACAGCGTGAATTTCCAGCCCACCTCCGTGCGCTTCGAGGGCCTGGAAATAATTACAGTCTGAAGGAAGGTTAAAAACAAAGAAGGAGTGAGAGAAAGAGGTTAAGGAGGAGGGAAATAATAAACCTAAATGATCATTTCTATCACAAAAGAAGAAGAAGAAGTGGATTAGGAAAGAAAAGAGTGAGAGAAGGGATCAAAGAGGATCCAGTCTGTGTGTGTTTAAGCAGTGAAATGGGATTGAGTGGTTCGGATTACAGACAGACGGCCTTTTATAATCCCATGTAATCTCATTACACTGAGAAACCCTGACTGAGTGAAAGGGAGGCGGTGAAAGGAGGCGAGCACAAAGAGCGACGAGGAGGAAGGAGAGCGTTTGAATCTGCAGGAGCTTCACGTTGGTCCGAGCGAACAAACAGAGGAGGGGATTCGAGCGACGGGGCTCATTTAGAACGACAAATCCTCTTTAACCCTCTGAGAAGTTTAACCTGCGTCTGAGTTTTCACTGCAGTATAAAGTCCTGCACCTCTGTGGAAACATAACAACCAGCATTTAGCAAATAATTGGGATATTTTATTATTTTTTGTGAATTTTTCAGACATTTTTTTGTTGACTTTCTCTGTTATTATCATTATTATTATTTTAAATTTTCTTGCATTTTTTAAAACATTTTCTTCATCATTTTCGGGATATTTATTTTCTGGCATTTTATTAATATTTTTTTTAAACATTTTGAGACATTAAATAAATTTTTTAGGAATTTTATTATTATTTTTATGTTTTATTCATAATTTTGTAGATTTTTTTATTTGGCTTTAAAATCTTTTAAAGAGTATTTTTCTGACATTTTTTGGGATAATTTTTTCCCCACGTTTTTGCAAATTATATTTATATAGTTTTTTATAATTTTAAAGAAATTCTTGCATTAATATGTTTTGAACATTTTTATTATAATTTTGGGGATATTGATTTTCCGACATTTTATTAATAATCTCACAACATTTTTGAGATTTTAAATAATTTTTTAAGGAATTTAATTTATATTTTTCTTGTGTTATTAATAATTTTGTAGATTTTTTAAATTGTTTGACTTTTAAATTTTTTAAAGAATATTTTTGAGACATATTTGGGACATTGTTTTGTTTTTGTTTTGGGTTTTTTTTGCTTTTTGCTAATTATCTTTATATAGTTTTTAAAGCTTATTTAAATTCTTGTATTATTGAAGCATTTTATTAATATGTATTGAACACTTCCTTCATCACTTTGGGGATCCTTCTATTCTGACATTTTATTAATAATTTATATTTAAAAAAATTAAGACATTTAATACATTTTTAGGAATTTAATTAGATTAGTTTAATCTTTTACAGAATATTTTTCTGACATTTTTGGGACTTTTGCTTTTCTTTTTTGCTTGTTTGCAAATTTTATTTATATAGTTTGACATTTAAATAGATTTTTCTGATTTTTTTTTAATTTTCTTAAATTTTTGCGACATCAAATTAACATGTTGTCAAATTTTGGTTGATAATTTTTGGGATATTTTGTTCAAAACTCTTTAAAAGAAAAACTTGTGCACATTCTGTAAATACAGAATTTATGGTTGCACATTCTGTTCAGCTTTGGTCTGGTTTGTTTTTTGCAAATTTATGCTGCTTTACTCTGAAGTTACAAGATATTACCTGTGATTTAAGAAAAAAGAGGAAGGGTAAATAATATTTGTCATTTCTCAGGCCTTAATATGCATAACTCTTCTTTCAAATGACAAATATCTAGAAAATAATGATATTTTTGATGATTTAAATACAGCAAAAATTGGATACTTTTACATTTAAATATTGTTTTGGCCTCTTTTTCAATGTCTGACTAGTAAATTACACTTTTAAAAGCAAAAACAAGGATTAACTGAGAAACAGAACATCAAATCCAAAGCCTCAGAGTTCAACAGCTTAAACTCAGAAACCAGGAATCAGATCAGATACGACATATAATAGGAGAATGTATCTGTTTCTGTGAATGAAAAGTGTAAATAACAAGCATTTAAAAGAGGCTGTGTGAACATAAAGGTGGAGGAGGAGGCAGAGGTCAAGGAGGAAAGGTGGGGCAGCAGCCGAGGATGGAAAAGCGAAGACAAAGTAAGAAAGAGGTGGAAGGAACGGAGCTTTAACGGAGAGCGTCCGAGGGACACGAGGGCAATAATTAGTCTCTCAGGACTAATAATGATCAAACTGAAGCCGGACTCAGAGAAAGACAGAGAGAGATGAGCTCTTAGTGGAGGTGAATATCTCTCAGTGGGGATATAATGACCGGGATGAACTTGGACTTGGACTTTGGGATGTCGACAGCGAGAAAGGGAGGAAGAGGAAGGAAGAGCAACAGAAGGTGACAAGAGAGGGGGAGGACAAAAGTGGAAAAACTTGTCTGCAAATCGCTCTCCGTCCCCCGAGAAGAGGAGGCGGAGGAAGAGTCCGACGTTCCCCCACAAAAGCCCGCTCTGGCCTTTTTTTTTTTTGCGGCCCGTTGAATAACTCGCGTCTCTGTGGAGCGGAAAGGAAAAAAGACTCACCGCCACCTTCGCGGTGATGTCACGCTGCTCCGGGCCAATCAGAGGCGAGGACCGCCAAGATTCCTCGCGTTTCGTGACGTGAAGATTCCTGGGAACAGAAGATTTAATCAACATCACATCAGGTGACTCTTATTTAAGAATACAACTCAGCTGCTGCATTTCAGACTCCAGGATCAACTCCTACGAACAGGAATGTCCACAATAAGTTAGATTTTAGTCCCAATTTAAACAGAGTCTATTATTTAGTATCCGATGTCGTGCGACCTGCTGTAGTTTTGAGATGCTTTGAGCCTCATTTTGCTTGTTTTGCATCTCTTCATGGTAGTTCTGTGGTCACTTTACGTCCCTTTATTGTCCTTTTAGCGCCTTAATTCATTTGTCTTGTCCATCATTTTGATCGTTTTACGCCTTTTTTAATCATATTTGGTCTCAGTGGGGTCGTTCTGTATCTAAGGAGCACTGTGGGGGGGTTTAGCTAGCAGCGGGCACCATGACAAAGACTTCTGTGAGGCGTAATGACCTCCGACCAGAGATCGTATACTCAAGACAAACCAGACACTATTAAGATTGAGAGCCTGTGGCAAAGTAGTTAACGTATGCAAGCCTAGGTTTAAAATAGTTTAATGAGCACATCAAAATACGTCCGCTGTACATCTCACACCTTACAGATTAATCGATTAATTATCCTGTTGACAGTAGGCTACAAATATTGTTTAAAATTGCAGGGGTTTAGTTAGCAAAGGGCCACAATGACAAAGACTTCTGTGGTGAATAATGACCTCCGACCAGAGTTCAGGTGTTTACAACAGACTGGGATCAACTGGCAAGATGACTCCACCAACTGCTGTGAAGTGAAGATAACATCCACCTGTATTCTAGCAGCATCATAACCCTATGATGCACTACGTAAAACATACAGTCGGGTATATAAACACAGTTTTTGTACTTTTGAAGAAACTTTACGAGTGCAAACCACTGGAAACACTCAGGAACATTAGCTGGGAGACATCTCAGACAGATTTTTCCACTCAGATTCAGACCTCGTCCACACGTAGCCGGGTTCTTGTTGCTCTTACATCCACACCACCTCGTTTTTAGGAGAAAATTCACCCACACCTAACCGCACAAGTGCCTTTTTGAGCACATTCGTAAGCATGCCAGGCCTCTAGGTGGCAGCAGCTCCTTCTTCGGGAAGAACCCGCCTCGGACGTGGAAAGTGATGGCGTCCTTAACGTCGTCCTTCGCCTGTGTTTGCTGAATGTGAAGCAGCATCTGGTAAAAACAAGCAAGGAAAAAAGCGCCTGCACAAGAAACGGCTCCAAAAACCTTGTGAGGCCGTCCGTACTGTTTCTGAATGTAAACACAGGTCGCATATGTGACGTTTCCAAACGCTAAACTCCGGTTATTGACATGCAGACGCCTAAACGGAGGATTCACAGATCCTCACTTTGGTCGGAGGTTTTTAAAAGAATCGTTTTAAATGCCGTAAATCTGCGTTTTCATGTGGACAACAGGAAAAATCATAGAGAAATATCTTTGTTTTGTGAGATACCCGGCCATGTGTGGACAAGGCCTCAATAAAATGCTGTAAAACTCTACAAGTCCAATTAGTGATGTGTGATTTAATCTTACACATGTACAAGTTTCAGTGTTTAATCGTCTTTTTCTCCCTTTCAAACCTAATAAAATGTCCCATCTTGCTCCAGTTCTCATTCAAAATGGTTGCTTCAGCTTCCAGTGTTCCAACATCCAGCTCCTGAACGTAGTTTCTGTTTACCACCGATTCCTTCTCAGAGCCACATGAGCGACAGCAGGGAGGGGGAATAATGTCATTTATCAGCAAAAGGGAAACTCCCAGGGCGGCTGCAGGAACTCCAGACGAAGATGCATTCGAGGGAAAGTTACCTGGATTTCAACTGAAGCTGAGAAGACGTGTGAAGTTTGACAGCAGGAGTTCACAATGTGTATCTACCTGAGATGTTTTAGGACGTCTCTGCTTCATCCTCGGCTATCACACAAGTGAAAATGCCAGAACTTTCTCAGACAAAGAGCAGCTTCACAACATGGAAATCTCCAAATTACATTTCCTGACACAGTTGGCAGTAGTTCAAGAGATTTTTTTCCAAGTTAGCGGCTGAATGTAGCTCATTTTCTTGCTGATTACACCATCAGATTAACTTCTTCATTGGGAACCTGAGCTCCATTATAATGATTGCTATCATAAGTCATGCTTTGGCCTCTGTGTCCGCGATGCAAAAACATTTTTCAGATAGCGATACGGGCTACATGGCTGCAATAAACAGAGTCGAAGAAGCTGGACAAAAAGAGCTCAATGCCAACTGCTAAAAAAAAAACTAAGAGTAAAAGGAAATGCACAAACTTTGACCATCTGGCTGGTGTCGGCCATGTTTGACGCTGTCCGGAGACAAACGTTAACAAGGTTCACAACATCAGAGCGTATTCACAGGAAGCGTTTCCATTTCAACTTACAACTTTTTTACTAAATTCTTAACGAATTTTGCCATTTCCCACTTTTTCCAACACATTACTTCAAAACGCAGATAAAAAAACATCATGGACACACTGCCAGGAGGGAACATTTTGGATAATTTCCTTCCATAAAGTCCTTTACATATGCCACTGGTTGATAGGAACTCTGTCATTAACCACCACAGAAGTCTTTGTCATGGTGCCCGTTTGCTAGCTAAACTCCCACAATGCTCCCTGCTTGAACATGAACTGCCTGTAGTCTTGAGTGACGCCTCCTCTGTTCTCTACAGCAGTGGTTCTCAACTGGTCCAGCCTCAGGACCCACTATGTCTCCATTAATAACAGTCGCGACCCATATTTTTGAAGTTTGCTGTTCCTGCTAACAAATTAAAGTTTATATGGGTGTAGTCTCAACGCATTTTGATACAGCTTGGGAAAATTTTGGCTTATTTTTTGGCTCATTTTAGTATATTTGGACACTTTTGCCAAGTTTTGGGCATATTTTGGCCCATTTTGACAGATTCTGAGCACATTTTGGTTCACTTCTGGCACGTTTTAGCATAAATTTCTCCAATAAGCTGGCAGAGACAAATCTAGAGGTTAATAGTGGGGAACTACTGGTGTCACCACCACTAAATATCCTGCTATTGAAAGCAAACTGTCATAAGAAAGACGTCCTTTAAAATAAAAGACTTTATAGCACTACTTTTTTGGGGGCACATGCTTCTGCGACCCTCTAAAAATGGCTTTGCAACCCACTTTTGGGTCCTGACCCACCAGTTGGGAACCACCGCTCTACAGTATTAAACAGTAAGAGGCTCCACCTGGTGGAACAACCAGGTACTACAGCTGATCTACAATACATTTTCTGACATGCACGACCTTCTTCTTCTTTTTCTGCCTTATTGGTTAATATACTTTTAATTGGTTAGGGGGGGATGCTGTCTCAATTTAATATATCTTGAGCTAAAAGTGCAGGTACAAGTATTTAAAAAGCGATGAAAACAATCTTATTAGCCGCACACTGCAAAGTTACGCCTCTAACTTTGTTATCGTGTATAATTTAGTAAAACAGATATTAAATGACTCGGATCAGGTCTAAGGCAAAAGATAAACCTTGATCTGGACATCCTGAGAAGCTTCCCCTCCATTTTTTGGTGGCTACCATGGCGACAAGTCCTGCCCCATCTAATATGTGATTGGTTGGCTGGAATTTAGCAACAGTAAAGCAAGAAAATAGATGGCAAAAGAGACGTATTTGTGATATGTCACAAATAATCCAGCAAAAGAAAACACGTTACCTTAAAATATATAAGAGTTGTAGGAGACGTAGCTGTTCCTAATGGATGGACGGGTCACCAAAGTGTGAGCAGGACATGAAAAGATATAGAATAAAGCAAAAGTAAAAGGGCATGAGAGCAGGATGGGGGGAGAATACTTCAGACGCCGGCGCTGGGTGACATTGGTCTGCCGGCTTTTATAATTTTCTTTTTTTTTTTATTCCACTTTGGGACGAAAACATGAATGAAAAAGCGCCGCAGGCTGTTCGAGTGCGTCTTCAAACTCTTGTCTCAAACACAAACGCTTCAGTTTTCGTCCAAAGAGTTTCTGTATACAAGCGTCACACACACACACACACACACACACGGCTGTATCTATCACTCCAGGCCATCAGGATTTATTTAGCTTTTATTTATACAAGCTTAAAGTCAAACCATCCATCTCACACACAACAGCCCCCAGCTTTCATTACAGTGTGTGCACTCGATGACATTGTGTGCATGTAAGCAAGTTTGTGTTTGCGATGATATACAGTAAGCCGGGGATGATGACACGCGTGTGTGTGTGTGTGCGGTTTTTCCCATCATCCTCGGCTGCACCCCGAGCGCTGATGTTGACGACGGCGGCTCAAGTTGTGTTCTTTAATAATCTAATTCAACAACACAATTACCAAGTGTCAGGCTGCAGCCGGACGGAGTGACAGCGGCGCTTTGTTTCCACGCAGCCGACAATCAGCCGCTAAATTAAAACTCAATGGACACCCCAAATATTCAATAAAAATACACTCTTGTTTTACGCTCACATGAGGTGGAAAATAGATTTGTCGATAGGGAAACCATGCAGCGGCAATTTGATGCTTTTGTTGGTTTGAAAATGATGGACAGAGCTCTTTAATTAGCTGTAAAATGTCTGTTTTAGTACCAGAACTGCTGCTAATACTACATTATCTCATGTCTGAAGTGTGGAAAATATCCAATAAATCCCAAAACAACATAAGTGAGTGTAGTAAAAAAGACCAAAACGCATGAAAAGTAGAAGTGATAGATCCACAAAGGCATGTTAAGGAGGAGGTCGGGCTGATGGATGGGTTAACAAAACACCGGGCTGCTAAACAATTCAAGCTAAAACATGTTGTTTCCTTAAACCATGATTGTTTCACAACCTTAAAACACATTTAGCATTCTAACCATGACCTCAAACATCCTCGAACCTTTAAACAAATACGTATTTTTACTAAAACTCGAGCTTTTTCATTAAAAAAAACAAGATTTCGGGATACTGGCTGCTACTAAACAGTCTACTCCCTACTACCTTCAATAGTAACATGAATTATGAAACTGTAGAAGTGTCTTATTATACTGAATGCTAGGTAGAAAGCAAAAAGCGTAAGTAAACAACAGCACGGCTAATGTGTAGCATCCAATTCCAGACAAGTTAAAAATTCGAATTTTGATGATTTTCCCCAAAGATAAGCCTTTACACATTCATCCGATGGCTAAAAGAGACCAGATTAATCACTGTTTTGTTGCATAAAGTCACTGCAAATGCAAAGTAGTGAGTTTAAGCTGGCATTTCTGCTGCTTTGGAAGCTTAGCGTTAAACTTTTTATCAAATCTGCTGTGTTTATTTACTGATATGTATCGTTTGCACTACATAAGCCAGACTTTTCAGCAATGTGCAACATCCAGAAGCACTGTTTTTATGAACTGATGTCACAAAAACCTTAAATTACATTATTACTAGCCTGTAATAATACAGTACACAGCTCAAGCCTACCAAGACTTCCTCTAGTGGTAAAAGTTGGTATAGTCGTGAAATGTTGTGACGCCACACAAGTCGGTGTTGTAGACGTTCCACACTGGTCCGATCCACACTGGAGATTTTTTATTTTGAATCGGTACTACAAGCAGCTGTACTTAACACGCTGCAGATTTAGCTTTTCTGCATATTAGGTACTATATGTTGGCCAAATCAGTGTGTAGTGCTGGTATAGTTGTGGTTTCTTGCACAGGCTGTATGGTTTTAGATCCGTCTGTGTGTATATTTATGTACAGGTTGGGGTTATGGGCAAGGACATGAACGTTTCTGTGTGGAATAAGTGCCTCCAACCTAATGAACCTCATCCAAAGCTGCATCACCAGACCAGAAAACGACCTGAAGCTCATTTTAAATATATACTGTGCTGTATATATCAAAACATCTACCTGATACTAGGTCATTTTTGGAAGGATTTCAGAAAGCTGGGTGATTTTTACAGATGCTGCCTCCATGTTTTCCTGTTTGTTGGTTTTTCTTTCCCACAAATGAGCCCGAAAGTTTCAAATCGGACACGAACGTCGAGTCAGAAAGAGATTTTATGCCTCGAAAAATGCTGGGTGATATCCAGCGTGGAGCGATAAAGACGGAGCTCGCTCCTGTTTCCTCTTCTTTCCGTCCCATCTCTCTTTTTTATTTTTTACCTCCGTCCCCCTCCGTCCTCCACCTCTCCTTCCCTCTCTGCCCTTCATCCCCCCTTCTCTTTATCACTCCGCTCATAAAACCTGCTCATCCAGAAAGAACAGAGTTTAGAGGAGGACGGAGGAGAGAAATGAATGAGTGATTCGCACAAGGAGAGAGAGAGGAAGATGGAGGGGCCAGAGAGGAGAGATTGAACAGAGGTGAGAATATATACAGAGGAAATTAAGGACTCGGTCCAGCTGTAGTAAAATTCCCAGCTCGGATCAATTAATTGCAGTGGATTTGGCACGATTAGCAGGATCACTCATAAAAGCAAAGTAAATCTGCACGGTGGAATCCAACTTTGCTGAACTCTGGCATGCAAAAAAATTAGCACTGTTGAGTGTGTTGACCTCCGAGGGAACCGAGAGCCAAAGAGTCCTAAATCGAGGAAGCTTCCACTTCAGCTGCGTCGCATCATTTAACTTCACATAAGCTGCTTTGCTGGAGTATAAATGCTGCACAGGGGAGCTGCAGCATGTTCTGCAAGGCAGTGCATGGTGCAAATACAGCTCTTTAACAATCGCTGTTAAAGGATGTTTTAGCATTTTAGCATATTTACTCGCTCGTCTTTTTCTTTGTGCATCATGTGCAGAGCTGGAGGCAGGATGGGATTAGCCTAGCTTAGCATAAAGACTGGAAGCAGACGGCTGAGCTGGTCTGAACGTTAAAAAAACAGGCGTACCAACACCTCTAAAGCTTATTAATCCATGCATACTGGGGTTGTTTAACCTGGAAACGAGAGGACGAGTTATACAGAAAATGCTTGTTTTAGCTACGTTTCAACAAACAGCAGCCGTTGCAGGTGTTTATTTTTTTTTCCCCCAGTTCAACCCAACTAATTCAATACTCAATGTCAATTTTGATACATAATTAGAGACTTTAAGTACAGTAAAATGGCTAAAAATCAATCCAAGTTCCAGATTGGCAAGCAGCAAGGGGGTTTAGCTAGCAATGGGCACCATGACAAAGACTTCTGTAATAGTTAATGACCTCCAACCAGAGCCAATGTGTTTAAAATGAGCCAGGATTGACTTGGATGGAGTTTTTAGGCCCCCGTGGCGTATCTAACTGGGCTGCACACGTCCATTGACTTAAATAGCGATAATAGCACGGGACAAATTTCGACTTTAAGTTTGCGCCGATGATGATAAGTCAAAAATGCCTCGATTACCTTGAGGTCGGATCAGGACATTACAGGTCGTAACTTTAATTTGCAAGGGCGAAATTCAAAACGTGCTAACCTGTGATTTAACCTCAGATGTTTTATGTTTACATCATACATCAGCTTTAGAGGTTCTGGCAGCATCGTCAGCTCAGTCATTTCCACTCTGGATGGGATGCTTTATAAGATCTGGCTACAGCTTTAAAGTTCTGTGGATTAAAAACTCTTAATAAAGAGAGTAATAATTGATTCTGATTGGAACTAAATGTCTCCCATCAAAGGTTTCCCAATGGTGGTCAGTTGGTGTACCACATTTTAATACCAATAAATGGCTTGTCATGGTTTGTTCCAACTTTCCACATTTCAGCTAAACTAGGCTGAACATATCTTGCCTCCACTCCCATCCCGAAAAGATAATTGAGTTCGATCTCGTTCCCAAATTATCATATTGTCCAGACCACACCTGTGTATTTGTTTAAGGTGGAAGTGAGAGGACAAGTAGTGAAGTTATTAAAATCAATCCACATTCTATTTTGGCAAGCAGAGAGCATTGTGGACTTTAGCTAGCAATGGGCACCATGACAAAGCCCTCTGAGGCAGTTAATGACATACGACCGGAGCTCAAGTGTTTGGCGTCACATTTGAACACAACGGGTGTTTTTTTAGCATCTTGCGTTTGGCTCAAACACAGTAAACGCAGATTTTTTTTTAGTGTTTAGCGTCTTTTTTTTAACATGCAGGGTCGTCTAAAGTAGATATGCGAACGTCAGAAATAGTCGGCTTGACTAAACGTTTCATGGAACAAGAAGCGGTGACGTGGTTAACGCTGTAAAAGAGTGTTTTAATGCAAACCAGGAGCTTTTCCGAAACTTACCCAACTAGTTTTGGTGGCAAAACCTAAACAAACTGTGATTTAAAAGCTAAACTAATCTGTTATTAGCTACAAAGCAGATTTAGATTCAGTCTTTTGTTAATTCGTGCATTATTTTGCATTAAATCACTTCATGTTCGCGTCTGAATGAAGCCGTGAGGAAGATTAATGTAAAAGTGACCTCTGTGTGAGCGACAGGATGCCGTCGCTTTACCAGATTGATGAAAAACCAGCGATGAAAAGGCCTCCAGCTTCCCCCCCGTCTGATGAATATGCGCTACTTTTTGATCTGAGTGGGCACTAAGAGACGGGAAAACAGAAGGCAAAAAGGATGGAGAGGGAGGCAGGCATAAAAAGAGAGATTAGGAGAGAGAGGGCAGGTCTCAAGGTGACTAGTCATTGTCCTAATTCCTCTTTTAAAACAGTTAAAGAGGCCAAAAACACAACTCCCTCTCCATGTTTCTCTCATTCTCCTCTTATGTACCTCGCTCACCGCCTCTCCCTCCATTCCTGCCATGAAAAGAGGCTAAAATCCTCCCCGTCTCCCCCCTTCTTCCTCTCCACCTCTCTTTATATTTAACTCGTTCTCTTTTAGCATTTCCATCCCTTCATCCCGATGCTACCCTCTCCCTCTGTTCCTGTCGTCTTTGCCACCAGCGATGTCTTCAAACTCTGATTGATGATGGTTGCCGTCGGTTACCGTTGTGTCCTGCTTTCTGTTTTTACCAAAATACTCTCTTCTCTTCTCCCTCCACTCCCCTCTCCCCTCTCAAAACTTTCTAACTTTGTTTTTTTTTTTTTTAACAAACTGCTGATGTGAAAGTCGTGTTCCTCTGTGATTATACGACAAAGCAATGCAAAGAGTTTGTCTTCAACCACAGCAAAATCTTCATAATGATGCTGAATTTATGGGTTGTATTTATAGAGAGACACTCAGATAATCAGTTTGCATCTGTATAATCTCAAGACTTACAACTACTGGCTGCCAAATCTTTACCAGTTGAGTGTAAAATCCACCTCTGACCTCCTCAGAATCAGCTGATTTCTTATCCACAATAACTTCAGCATGTTTGTTGACGTCATGCAAAGTTCTACCTTCGTACTATGAATATTTTCAGAGTTACAGGTCCAGATTTATCACTTATTAATGGACTTCTTCCATCATTTCTGAGCCTCATGACTTCATCAGTCCAGCAGACAGACACATGACATGGTCAGGATGAAAAACACATTAGAGTTCTGGTAAAAACTGAAACCAGATCAGTTTTAGATCCACTCCAGGTGTCACAGTCTAAAGACTAAATTTGATTTTTGTGCATTTTTTCTATAACCAACTTTGAACATCAATATTATGGGAGGTATCATGGTTTGAATAGTAAAACTGAGCAAACCTGAGGAGGTCAGGGGGGATGTATGGATGTATGGATGGATGGATGGATAGATGGATGGATAGTAGATGGATGTATGGATGGATGGATGGATGGATGGATGGATGGATGGATGTATGGATGATGGATGGATGGATGGATGGATGGATGGATGTATGGATGGATGGATGGATGATGGATGATGGATGGATGTATGGATGATGGATGGATGGATGGATGGATGTATGGATGATGGATGATGGATGTATGGATGATGGATGTATGGATGTATGGATGATGGATGATGGATGTATGGATGATGGATGGATGGATGTATGGATGATGGATGGATGGATGGATGGATGGATGGATGGATGGATGGATGGATGGATGGATGGATGGATGATAGATGGATGGATGGATGGATAGATGGATGGAGGGATGGATGTATGGATGATAGATGGATGGATGGATGGATAGATGGATGAGGGATGGATGATGGATGCATGGATGGATGGATGGATGTATGTATGTATGGATGTATGGATGATGGATGGATGTATGGATGGATGGATGGATGATGGATGATGGATGGATGGATGGATGGATGGATGGATGGATGGATGAATGGATGGATGATGGATGGATGGATGATAGATGGATGGATGGATGGATGCATGGATGTATGGATGATAGATGGATGGATGGATGGATGATGGATGGATGGATATGAATGGATGATGATGGACGATGGATGGATGAACAGTAGATGGATGGATGGATGGATATGGATATATAGATGGATGATGATGATGGATGGATGGATGTATGATGGATGGATGATGGATGGATGGATGGATGGATGATGGATTGATCGGATTGGATGATGGATAGATAGATGGAAGATAGATGGATGGATGGATGGATGGATATATAGATAGATGGATGGATGGATGGATGGATGATGGATGGATGGATGATGGATGGATGGATGGATGGATGGATGATGGATGGATGGATGGATGGATGGATGGATGGATGGATGGATGATGGATGGATGAATGGATGGATGGATGGATGATGGATGGATGATGGATGGATGGATAGGATGGATGGATATGGATGGACGGACGGATGGATGGATGATAGATGGAAATA
>CM045467.1:5744265-5785052 GCA_024666655.1 Dascyllus trimaculatus
ATAGATAGATAGATAGACGGGATGGTTGCTTCATTAATGGGAGCTTTATCGAATGTGTTTTTTAATGTTTATTTCATTATTAACATATAATCAGCGCCATCAATCACTGTGACAGCCACCTATTGTCAGCCTGGCTGTCACACTGCAGCGCTCAGCCACAGAGGCATAAATAAAGAGAGACGCTCGGTGTGCATCTGACGCTATTTCAACAAGGTGTGTAAAATCAATAGTCCTCGTCTTCAGGGCGAAGGACGGAGGAGGCAGGAGACGAGGATGCAAGGAGGGGAGGAAGGAGGGAAGGAAAGCTGGTGGAAAGAAGTGGGGAAGGAGGGAACAAAGAGGCAAAAACCTGGAGTAGAAAGTAGAAATAGAAAAGCCAAAAAGAAGACATGTTGGAAAAAAATGAAAGAATTAAAACACACCTTCGTCTCTTCTGCTGACCAGATGAAGCCATCATGAAGGTCAAACATTACAACTGGGCTTCATATCCCAGAATCACCAGTTTACAACCTTTAAATAGTGCAGATGTCCCAAAAGGTTTGGATTTTTACCAACAATTTGATCCATTATTCAGTAACTGCCGATCCAATCCAGTGTCATTATCCTTGATAGTACACACTTGATCTATCGTAGATCAGCTGTAGTACCTGGTTGTTCCACCAGGTGGAGCCTCTTACTGTTTAATACTGTAGAGACCAGAGGAGGCGTCACTCAGACTACAAGCAGTTGATGTTGGCAAGCAGAGAGCATTGTGGGAGATTAACTAGCAACGGGCACCATGACAAAGACTTCTGTGGTGGTTAATGACCTCCGACCACAACTCACATAAAGAAGATTTGTTTTTGTCTATTTTTTAAAGTATTAATTTTGTAAATCGTTGTTTTGTGCCTAATTTTGGTTGTTTTATTTGACATTTAAGTCATTTTGCGTCTCTTTGTGATCATTATGTATCTCATCTTTGTAGTTTTGTGCCTCATTATTGACGTTTTACATGTTTTTATCACTGTTTTATTTCCCACTGTGGTCATTTTACATCTCTTTAATGTCATTTTGTATTTAATGTTTGTAGTTTTGTACCTCATTCTCAAAATCTTACATCTTTTTGTTGTCGTTTTATGTCGCATTTTGGTCATTTTGTGCTTCATTTTTGATGTCTCATGTTCTGACAGTTTTGTGTGTGATTTTTGTTGTTTCACGTCTTCATTGGTCATTTTGGTTGTTTTATTTGACATTTGAGTCATTTTTTCATCTCACTTTTGTAGTTTTGTGCCTCATTACTGACGTTTTACATGTTTTTATCACCATTTTGTTTCTCATTGTGGTCATTTTGCATCTCTTTAAGGTTGTTTTGTGTTTAATTCTTGTGGTTTTGTTCTTCATTCTCAAAGTTTTACATCCTGTCGTCGTCGTTTTGAGTCTCATTCTGGTTGTTTTGTGTCTCTTTACGATCGTTCTGTCTCTTTGTCGTCATTTTGTGTCTCACTTTTGCAGCTTCGTGCCTCATTTTTGACGTTTTACATGTTTTTATCACTGTTTTGTTTCCCATTTTGGTCATTTTGCATCTCTTTAGGGTCGTTTTGGATTTAATTTTTGTAGTTCTGTACCTCATTCTCAAATTTTTTACATTTTTTTGTTGTTTTCTTTAATATTTTGGTAAATTTGGGCCTCTTTTTCAAAGTTTCCAGTTTTTACATTGTTTTGTGTGTGATTTTTGTCATTTTACATCTTCATGGTCAGTTTGTCTGTTTAATTTGACATTTTAGTCATATTTTTATGTCACTTTTGCAGTTTTGTGCCCCATTTTTGACGTTTTATATCTCATTGTTGCTGTTTTGTTTCTCATATTGGTCATTTTGCATGTCTTTAAGGTTGTTTTGCATTTAATTTTTGTAGTTTTGTTCCTCATTCTCAAAGTCTTACATCATTTGTTGCCGTTTTGAGTCTCATTTCGGTCTTTTTGCATCCTTTTATAGTAATTTTGTACCTCACTTTTGTAATTTGTATCTCATTTTTGTAGTTTTGTGTCTCATTTTCATTGTTTTACATCTTTTTGTTGTTGTTTTGTGTCTTTTTACGATCGTTCTGTCTCTTTGGGGTCATTTTGTGTCTCACTTTTGTAGTTTTGTGCCTCATTATTGATGTTTTACATGTTTTTATCACTGTTTTGTTTCTCATTTTAGTCAATTTGCATGTCTTTAAGGTGGTTTTATATTTAATTTTTGTAGTTTTGTACCTCATTCTCAAAGTCTTACATCATTTGTTGTCGTTTTGAGTCTCATTTCGGTCTTTTTGCATCCTTTTATAGTAGTTTTGTGTCTTATTTTTGCAGTTTTGTGCCACATTTTCATTGTTTTACATCTTTTTGTTGTTGTTTTGTGTCTTTTTATGATCGTTCTGTCTCTTTGGGGTCATTTTGTGTCTCACTTTTGTAGTTTTGTGCTTATTTTTGATGTTTAAATCTTTTTGTCGTTGTTCTGTTTCTCATTGTGGTCATTTTGCGGCTCTTTAATGTCGTTTTGCATTTAATTTTTGTAGCTTTGTTCCTCATTTTTAAAGTTTTACATGTTATTGTTGTTGTTTTGAGTCTCATTTTAGTCATTTTCCCTCCATTCACAGTAATTTTCATGTCATTTTTGTAGTTTTGTGTCTTACTGTCAATGTTTTACATCTTTTTCTAGTTGTTTTGTGTCTTTGTGATCGTTCTGTGTCTAATTTTGGTCATTTGTGTCTCACTTTTGCAGCTTTGTGCCTCATTGTTGACGTTTTACATCTTTTTGTCGCCGTTTTTGTTTCTCATTGTGGTCATTTGCATCCTTTCATAGTAATTTTGTACCGTATTTTTGTAGTTTTGTGCCTCATTTTCATTGTTTGACATCTTTTAGTCGTCGTTTTGCGTCTTTGTGATCGTTCTGTGTCTAATTTTGGTCATTTTGTGTCTCACTTTTGCAGCTTTGTGCCTATTTTTGATGTTTTGCATCTTTTTGTCACTGTTCTGTTTCTCATTGTGGTCATTTTGCATCTTTTTAAGGTCATTTTGCATTCAATTTTTGTAGCTTTGTTCCTCATTTTTAAAGTTTTACATGTTATTGTTGTCGTTTTGAGTCTCATTTTAGTCATTTTGCCTCCCTTCACAGTAATTTTCCTCTCATTTTTGTAGTTTTGTGTCTCACTGTCAATGTTTTACGTCTTTTTGTCGTCGTTTTGTGTCTTTGTGATCGTTCTGTGTCTAATTTTGGTCATTTTGTGTCTCACTTTTGCAGCTTTGTGCCTCATTGTTGACGTTTTACATCTTTTTGTCGCCGTTTTTGTTTCTCATCGTGGTCATTTGCATCCTTTTATAGCAGTTTTGTATCTCATTTTGTAGTTTTGTGCCTCATTTTCACTGTTTGACATCTTTCTGTTGTCGTTTTGCGTCTCTTTATGATCGTTCTGTGCAGTGTTTGGTCATTTCACTTCCCCGTCTGCAGACTTTCTAAACTCGGTATCAGCACATTAACACTGGACCCTTCCAAAGGAAACTCAGATCCAGGAGAGCTGCTGGTTCAAATCCCAGCTGGAGGAACCTTTGAAATGGAAAAACAAGAGTCTTACTGGACGGGGAAAAGCGTTTGAAGGAACTCGCGCGCAGCAGCACTCGACCCAGTCGTAGCCACGATGGTGCCGGCGGAAGATTCAATCGTTAACCGGGTAAGAAGTGGACATGAAACGGGAATAAATCTGAGAGAGAAACACCTTCAATGGAGCAAATCAAAAGCAGAGCTGGTCTGCAGCGAGGAGGGTCCCCCAGGAGACGTTTTCATTTCCTCAAAAACAAATAATTAAACGAGCAGAAAGCAGCGAGGGGACGGGAAATGGCTCGGGAAGAAGGGAGCGCGCTTGGACGCCGGCTCGGGTTTTAAATTTGACTCGGGAAACTTTATTGATCCGGGCGCCAAACGGAATTACGGAAACGAGGCGGCGGCTTTGAAGAGAAGTTTTCACTGTCGTTATCGTAAGCCGCTATAATCCATCATATCTGGGAATCAAATTAACATATATTTACATGAACACACACACACACACACACACACACATATCGTTTCTGCGTCTCACACACACACACACAGAGGCCAAATCATTAGTCGTAGGTTAATTAGTGTTATAATTAATAACCCAGCAGACATGTGCGTTAGTGTATATGTGTGTGCGTAACGAGGGGTCGGGAGTTAAATCATATTAATTTCAACATTGATTAAGCAATAAAAAAGACTTTTAACTAGCGGGGGTGTATATCACTCCAGCACACAGGCATCGCAATTTAAATCTATGTATTAATTAAAATGCACGTGTGTGTGGAGAGCTCGTGGAGCGGATCAACACGCTCCGAACGCAGATAAAGCTGCAGAGATTTGAAGGAGGAGGTTGGGGAGGTGGAGGTGGGGGGGGGAGCGATAGCACAACATGGCCGGGATTCAGAGAAAGAAGAAGAAGAAGAGGAGGAAGAAGAGGAGGAGGGGAGCGTGAGAGGTGAAGATAAAGTGGAGAGAGAGAGAGAGAGAGACGGGGGAGAAGCTGCGTGATTGGATAAGCGCCAGTGACTCTTTGAAATTGCGATCGCCTCAGATACGCATTTCAACGTATGGCTCAACTTTTCCCTCGCGCAGATAACGGCTTCGGAAACTTCGCCAACTTGAAAGCCCCGACTCCCCCCGACCCGGGCTCCGGGTGAAGCGGCGTCTTTAACTCGGACGGAGGTGTCAGTTCGAGCGGCGCCCCCCGGAATAATTGAGTCCTGACGGCGTTGTTGGAGCCCGGCGGTGAGTTATTGGCTGTGTTACGCTGCCAAGGCTTCCCCGGGACCCCGAAGGCCTCGCTGAAGGTGAGCTCAATAAAACAACGGCGGCTGCAAGGTGAAACCTGCAGCAGGTGAGATTTTAGGGTAAAAAATGGGCCCGTCTTATCATAAAGCGAGCGTCCGCGCGACAAAGTGCGTTTGATTGTGAACCGCCGGCGCTTTATTCTGGCGGGATTGTGTGTTTTTCCAGCAAAGAAAAAACGACTCAAGAAGCAAACAAACGACAAGAAACCACACACAGGAAGTGACGGGAGGAAGCGCAAGGGCAGAGACGCATCTAGACGTGTCTCTTTACAGTGCAGTCGCATCTAATTTAGCTAATTTAATGTCACTTTGATCGTTTTTAAACATCGTTTTGATGGTTTTGTGCCTTTTTCTGGGTTCTTGTGTGTCATTTTTGTTGCTTTGCATCTCTTTATAATGATTTTGCACCACATTTTGGTCATTTTGCATCTCTTTATGGCCGTTTAGTGCGTCAGTTTTGTTGTTTTGCATCTCTTGAACGTCACTTTGTGTCTCTCTGTAGTGGTTTTCTATTTATTTTTTCTGTTTCGTGTGTCTTAATGTCAGTTTTAAGTTTGATTTTGGTCATTTTCTGTCTTATTTTGGTACTTCTGTGCTTATTTTTGGTTCTTACATGTTCCATTTTGGTCATTTTGTGTTGCTTATTGGTCATTTTGCATTTCTTAATGGACATTTAGTGCGTCATTTTTGTAGTTTTTTTGTGTCATTTTTGTTGTTTTGCATCTCTTTATAATGATTCTGCGCCACATTTTGGTCATTTTGTTTTTGATTTTGGTAATTTTGCATCTCTCTATGGCCATTTAGCACATCAGTTTTGTTGTTTTGCATCTCTTGAACGTCACTTTGTGTCTCTTTATAGTGGTTTTCTATTTATTTTTTTATTTTGTGTGTCTTAATGTCAGTTTTAAGTTTGATTTTGGTCATTTTCTGTCTTATTTTGGTAGTTTTGTGCTTGTTTTTGGTTCTTACATGTTCCATTTTGGTCATTTTGTATTTGATTTTGGTCATTTTGCATCTCTTTATGGCCATTTACTGCATCAGTTTTGTTGTTTTGCATCTCTTGAACGTCACTTTGTGTCTCTCTATAGTGGTTTTCTATCTATTTTTTCTGTTTTAAGTATCTTAATGTCAGTTTTGCATTTTATTTTGGTCATTGTCTGCTTTATTTTGATAGTTTTGTGCCTTTTTCTGGGCTCTTGTGTGTCATTTTTGTTGTTTTGCATCTCTTGAACGTCACTTTGTGTCTCTCTATAGTGGTTTTCTATTTATTTTTTTATTTCGTGTGTCTTAATGTCAGTTTTATGTTTGACTTTGTTCATTTTCGGTCTTATTTTGATAGTTCTGTGCTGTCTTTTGGTTGTGTTGTGTCATTTTTGTTGTTTTGCATCTCTTGACAGTCATTTAGTGTCTCATTTTGTTCATTTTGCACCTCTATAGTGGTTTTCTATCTATTTTTTCTGTTTTGTATGTCGTAATGTCATCTCTTGACGCTCTTTATACTTTTTTGTGCCACATTTTGGTTGTTTTATGCCTCTTTGTGATCATTTTTGTCTCATTTTGGTCCATTTTCATGTGTTTGTGTTGCATTTTTCTGTATTTCACGTCTCATTTTGGTTGCTTTACATGTACTTTTGCTCAGTTTGTGTGTCTTTGTAATTGTTCTGTCTCATTTTGGTCAGCTTGTATCTGCTTTTGGTGTGTTTGTGCCTTATTTTGGTAATTTGGTGTCTCTTACTGCTCATTTTATAACATATTTTGGTCACTTTAAGTCCAATTTTGTTCACTTTCTATGTATTTCTAGTCTTTTGTGCTTCATTTTGGTTGTTTTGAGTCATTTTATGTCTCTTTATGGTCATTTTTAGTCTCAATTGTGTTGTTTTACGCCTCTTTGTGATCATTTTGTCTCATTTTGGTCCATTTTCTTGTCTTTGTGGTTGTTTTGTGTTGCATTTTGGGTATTTTGCATCTGTTTTTGGTCTTTTTGTGTCTCATTTTGGTAATTTGGTGTCTCTTTGTGATCATTTTATAACATATTTTGGTCACTTTCTATGTCTTTATAGTCCTTTGTGCTTCATTTAGGTTGTTTTGAGTCATTTTACGTCTCTTTATGGTCATTTTTTGTCTCAGTTGTGTTGTTTTACACCTCTTTGTGATCACTTTGTCACATTTTGCTCCGTTTACATGTGTTTGTGTTGCACTTTTGGGTGTTTAACGCCTCATTTTGGTTGCTCTACATCTAATTTAGCTCAGTTTGCATGTCTCTCTAATTGTCCTGTGTCTCTTTGTGGCCATTTTTTAGCATATTTTGGTCACTTTAAGTCCCGTTTTGTTCACTTTCTATGTTTTTCTAGTCCTTTGTGCTTCATTTAAGTTGTTTTGAGTCATTTTGCGTCTCTTTATGGTCATTTTTAGTCTCAGTTGTGTTGTTTTACGCCTCTTTGTGATCACTTTGTCTCATTTTGGTCCATTTTTATGTCTTTGTTGTTTTGTGTTGTATTTTGGGTATTATGCATCTGTTTTTGGTCTTTTTTGGTCTTTTTGTGTCTCATTTTGGTAATTTGGTGTCTCTTTGTGATCATTTTATAACATATTTTGGTCACTCTCTATGTCTTTGTAGTCCTTTGTGCTTCATTTAGGTTGTTTTGAGTCATTTTACGTCTCTTTGTGATCATTTTGTCACATTTTGGTCCGTTTACACGTGTTTGTGTTGCACTTTTGGGTGTTTAACGCCTCATTTTGGTTGCTCTACATCTAATTTAGCTCAGTTTGCATGTCTCTCTAATTGTCCTGTGTCTCACTGTGGTCATTTTGCATCTCCTCATGGATGTGTTTCACTTGGACCCCCTGCGTCGTCGCCCGGTCGGCCTGTTCAGTGGTCCGTCCAGGGCTGTGAAGCTGCTCCATTTTCGGTTGTTTTAACGTCTCAACGGCCAAAAACGCAGAGTTAAAAAAAGACACGCTCGGGTTGAAAACCGCCGGAGCGCGCCATTTCATGCACGAAGGGAGATTTTAAAGCCACACAAACAGTTTTGCAGACACACCAACAGTCCCCGCGGGGTGTTGGAGGAGGAATGATGAGAAGATCAATCATCAGCTGTCAGCACCGGCTAATAGAGTATGAGAACAACATATTAACTCCACTGGTTAGATTAACACTCACGCTCCGGACTGAAGCGCATTAAAATATGAAAACCAATAGCGGTGACTATTGATCACCTCCACAGCTGATTAGTTCGGCCTCTTCACTGCATAAAGAATCACTCGCAGGTCGACACACTCCCACCGACGGCACGTAGAAATGCACTGACGCAAATCAAAGCCACAAATCAAACCTGGTGACGGTGTTGTGCTGCTTCTGGTGGTAAACACCCTCCGATCTCCATGGAGAGCAGCTGGCACGGCGGCAGCGTTTCCTCCTCGGACCTGCCAGGAAGAAGCACAAGCACTTGATTTTCGAGGGGTTTTCTCTTTCACACACTCTCCGCTGGAATTTCACCTGGACGCCGACGCAGGAATGTGAGCCGATGTGGACGGGCACACTTTAAAGTCGGCACGACAGGAAACATCCAGGCTACTATCAGGGACTGGCATCGAGTTTTAATGTACTGGAGACCTTTAAGCATCATTTCCCAACTTTCAGGGCATCGATTGACCCGAAAAAACCCACGGATGTCAGAAATAGAAGCTTTAATAGAAGAAATAGAAGCGAAATGTCCCATTTTGACTGTTTTTGGTTGTTTTTATGCCGCTATGGTCATTTTATCTGTCATTTTGGTAGTTTTGTCTGTCATTTTGTTATTTTTATGCCTAACTTCTGTTGTTTTACATCTCTCCATGGTCATTTTGGTAATTTTGTGTGTCATTTTAGTAGCTTTGTGTGTCATTTTGGTAGTTTTGTCCATCTTTTTGGTCGTTTTGTGCGTCATTTTGTTATTTTTATGCCTAATTTCTGTTGTTTTACATCTCTCCATGTTAATTTTGTGTCATTTTAGTAGTTTTGTCTGTCATTTTGGTAGTTTTATGCCTAATTTCTGTTGTTTTACATATCTTTATGGTGGTTTTGTCTGTCATTTTGATAGTTTTGTGTGTCATTTTAGTAGTTTTGTCTGTCATTTTGTTATTTTTATGCCTAACTTCTGTTGTTTTACATCTCTCCATGGTAATTTTGTGTGTCATTGTAGTACTTTTGTCCGTCATTTTGGTAGTTTTATAACTAATTTCTGTTGTTTTACATCTCTTTAAGATCACTTAAGTAGTTTTGTGTGTCATTTTAGTAGCTTTGTGTGTCATTTTGGTAGTTTTGTCCATCTTTTTGGTCGTTTTGTGCGTCATTTTGTTATTTTTATGCCTAATTTCTGTTGTTTTACATATCTTTATGGTGGTTTTGTCCGTCATTTTGATAGTTTTGTGTGTCATTTTAGTAGTTTTGTCTGTCATTTTGTTATTTTTATGCCTAAATTCTGTTGTTTTACATCTCTCCATGGTAGTTTTGTCTGTCATTTTGATAGTTTTGTGTGTCATTTTGTTGTTTTTATGCCTACTTTCTGCTGTTGTACGTCTCTTTATGGTCATTTTAGTGCTTTCTTTGGTTGTTAAATGTCTTATTTTAAATGTTTAATGTGTCATTTTAGTCATTCTCATCTCTTCGTGGTCATTTTATGTCTCATTTGGATAATTTATTGTCTCTTTGTGGTCGTTTTGACTCTTATTTTGATTGTCAAATGTCCCATTTTGGTTGATTTGTGTAATCTTGTGTCTATTTAAAAGTACACACTCATACATCTTCCTTAAATTAGTTCAGTCTAAGGTGAGTGTAAAATTACATTAAATGGAAAATATCATGAAACAGGACAGTACAGCAGGTCCGTTTTGTGCCTTATTAAGGTGGTTTTGTTTGTCATTTTGATCATTTTGTGTCTCTCTATGGTCAGTTTAGGACTCATATTCATAGTTTTGTGTCTCATTTTGGTTGTAAATTACCCATTTTGTGCCTTGTTTAGGTTGCTTTGTGTCTCAGTTTAGTAGTTTTGCGTATCATTTCAGTTACTTTATGTACGGTTCTGTTTGTTTTACATCTCTTTTTCATCATTTTATGTCTCGTTTTGACATCTTTGCGTGTCTTTATGGCAATTTTGTTCTCATTTTGTTACTTTTATGCCTAATTTCTGTTGTTTTACATCTCTTTATGGTCATTTTGTGCTAATTCTGTTCGCCGTATGTCTCATTTTGGGTGTTGTATGTGTCATTCTAATCATTTTCATCATTGTTTATGTCTCATTCGGATAATTTATCACCTCTTTACGGTCGTTTTGTTTCTCATTTTGGTCGTTAAATGTCCCCTTATAGTTGATTTGTGTGATTTCGCATCCGTTTACGGTGACAAAATGTTAGTTTCTGCAACACGCATGCACACACACACACCATGCATACGTCTTCCTGAAATTAGCCCAGCTTAAGGTGAGTGTAAAATCACACAATCGACTGAGAATCTTTGAGAGAGAACTACAGCAGCACTCCTTCCTTTGACCTCCTTAATGATCCATTGCAGCAGCGTGTGTGTGTGTGTGTGTGTGTGTGTGTGTGTGTGTGTGCTGACCTTTCCCCAGTGTTAGCCAGTCTGAGCCATCACAGGAGGTATTAATGGACTAATCACATTAAACAGAGCATCATTAATCATCTCCCCTCAGCGCTGTCACTGCCACGCAACGCCTAATCAACTCTATTGTTTACACACACACACACACACACACACACACACAGGCTGGCATGAGCCTGGCACAAACACACACACACACACACACACTCAGCGGCGCAGTGTGTGCAACTGTGCATACAGAACATGCAACGTAAACGCACAAAGAGGGGCAGCTTTACAGCAAAAACACATCAAAACGACTTCAAACTACCAAAATATTCACTGCTTCCTCGTTCCGGCCTCCTTCCTTCCTTCCTCCTCCTCCTCCTCGTCTCTCCTCTTGATTTTAACATCGTCTTGATCTTCTATCTGCTGTCCATCTCCCCTCTCTAAGCCTCACTCTCTCTCTCTCTCTCTCCTCCATCTTTCATCCTCCTCACTTTGTACGCCGTTTTGCTGATTCAGCAGCGGCGTCATTAAGATGCCGGAGTAAAAAGCAAACACACACACACACTTTGCATCTTTAATAATCACACACACACACACAGCTGAAAGTGACACGATGCTGAACGAAGCTAAACACCTAAAAGTTCATCTTAATCCTTCCTCAACAGTAAACACGCTCCCGATGCTGGTCACCGGATCACTTCACCAAGTATGTTTGATGAAGACGCCACAGCGGTTTAAGCTGCTGCTTTTATTCACGTCCAATAAATCCACATTTCTGGGTGTCGGGCTTCTTGGAACTGTTCTTCAAATGCTAGAAATGCTTAATAATAGTAATTGTAGTGTATTCAATGACGCCATGGAAAGTTCTACCTCCATACTATGAGTGTTTTCAGAGTTACAGGTCCAGATTTATCACCTTTTAATGGACTTCTTCCATCATTTCTAAACCTCATGACTTCATCAGTCCAGCAGACAGACACATGACATGTTCAGGATGAAAAACACATTAGAGTTCTTTTAAAATCAGTTTTACATCCACTCCAGGTGTCACAGTCTGAAGAATAAGTCATTTTTTTGCTCATTTTCTCCACAACAAACTGGTTTCACGTCTCACAATTTGTTCAAAATGAGCTGAAAATTGTCCAAAATACCTCAAACTTTTTTCAAATTTGCCCCGAAACCTTGAGGAAATGACAAAAACTTTCTCAAAATGACTAAAAAACTCTCCCAAAGTGCCTCAAAGTGTTTCCTAATTGACAGAACCCTTTAGAAAATCAAACAACTTTACTAAAATTACTCAAAAATTGTCCAAAATGACCCATAATGTAGGAAGATTAGTGTCTGAAATGACTCAAAGCTTAAACAAAAATGACCAAAAGTATCGCATAATTTTAAAAAAAATCCAAAAATATTTAAAACCTTTTCTAAATAAGTCAACAATGAAATAAAACAACTTACAAAAGGTAAGGATTCACTTGAAAACTGCAAAACATGACTGGAAAATGAAAAAGCCCTTGAAGTCCATAGAGGAGGGTCAGTTTTAGATAGACTGACTGACTTCATCACTTCTTAATGGACTTCAAGGGCTTTCAAGGGTCCAGATAGCTACCTGATCCTAGCGTCAACAAGCTCAGCGACACGTTTCCTGCTTTAAAATGTTCTACTAATTCAGTTGGTAGCTGAAAAATTGTCTGAACCAGGCGGGTCACCAAGCAGTATGTGGTAAAGTCAACAAATCCTCCAACTTCAATGATCATTTAAGTAGTTTGTCCAGCTGATAAGAAGAAATAAAGCTCCTTCAACCTTCATTTGGTTCAGTTTAGGCACAAAAACTACCTGATTTGTTGAAAAGCGGCATGAAAATAAAGTTATTTTACCTTGTTAGCATGTCAACATGGTGTTTTTATGTGCTGGAAGTCATGTCATGAGTGAAATAAGCAGACGACGCCTTGAAACTGCAGGTTAGCTACACGTTTTCATTGGAAAAACTTCCAAACATGTGACTTCGATGCACAGAGACGAGATTTAGGAGTTAAATAAACAAATGTCCAATGTTTTGCTGACCCGTCCATCCGCCCCGATCTCCTCTCTGCACTCTCCACATTAAATACTTAATCCTAAACGGCTACCAGGGTTTCTAATGAAGCTATACACCCATAAAGATACCCAGCATAAAGTCTATAAAGGTGTTTACGCTCTAAAACTGCACTTTTCTTGGACTGTAGTGGAAAACAATGAGTAAACTACTGCTGAACATCGACACAAACACGACGTCTAGGTGAAAATCATGACTCCCGGCGTCACTATCAGGGCGGTTCGAGCGTTTTAGCATCAAATATCCCACCTTGAACTCGACTTGACGAACACAACCGACGGTAATCCTCCAACTCCACCACAATCCACTGATCAACATGCAACAGATCACTTGACGGCGAAGGACACCCTTGAGATGTGGACTAGAAATAAAGCTGACGGCAGCAGCTCCTCCTGTTGTGGCTGAACAGCGCCCTCATCTGACCGGCAGCGCCACCATCTGTAATTAAGATAATGCCACCGACGTATTATTGATTTACTGGCACGAGGACGGCTGCTTTAAAACATCACATCCGGGCTCGGGGGTCGCAGGACGAGCCCAGATGTGACGGAGCCGACAGCAGACAGAAGAAAGAAACAGGAATGCTTGTTTCTCTAAAGAGCTGCCAGTTAACACGACTCAGATATTCCACAACCTCGCGCCGCTCCCGATTTTTTCCCTCGCTCATCCGATCGGGTCCTGGAAAAGAGTGTGTGAATGATTAGACATGGACGGAGGGTTCAGGGGAATTCCTTCACATAAAATACAAATATGTAAGGACGGAGAGAAGCGAAGGGAGGCGGCTGAGGCTGAAACAGAGAGAACGGATGACTTCTCTTTCTTTGAGCAGTCAACACTTCTTATCGAGTTGATTTCAAATAAAAGTCCTCACACCGGAGCGAAAACGTCCTTCACTTCTGTTAAAAGATAAGAAAACTGGAACTAAACACAAGCAATATTTAGCTTCATTAACCGTCTGATCTCCAAACCCCGCCGACAGGTTTGAAAGGCATGTTATCTTAAAAAATAAACATAAAAATCACCTAAATGACACCATTTAGCAGAGCTAGAAACTCCAACAGCAGAAAAGATCAGTCAGATTTTCACCTTTACCGGCTGTCCTTGAACTAACAACATTAAACATGCAGTTTTGTCTGGAGAAACAATAAAAATCTGAGCTTAAAATCACGGTATGTCATCAGAATCACTTTGTTCTACGTGTCGCACTTTAAAAATTTGCCAAAAAATAAACCGTTTGCGCAAAATATATTCTGGAAAAAACAAAAAATTCAGAGCTTCTCACTGCAACTCTCAACCCACGAATGACTCCGCTGCGACCGACAGTCATATTACAGTAATTCAAATACTTCTCGGCTGAACTGCAGGCAGTGTTCCCAGATAGAGACTGAGAGGAAAGTCAGACCTACTGGATCAATAGAATAAACACATCCAGCATGGTGAAACATCTTCCTACAGCTGATGAGCAGAGTAGAGAGAAAACATACGTAGTTAAATGAGTATAATATGAGGCGACAGAATGACCATAAAGAGACAAAATGGCCACAATGAGGCAAAAACAACACAAACAAAACACCAAAAGAGAAAAAAAAGACACAAAACAGCAGAAAGAAGGCAAAACTGTCCCAAAGAGACACAAACCAACACAAATAAGACACAAAACAATAAAAACAAAATACAAAACCAAAGAAGAGGAGACCAAACTGTCTCTTCGAGTTTGTAGAGGCTATAAAAATGTCCATAGTTAAATATCTGTCGTATGTGGAGACAAAACTACCACGAAGACACATGAAATAATATAATAAAGGAACAAGTGACAAATATGACAAAAACAAGACACAAAATGACAAAAACTGACCCCAAGGTGACTTAAAACGACAAAATAAGTCATAAAACGACAAAAATAAGTCACAATATGGCAAAAATAAGTCACAAAATGACAAAATAAGTCACAAAATGACAAAAATAAGTCACAAAATGACAAAAACAAGACACAATATGACAAAAACTGACCCCAAGGTGACTTAAAATGACAAAATAAGTCACAAAACAACAAAAATAAGTCACAATATGACAAAAATAAGTCACAAAATGACAAAAATAAGTCACAATATGACAAAAATAAGTCACAAAATGACAAAAATAAGTCACAAAATGACAAAAACAAGACACAATATGACAAAAACTGACCCCAAGGTGACTTAAAATGACAAAATAAGTCACAAAACAACAAAAATAAGTCCCAAAATGACAAACTAAGTCACAAAACGACAAAAATAAGTCACAAAATGACAAAAATAAGACATAAAATGACAAAAACAAGACATAAAATGACAAAAATTGACCCCAAGGTGACTTAAAACGACAAAATAAGTCACAAAATGACAAAAACAAGACACAAAATTTAAAGAAGAGGCATGAAATGACCAGAAAAAGACAAAACTGTCCCAAAGACACGTGAAATAACAAAAACAAGACCTAAAACAACCAAAATGAGACAAAACTGAATCTGTAGAGGCTGTAAAAATGGAAAAAGTTGAACATCTTTAGTATGTTGAGACAAAACGACCACGAAGACACAAGAAATAACATAAAAAAAGACACAAAATGACAAAACGAAACGACAAAAACAACAAAAACAAAGCACGAAATAACCACAAAAAGACAAAAACTGACCCCAAGGAGACTAAAAATGACAAAAACAAGTCACAAAATAACAAAAAACAACCAAAATAAGACCTAAAACAACCGAAATGAGACAAAACGGCGTCTGTAGAGGCTGTAAAAACGTAAAAAAGTTAAATATCTGTTGTATTTTTTGGGCATAATTTTTATAAGATGAAGCTCAGCAGCGACCAAAGAAGCCGATATAAAAAGTCAAAAATGGGAGAAAACACTTGAAGTGAGCAGGAGACAGAAGAAACGAAGAGCTTCACCGCCGAGGACGAGCAGATCAGCGCATTGAGAGCAGCGGAGTCTTTTAGCCGGCGTCTAATTTGCAGGATGAGGGAGACGGAGAGCTAACCGAGTGGAAAACACCATCTAGAAAACTATGATTAAACTCGTCCGCTGTAATAATGAGATCTGCTTCAATCCTTTTAACGCCATCCTTCACACGCGCGGGTTCGTTTTTTTCTTCCCAACCACATAAATTTAAGGTCAGACGTGTAATTTGTGTAATCTGTGTCAGTGTTTCTGTGCTTTAATCACTTAACGGACTTTTTAGCGTATCACTCACGCTGCGGAGGCATAAATATGTTTACACACGAGATAAATAATCAGTTTAAGGGAGGGCGATATCACCTAAATACCTAATAATTCACTGTTGTATCATCTTTCAGTAACTGCACTGTTTGCAGGCTGAAGTACGACATATTTGATCTCCTCTGCAGCTAAAAGTGAAGCGGTCAGAGAGGTTACGATGCAAATACAAACCCCAGAGCACAACCTGGGTGTCATTCTATATAACATTACATTACACACCAGCTGCCTTCCAGCGGCAGTATTTCTTTTGCAGTCGGCCACATCGTGCACCACGTAAATCTCATCACACTTCCACATACAAGTGTTTGCTTTTCCAATCTGCATGCACAATTAAAGCTCTGTATTGTGGGCAGCCCAGCTCTAATTTGCAATTAATACTTTGCTTTCTTACCCAGCTCCTCTGGTTAAAGGCCTGATGACTGGGACAGTGGGATGAAGTTGTGATGTTTTAAGCGTATCTGTTGCGATAAAATTGCGGGAGACAGTAAAAAATTGTCAAAAAGTTGCATTTTTTCTTTGTTTTGTATAATTCATTAAATTTTTTTCACATCCTGGCACACGCGTGTTCACACACACACGCTCACAGCTCGTCACGTCAGTTAATGAATCTAACTGACCTCCATTGTTTCAGTGCTGCCACAGATCTGGATGCAGCAGCTTCATCACGGTGGTTTGTCTGGTCTGTGGTCCGCTGGTTTCACCCATTCTCCTGATATGTTTACGGTAGAAAAGTGTTTGTCAGTGGATGAATTTCGTTTGTGTTCCACCTCAATATTCCACGGGGTGAAAACAGTTTAGCTCCGCTTTGGTGAAGAACATCAGGGGATTGTTTTGCTGTAGTTTTTTGTTGCATACGTATCTGTATCGTCAAACCATAAACAAGGAAGTGAATTCGGTGACATACGTGCATTACTGGGGACTGCTGTGATTGGTGGAACTCACGGGAGGCGGGACAAAATTGCGGAAAAGTGGCGGTGATTGGACGAAATTGCAAGGTGGCGCAGAATTCACGGAGATTGGTTGAATTTGCATTAATTTTTGCGATCGAATTCCTGGAGGGACTGACTAGTGTTTGCCATTAACTGTCGAAAACCTGAAAACCGCTTTCTCTCGCGAGAGTTTTCAAATGAACGGTGCGTGCCGCTCATTCTCGCGAGAGTTAGCGCGTTCGAGTTCAAGCTCATTATTTGAAAACTGATCCGTTCAGTTCAGCGTTCAACGAAAATTCGTGTTCATGCACAACACTATGTACCACGGTACAGAAGTCACGATTCGGTTCTCAGTTAAGGGAAAAACGGGGGGAAACTTCTCATAATTAATCCAAAACATTTGTTCATTCATAGTTCGCTGGTTTCTCCTCATAGCGGGGCTAGCTAGATGGTACCTTGTAGCGACTGCAGTTACCGCCACAACCATGCAATAAACCATCACAACCATGCAATTAACCGCGAAGTTTTAACAGGAAAACACATGAGGATGTCTCAGAGGAAGGAGGTGAAAGAGTCAGGAGAGCCAACTTACTGAAGCATCCGTCCTAAAACCGTTGGGAAGCCTCTTGGGTCGTTAGCCGCCGGAGTGACGGTGGATGGAATAATTCCTGGGAATAACCGGTGTAGAGTAAAGCCGACGCTGCAGTCCTGTCCTTTACCAGCTGACTGACTGTCCCTGGTGTTGTTAGTACCGTAAATATTATCACTACTACGTTGTTTCACGGCGCTAAGAGACGCCGCTCACCTGGCTTATTAACCTGATTTGTTTTGGTTGTGTTCAAAGGTCCGTGGTAAAACCCGGGATGGATCTCTGAACTGGAGTTTATTGTCTGGATTGGACTGAACTGTGTGGGGGGAAAACCGGGATGGACTATTTAATCTACTGGACTGAACTCATAGACGATCTGCAGCCGCCGGCTTCACCACCTGCTGTCCTCCCATCCCCACCCCAACCTCTCCTGCTATCCCTCCCTCCTCTTCCCAACCCAACCGGTCGAGGCAGACGGCTGCCCTCCCTGAGCCTGGTTCTGTTGCAGGTTTTTTTCCCCCTTCCCTATCATAGGGGGTTTTTGGTTCCTTCCCACCGTTGCTGATTGCTGCTCATAGGGAATCCGACAGCAATTGTGGATTGTTGGGTTTTCTGTTTCCTGTTTTCAGTTCTTTCTTACAATGTTTAGCGCTATGTGATGACATATGTTGTAAATATGCACCATGTAAATAAAACTGAATTGAATAGATGCGATTGCGTACAGAGGGGAGGGGGCACAGACGGACGAACAACTTTACTAGTGAGTATTTTGCGGACTCCAGTAAAGTCATCCATGTATCCGGAGCACAGAAATTGCCGGACCTGCCCCAGGTAGCCGGCGTCATCAGGTGACCAACCAGAGAAAATCCCCGTTTGCCAGCCCTTTGGGAGAACCATGAATAAACGGTCCGTTACATCCTGTGGTCCACTGGAAATAGTGCTGCCAACTCCTCAGTAAGGAAAGTAGCTATTGGCTGTCCTAAAAGTTGCTAAATGATGTCATCGCCTAATTTGCATATTTGGGCATTTGCATGTATTTGTAAGGAAAGCTGTAGGAGAGAGGAATGAGGTCGTTAAAGAGACAAAAGGTGATTAAAAAAACGCCCTAAATATGTTTAGAACTACAAATGAGCGTTCTTCTGTTGATTCTTGTTTTATTTTGTCATTGCAATAGGCCATCATTTCTCAAAACAACTTCAAGACTAAGGCTTTGTCTCGACCACATGTGTGTGTATTTCTTAATCCGGTTAATTAATTACATTTATGTTATTATATCAGGGCTCCTGATTGCAAACTATACGGCTGCATACACGACCTTTCTTAAGAGTGCGTAAGGTAAAATTTAACATGGGAGTGAATGATGGTCATCAGCTGATCTGGTTCCTTCCGTCACCACAGGCAGCTGCTGCGCAAGTTTCTGTGGTTGGAAATAGTTCAGTTTCTTCTACACTGACTCGGTCCATGCCCGATGTGTAAAACTGTCAATTTCACTATTTATTGCATGATGTCCCATTGAAACCCGAAGATCACCGCTGGCACCAGTTGCATTCATGCGTTCTTCGTCGCCAGGAATTTCCAGACAGTTTGTGAGACTTTGTAAAGATGGGAGAAGGTGAAAGCAGAGATTAGAAGACACAATCCTGATAAAAGGAAGCCGTTTATGCAACCATTTATGAACTGAAAAACAGAGGGGAAGTCCTTCTTACTTGGCAGTCTGCGGACACAAAACTGCAAGATTAAAGTTGACCAAAGACGACGAAAGAAGCCCAGTGGAGTCAGACAGGTTTGGACGAGACCAGGACGACCAGAAAGGAAATAGTCTTCAGAGTGGGAGTTGTTAGAGGACTTCAGATTTTAGATTTTAACCCCTCAACCCCTTCAAAATCCTGGATCTTGCTGTAAAAACAACACATTCAAGCGCTTCAGCCAACAAGTGACACGACCCCTTCACAGCAGTTTGTGTGAAATCCGACATTGTTCTGCGCGTCGAAGCTAAACGTCTCGAAGAATTCCCATTTCCTCGGTGTGAAATCGTCCGTTCGATTCCTCTAACTGGCTTATGCCTCGTCCACAGATTAGCCTTTGGTGTCTCCCCTTGTCAGCTTCGAGAGGCGTTCATGTGGCAGAGAAGGAGAATAATCTCTGTGGCAGAGTACGAATTAAATCACATGTTATGCGGCTGTAATTAGGGATTTTTTTATCTCCAGGTTCCGTCATGAATGCGGCTCTATTTTGTCGGTGTGAAATAGGGTGCTCTAAACTCCTAACTGGCTTATAACTGCTCTCCGCCGTGTCAAAGGAAAATCCTGTTTTCTGCCCTCAGAATGAATAGAAAAGATTCAGCCTCTTCAATTAATGTAATTTTCTGTCCTTTCTGCTGTGGCTCTAAATGATTCTTGTCCACCTGATACTGTGGACTGAAATCCACTGCAGGGTTTCCATCACTCTGCATAAGTTTACCTACTTTACAAGTTTATTTGACGTATAGGTTATTTGCTAATTTGTTTGGTAAATCTAAACGTGTTGTGAAAAATCTTAAGTCCCTACCTGGTAAAAGTTTCCAGAGTCAAAAGCTGCTTTAAGAAAACTGTATGTAATATAATCAAAACAAGAACAAAACATGTAGTTTGAGGATGTTGTGAAGTAGCAAGGGATCATGGGAGTTGTTGTCTTCGCCACTAATGTTGGTGAAAATCTCCTGGATTAGCCACAAGTGATGTTAGCTAACGTAATGTTAACTGCTAACTTATGTATATTTATGTTGCGTGATTATGTCAGTTAGCAATTAACATTGCGTTAGCTAATTTTACTTGTGGCTATTTGATCAGGACATTATGACATAACATGAATGTACATTATACAAGTTAGCAGTTAGCATTATGCTAGCTAACATTACTTGCAGCTAATCTATTAGAATAAAATGACAACGGGAAATACCTAAGTTGGTGGTTAGCATTACGCCAGCTATTGTTACTTGTTGCTATTTCATCAGGGTAAAATGATGTGACACAAATATACATGAGTTAGCGGTTAACATTATGCTAACTAGCATTACTTGTGGCTAATCCTTTATAATAAAATGACAACATGACACACCAAAGTTGGCAGTTAACATAACGTCAGCTAAGGTTACTTGTGGTATAACATTTAATTCTAACGAAAAAGATGCATCTAATGTTATCTAATATATAGTTAACTGCTAACTTATTTATATATATGCCACGTCATTTTTTCCGGATGATATAGCCACAAGTAACATTAGCTGATGTTATGCTAACCGCCAATTTAGGCATTTCCCGTTGTCATTTTTATTTTAATTAATTATCCCCAATAACCCCCATGTTAGCTGGCATAATGCTAACTGCTAACTTGTATAATGAAAATTCATGTTATGTCATAATGTCCGGATCAAATAGCCACAAGTAAAATAAGCTCACGCAATATTAACTGCTAACTGAAATACATACACTACATACACAGTATGACATTTAATTCTAACATTGACGTAGTTGTGGGATGCCACACATTACACCTTTAAAGTTTCAGTATTTCAGCTTTATCTTGTGTTTAATGTCTAATCAAGGTGTCGCATCAGACATGCTGCCATTTATTAATCACTTACTCTGAAGAAAACCTGAAAACATTATGATTCTGAGGCAAATTCTGCATTTACAAAGAGCATCTTTTTCTGTGGTTTTGCAAAGGGGTTAATGGATGTTTATTTACTGCAGACACTAGAGATAATTATATCCTCTGTAAGTGAAAATCACACTGAATCTAAATATGTGTGTCATATCTGTGTGCTCAGATTTTTTGGCGATTCGGCACTCGCTGCTTCAGGGCAGGTGGAAACCATGGCCCAAATCATTTATACCCACCCAGTTTAGGGGAAACTAGGCCAGTTGGACGGAAAGCAGCCCAATCTGGCATCGCTGCCAGTATTTTATCAGCCACACCGACACAGAAAGACTGGCCTCGTCCACATGAAGCTCAGTTACATCTTTGAAGGTTTAACAATCGTACAGCAATCAAAAACCGCTATTCCCCTGTTCGCAACGCAACACGAAAACAAATGTTTTTACATTAAATCCACTCTGCAGGGTTTTTACAAAACGCTCTGCTATCGACGGTGTTAAAATCTCCGCCTTTTAATCTCTGCTGTTGTCAAAGCGAAACCCTTCAACAAACGCTTCACACCGACTTCCATTTCCTCAGTGTGAAATGGGCTCTCCAGTCGTCTTAACTGGCTTACGGCCGTCCTCCTCTGTTTCAAACACAAATCCTATTTTCAGCTTTCATCGGCCGAGAACAGACGCGAGGATGTCTCTGTTTCAATAACTCATTTAGCCTCACACACTCAGCCTGTTGCTGCAGCTGCATTTGGAGACAAATCCCTTTTTCTGCTTTGCCCTCTCAGACAAAAACCACTCGTCTCATTTCCTAACGCTGCCTGTTGCTCGAGATAAAAGGCGACTTTGTGGGTGTATGTGTGTGAGGCCTTTGTGCTCGCTCTTTTCATTTTCTTTTCACCTCCTTCCTTCCTCTTTTCCTGCTTCTTTCTGCTTTCTCAAGAACGAATTTTGCTCCGTGTTGGGACAAAGTCACTGAGAACAGGTGAGCACAGCAGCATGGACAGAACTTCACATTTCTGTGAGCCACCAGGCTTTAACTATTCTTACCGGTTACCAGGACAAATACGGAAATACAGACAAACTGGCCTCTTATATAAAGTACTCACCCTCTTCAGAAGTTTTCCCTTTTATTGCTTTTCAGCATTGAAACATGGCTCATTTAATTTGCCTTTTTTGTCCGTAATTTACAAAAAAAAACTTTTTCTAGTCAAAGGAAAAACATATTTATGCAAAGTAATGTCAATTAATTGAAAATCTAAAGTGTAAAATGAGTCTTCAGCCCCTTTAAAGTAATTTAATGCATTCAGTTGGTGTTAGAAGTCACACAGTTAATAAAATAAAGATCATCTGAGTGCAGTGAATGTGAGACTAGTTAGGGAGGCCACCAAGACACCCATGACTCCTCTGAAGGAGTTACAAACTTCAGCGATTGAAATGAGAGAGACTGTTCATGCAACAACTGCTGTCTGTTCTTCACCAGACGACATGTGAGAGAGACTGAAGTCAACTGGAAGAAGGTTCTTTGCTCTCATGACACTAAACTGGAGCTTTTTGTCTATTAGACAATGTAGTATGTATGGCAGACATCAAACACATCATCACAAACACACAATCCCCACCATGAAGCACGGTGGTGGAAGCAACATGATGTAAAGCATGGTGGTGGCATCATCATAATGTGAAGCATGGTGGTGGCAGCATCATGATGTGAAGCATGGTGGTGGCAGCATCATGATGTTCAGTATGATGGTGGCAGCATCATGATGTGAAGCATGATGGTGGCAGCATCATGATGTGAAGCATGGTGGTGGCAGCATCATGATGTTCAGTATGATGGTGGCGGCATCATGATGTGAAGCACGGTGGTGGCAGCATCATGATTTGAAGCATGGTGGTGGCAGCATCATGATTTGAAGCACGGTGGTGGCGGCATCATGATGTGAAGCATGGTGGTGGCAGCATCATGATGTGAAGCATGGTGGTGGCAGCATCATGACGTGAAGCATGGTGGTGGCAGCATCATGATGGGAAGCATGGTGGTGGCAGCATCATGATTTGAAGCACGGTGGTGGCAGCATCATGATGTGAAGCACGGTGGTGGCAGCATCATGATGTGTGGATGCTTCTTGACAGCATGTGAGCTTAGTCAGGTAAGTGAGGATAAGTTCCTAATATATGCTAAAGAATTAAATAAACCCGCCTCAAACATGAGATCAACAAGGATGATGTTTGTTAGTTGACTCTATTTGGGAAAACATGTCGCAATATTTAAACATAATTTCTAAGAACTTTGGGCTTTTAATTTTCTGTATTTCTGCAATAATGAGGTTTGTGGCATTAGAAACAAGCTTTAAACACCACACTGACGTATTACTCTATACTCGTCCTGTAGTTCTGTCGTCATGTGGTGCAATACAAAGCCTTCATCATGAAAGATATAATATAAAATGTATAAAAACTCTCAAAAGCAGCTCTTGGAAAATGAACATCACAGGCACCCATACTTCACTCCTGACTTTTAATCAGTGTGTTTTAGCTGCTGCTGTACTCACATGATCAGGATTCAAACTGGACAGATGTTGCACTGAGACTTTGCTGCCTCACATCAGGGTCTGAAAGAAGAAAATAATGTGCTTTAATAGCAGTTTGGAGACACTAAAATGACCTGTGAGACTCTGCATCTACACGACCTCATGTGCTCTTTGCTTTGTTTACTGTGTATATATGTATACATGTGTGTGTATCTGTGTAGACGTATAAACCAGTGTGTATGTATGTTTAAGTGTGCCGTGTGAATGAAGAGTCTCTCTGTAAGTGGATGCAGCTGAAGCAGGTAATTAACCAGGAGGCTCGTCTGCATCGCTCAGTGCTGCAGAGATGGAGGGATGAGGAGGAGAGAATACGAAGAGTGAGAGAACGAGGAAATAAAGAAGGAAGACAGAAAAACAGAAAGTAACAGGTACACAGAAGTGGAAAAGGAAAAGGTAAAAAGAGGGAAGGAATGATGGAAGGAACTGAAGAATGAAGAGAAATGAAGGAGAAGAAGAGTAAGAGTTAAAGGAAGAAAGAAAGAGAGAAAGAAGGAAAGAAGGAAGGAAAGAAAGAAATATCTAAAGAAAGAAAGATCTAAAGAGAGAAAGAAGGAAAGAAAAATAAGAAAGAAAGAAAAGATCTAAAGAAAGGAAGAAGGAAGGAAGGAAGGAAGGAAGGAAGGAAGGACGGAAGGAATAAAGAAAGAAAGAAAGAAAAAGAAAGAAAAAACAGGAAAGAAAGAAAGAAAGAAAGAAGAAAGGAAGGATGGAAGGAAGGAAGGAAGGAAGGAAGGAAAGAAGGAAGGAAGGAATAAAGAAAGAAAGAAAAAAGAAAGGAAGGAAGGATGGAAGGGAGGAAGGAAGGAAGGAAGGAAAGAAAGAAGGAAAAAAGAAAGAAAGAAAAAGAAAGAAAAAACAGGAAAGAAAGAAAGAAAGAAGGAAGGAAGGATGGAAGGATGGAAGGAAGGAAGGAAGAAAGGAAGGAAAGAAGGAAGAAAGAAAGAAAGAAAGAAAGAAAGAAAGAAAGAAAGAAGGAAGGATGGAAGGAAGAAAGGAAGGAAGGAAGGAAGGAAAGAAGGAAGAAAGAAAGAAAGAAAGAAAGAAAAAAGGAAAAAAGGAGAAACTAATTGAAAACAAATAAAAAGGCTGAAAGGAAAAAGAAGGAAGGAAGGATGGAAGGGAGGAAGGAAGGAGGACTCAGAGCCAGAAGAAAGACCAAACCCAGACGTAGTGAGGATCTGGTCTCTGGTTCGTTCTGTTTGTGGTGTTTTTTCCAGCTGATAGAATCTCCCTGTCAGTTTTCCCACATCAGCTGCTCGTTTCCAATCACGGCTCCATTACGCTCATTAAACAGTCGGACTGGATTCAACACAATCAGGCCTCATTCACTGAAACCCATCCATCACTGATCCAATCAGGGCAGCACATGTTGGGGAGTTTACTCAGCTCACTGTCTCTGCTGCTTTCCCCCCATTACCGCTTTATCTTTCCGTCAGAAAACACTGTTAGGGTCGCGCCACGGTTTCCCACAGTCTGAGCTTCACACTCGTTGACATCATTGGATTCTCATCTGCTTTCCTGCACGTTCTGTTCACGCCAGGAAGTGAAACCACGTCGCTGCGTCCACGAAGGCGTCGCTCGCACCAGCACGGACGCATGAAATATTAAGCAGCTCCTGATGTGATAAAAGCTCACGAGGAGCTGGAGCTGGAGCTGGCGTTTGATTCGAGCTGCAGGGTGGAGCAGGCGGGTGGAGTTTACTGGCTGACTTTAGATCAGTGGTTCTCAACTGGTCCAGCCTCAGGATCCACTATGTCTCTATTAATAACAGTCGGGACCCAGATTGTTGAAGTTTGCTGTTCCTGTTAACAAATTAAGGTGTATTTGGGTGTAGTTTGAATGTATTTTGATACAGTTTGGGAAAATTTTGGCTTATTTATTTTGTTCATTTTGGTATATTTGAACGCTTTGGCCAAGTTTTTGGGCATATTTTGGCCCATTTTGACCGATTCTGAGCACATTTTGGTTCATTTTTGGGACGTTTTACCAAATCTAGAGGTTAATAATGGGCAACTACTGATGTCACCTCCACTAAATATCCTGCTATTGAAAGCAAACTGTGTCATAAGAAACACATCCGTCAAAATAAAAGACTCTATACTATTGCTGTTTTGGAGGGGGGGCATGCTTCTGCGACCCTCTAAAAATGGCTTTGCGACCCACTTTTGGGTCCCGACCCACCAGTTGAGAACCACCGCTCTAGAGTATAAAAGCTGCAAAAGTGAAATGAATTCATTAAAATAGCAGAAAACGTGCTGACAGCCCACTGCACGGAATAATAGCAGCATAAGTAACATATAAGAAGCAAATTGCAGGATATTTTCTGTATTTTATTGGTGATTATATAGTAAAAAGACTAGAAAATGATTCTTAACCCTAACTTTAGTATATTTATTACAGCCATGCAAAGTTTTACCTTCATATCATCATATACTAGCCATGATTGTGGGTTTTGAAAAAAAATTTGGCTTATTTTTTGCTCATTTTGGTATATTTGGACACTTTTGCCAAGTTTTGGGCATATTTTGGCCCATTTTGACAGATTCTGAGCATGTTTTGGTTCATTTTCGACACGTTTTAGCACAAATTTCTCCAATAACAGTCAAATCTAGAGGTTAATAGTGGGCAACTACTGGTGTCACCACCACTAAATATCCTGCTACTGAAAGCAAACTGTCATAAGAAACACATCTTTTAAAATAAAAGACTTCATACCACTACTTTTTGCTTCTGCGACCCTCTAAAAATGGCTTTGCGACCCACTTTTGGGTCCCGACCCACCAGTTGAGAACCACTGCTTTAGATGGTCTCTGTTTTCACACTCGAACACGCTTGTTTGACTTTCCATGCGGCTGTAATAGCTTCCACCTGCCGCCTCTGTTTCCAGCAGGTCCGTCATCAGACTTGTTAAAATCAAGTGAGACCAGATCTGCTGCTTTTTCCGTCCTCTGTCTCTTTACCGTCACACTGCATGTCGAATCTTTCCTCAGGTTACATCTGCATTTAAACATTTATTCCTCTTCGGCCTTTAATCCTCCACATATTTAAACTTTCTCTGCGTTAAAAGACGCTAAACATTCTGGATGTCCTGGTCTTGTTTTTTATTCCCCCTGATCTCAGTCATTTAATATTTATGATGTCGTTTTCAGAAATAATACACGCCTCAAGTACATTAAAGCTTTCAAATCAAGTGTATCCCCTTGATCAGTAAATATTTCTGTAATGAATGAATAAATAAAAAACTGCAGTTCTGCCTCCAGTCTGTTCCTTTATGTTGAGCAATGTTGCCGCAAAGCCCCAGTAGGACAATGTCTTAAATGCATGAGCTCTGGTTGGAGGTCATTAACCACCACAGAAGGCTTTGTCATGGTGCCCGTTGCTAGCTAAACTCCCACAATGCTCTCTGCTTGCTAACATGTACTGCTTGTAGTCTGAGTGGTGCCTCATCTGGTCTCTTAAACAGTAATGAACAAAGCACTGGTAACTTGGTCGTAGACAGGCTATACGAGTAGATTCTAGTCAGAGGTCATTAATCGTCACTCTGTCATGGTGCCCGTTGCTAGCTAAACCCCCATAATGCTCTCTGTTTGCCAACATGAACTGCCTGTAGTCTGAGTGACGCCTCCTCTGGTCTCTACAGCATTAAACAATACGAGGCTCCACCTGGTGGAACAACCAGGTACTACAGCTCATGTACAATACATTTTCTGACATGCTTGTCTTTGCTCTTCTGCCTTATCCCTTCATATTTTTTGAATTGCTTAAATTATGAGGAGAAATTAATCATCAAACAGTTAATAATTACATCCCTGGTACTTTCATTGTTATGAAATGTTGAAACCCAGAAAAATCTGTATTTCATTAATTGTAATTGTGCCGTTAGCTATAGTAGCTGTATGAGTAGTCGACTCATTTACAGTTAACATTACATTAGCTAATGTTAGATGTGGCTTTTTCATTAGAATTAAATGTAATACTGTGTATATACGTAAGTTAGCAATTAATGTTGCATTAGCTAATTTTAGATGTAATGTTAGATAACATTAGATGCATCTTTTTCATTTGAATTAAATGTCATACCACAAGTAACATTAGCTGACATTATGTTAACCGCCAACTTAGGTGTTTCACGTTGTCGTTTTATTCTAAAGGATAAGCCACGAGTAATGCTAGCTAGCATAATGTTAACTGTTAGCTTATGTATATTTATGTCACATCATTTTACCCTGATGAAATAGCCACAAGTAACATTAGCTGACGTAATGCTAACCACCAACTTAGGTATTTCACGTTGTCATTTTATTCTCATAGACTAGCTGCAAGTAATGTTAGCTAGCATAATGCTAACTGCTAACTTGTATAATGAGTGACGCCTCCTCTGGTCTCTACAGTATTAAACAGTAAGAGGCTCCACCTGGTGGAACAACCAGGTACTACAGCTGATCTACAAGACATTTACTGACATGCAAATAGAGAATATATGTTTTCTCCATCTTTAGGAGCTGGTGGAGCAACAGTACATCCAACCATTAGGGACTTTTTCCTCAATGCATTGCTGTTCATTCAGTTGTTGACAAACTGGATTAGTTTTAATAACTTTAATGTAATTGAAGGGTGCATTTTCTAACGGTATCAGCCTTCTAAACTTATGGTTTAAACTTCTTTCCTCTCCCATGAGTCATGATTGGAGGCTTAGTTATGCTCCACCTGCAGCAGCGACACCAGCAGACACACTATTAATCATCTAATGAAGGTACAAATAATAATACATCAGTGAGAAGAGAAGAGTTGGACTGTTACTGTAGTGAACGAGGAAGAAACTGGTTCTGGACTCACGTTACAGACCTGAGGAGGAGCCAGGAGCCTGAACCACTGGGACCAGTCTGGTTCTAGAGGAGCTACTGGGAGGAGTCCATTAAGGGGCTTCATTCCTGCAGAGACGAACACTGAAGGTCTGGGAAGCAGGCATCTAAGATCTAAGGAAAAAAGAAAAATCAAAACAGATATAAATATAAAAATACACACATGCCATTAATAACATCTTTATACATGGTAATTAATAGATTATATTTTTACATATTGATTAAAATGATTTTATGGTGTTTATGTCTTTGTTCAGTTCTGGTTCTGCTGCTTTGATTATATGTTTTTATTATAAAACACCTTATAACTTATATAAGATTAATACATACATACATATGATTGCTCTTTTTCTCAGACATATACGAAAATAAACCTTTTTAGAAATTATTTAATATGTGTATTTATTTATTTTTTCCGCCAGGACAAGATTCAATTTAAAAGATATTTTATTATTATTATTTTTTTTTTTTTAACTTGTCCTGGCCAAGAAAGGCAGCAGCACTTACCAGGTATTTAATTATAATTAAGATTTCAAATACATACACTTCTAGTTTTTGTTTTTCTCCTCATAATATTTATTAGAATTTAGATCTTCTGTTGACCTATTTACTATCTCACTGAGGGGTGAAGATTAAAACTGGACACTCCTAATGAAGCTTATTATTGCTTTCATCATGTATTTGTATTTAAATGTGTTTAAATGCAGCTGCCTGCGTTGAGGTGCTGCTACACGGTTGTCATTGGACTGCAGGTGAAACTGCTGCTGCAGTAAACTGTGTTCTGGTCTCAGGAGGGAAGCAGCAGCATAAAGACGCCAGATGCTCCAGAGTCAGACAGGTGAGAAAGTGAGACAGGTGAGCAACGACGGAAACGTGAAGTGTGAGTGAGCAGATGGCGACTGGAGGCAGATTCATGTTGCAGGATCACAATGACTGCTCAGGTTTACTGGGAGTGTGTGAGAGCAGGTTTTAGTGGGCTTGTGAGGTCATTTTGCTGCTTTAAAACCACCCCAGTGAGGACTCCTGGGCTTCTTCACAGGGCTGATGGAGGGTTCAGGTTCTGGTTCTGGTTACTGGTGATGGTTAAGGTTAAAGTTTACAGGTTACAGTCAAGAACCCGCATCTACCACCGAACACAGAACACTTAGGGCAGAAAATCTATTCACTGAAGTACTAAAACGCACTAAAAACTTATAGTGAGGTAATAAAAAACTTGGAAAAAAAATACACAGAATGGAAAAGTGTTTTGGAAAATGGAATGTGATAAAAGTTTCTAGTGTATAAAATGTAGTGTGCGGAAACTGAAAAATATAATGTACAAAATATGCAGAGAGCAAAAATGTAAAAAATTAAAACATATAAAATGAAAAAAATATAGTGTGCAAAAGTGTAAAATAAATACAAAATTGTGAAAATTTTAAATATATGCCATGTAAAAATTACACAGTGTGCAAAAGTGTAAAAAAGTAACGGAAAAAATATACGACTTATAAAAATGTAAAAAGTAAAAGATATTTCGTAAAAAATAGTGTATATATAAAAAAATAGAGAGCAAAAATGTAAAAAAAAGAAAAGAAATATATATATTTTTTCCAGTGAATATTTTGAATATTCTAGCCTAGCTCACGTTAGCTACCTGACAAATGATCCATACCACCAGCTAGTAAAATAGCACAATAGCTAACCAACAGCAAAAATAAAAGCAGATGAGTCTAAGAGGCTAACGTAGCTAGCTCTATGTTAAGCTAATAGCATTAGGTCATATTTGTTTGCTGCAGTGTTACCTAGCTAGCTTGGAATCTGTAGGTTAAGCATACCTGGTGATTTGTCATTATTTCTATGACAGTCATTTAAATATCACTGATAATAAGCTAACAACTTTAGGACACATTAGCTTACGATAGCACTAGCTAGCTAGCTTGAATTCTTAGCAAGTGTAAGCTAAGCATAGGCCTATATGGTGATTTGACATTATTCCTATCCCAGTAATTTAAATATTAATGATAATAACATAAAGCTAATAATGTTAAACCATATTAGCTTGCTGTAGCATTAGCTAACTAGCTTGAATTCTTTGCTAGGCCTACTTACTTTGAGTAGGCTAAGCATTCTGGATATCCGACATTATTCTTATGCCAGTAATTTAAATATCAACAAAAATAAGCTAATAACTTTAGGCCACATTAGCGTACTATAGCATTAGTAAGGTAGCTTGAATTCTTAACAAGTGCAAGCTAAGCATTTATGGTGATTGGACATTATTCTTATCCCAGTAATTCAAATGTTAATGATAATAACATAAAGCTAATAAGTTTAGACCATATTAACTTGCTGTAGCATTAGCTAACTAGCTTGAATTCTTCACTGGTGTAGGCTAAATGTACCTGGTTATTTGACATTATTCTTACACCAGTAATTCAAACATCAATGATAGCAACATAAAGCTAATAATGTTAAACCATATTAGCTTGCTGTAGCATTAGCTAACTAGCTGGAAGTCTTTGCTAGTGTAGGCCAAGTGTTCCTGGTTATGTGACATTATTCTTAAGCAGCAATTTAAATATCAGTGCTACTAAGCTAATAACTTTAGGCCACATTAGCTTACTATAGCACTAGCTAGCTAGCTTGAATTCTTAGCAAGTGTAAGCTAAGCATAGGCCTATATGGTGCTTTGACATTAGTCCTATCCCAGTAATTTAAATATCAATGATAGTAACATAAAGCTAATAATGTTAAACCATATTAACCTGCTGTAGCATTAGCTAACTAGCTTGAATTCTTCACTGGTGTAGGCTAAATGTTCCTGGTTATTTGACATTATTCCTATACCAGTAATTCAAACATCAATGATAGCAACATAAAGCTAATAATGTTAGACCATATTAGCTTGCTGTAGCATTAGCTAACTAGCTGGAATTCTTTGCTAGAGTAGGCCAAGTGTTCCTGGTTATGTGACATTATTCTTAAGCCAGCAATTTAAATATCAGTGACAATAAGCTAATAACTTTAGGCTATATTAGCTTGCTATAGCATTAGCTAGCTAGATTTCATTTTTCGCTAGAGTATGCTAAGCATTCCTGGTGATCTGACATTATTTTTTATTCATGCCAGTATTTTATAATAGTTATAAAGTTATTATTGTTCTATTCAGATTTTTCCTTGATCCATGAATTATGAATAGTTTTCTAAATAATGAAAACAATCCTTTCTATGTGTGTTAGCTTCTTTTATTCTACACTTTTTATTCTTTTAGCTTACTTATTTTTATTTTTATTAATGTAATCTGCTTATATCTTATTGTGATTCTATTAAGCACTGCATTTATTCTCATGTTATTGTCATTTTTCCTGAAATATTTACAATATTTTGAAGAAAAACTGCTTTTAAAGGAGGCATCTCCCTGTGGTTTACTGTGAATCATTACATTAAGTGTGAAGACGTGGTTTAAGGTTTGCCTGGGTACAGTTTCAGTGTTTCTGTACACCGAGGCTGACAATCAGCTGCCTCACATCATCTCCAGGTCTTTATCTCCATCTGCTGGTCTGAACCTGAGACACCGACCTGCTGCAGCCGAGTTTAAACCACCGACTCTGCTTCCTCTGAGGCATCGGTTCACATTTAATTAACTTACAACAACTGGAATTTAATTTTAAATCAACTAACAGAGAAAGATGACCTTAAATTACACATCATTAAGCCGATGCAACATTATTATGTCAACGCAACTCGTAAAACAATGTTTGCCACTTAAAAGGTTTGTCTAAATCAGTAAATCAGAGTTTTCATCTTGCAGCTGTGCATTTAATTGGTTGTGGGAATAGAATTTATTGAGGCATTTTAACAGTTTTACTCCGGCTCTGTCTGACAGATGTAAACAAAAGTCTGAATAAATCTAAAAATAAAATAAAATAATTAAGAGTAATGTGTAGGAAGCTGAAAACATGGAACGTTTCACATTTCTGCATGAAAATCAATAAATATTTAAAAACATTTAATATCTTCTGAACATTTAAAATACTCTAAAAAATACTAGTTTTTTCTACATGAATAAAAATCAATGCTAAATTAAGATTTTCTATTCAATATCCATGTTTTTCTACATATAAAGTCGCCCTGTGCAGTATTGTTATTTCTTGCACTGAAAAAATATTACACTTCACCCTTTGCTGCTGGGATCAATTAAGGATTCTTTTATCTTACAATATCTATCTATCTATCTATCTATCTATCTATCTATCTATCTGTCTGTCTGTCTGTCTGTCTGTCTGTCTGTCTGTCTGTCTGTCTGTCTGTCTGTCTGTCTGTCTGTCTGTCTATCTATCTATCTATCTATCTATCTATCTATATGTATAAGCTGTAAAGTACAATAACATGGAAATTATAAAAAAGTATAAAAGTAAATGCACTTAGTTACATTCTATTATTATTATTATTATTATATTATCATTATTATTATTATTATTATATTATTATTATTATTATACTATTATTATTAATATTACTATTATTATTATATCATTATATTATTATTATTATTATTACTATTAATATTATCTTTATATTATTATTATCATTATATTATTATTAATATTATTATTATTATATTATTATTATTAATATTATTGTTATTACTATTATTATTATTATTACTATTATTATTATCATTATATTATTATTATCATTTTATTATTATTATTATTAATATTATTGTTATTACTATTATTATTATTATTACTATTATCATCATTATATTATTATTATCAATATATTATTATTATTATTATTATATTGTTATTATTATTATTATTAATATTATTGTTATCACTATTTTTATTATTATTACTATTATTACTATCATTATATTATTATTATTATTACTGTGAGTGTTTGTGTGCGAATCATAGAAACAGAGGAAATTGAAAATGTGAGGTTGTGTCTTGACCAAGATTTCACAATCACACACACACACACACACACACACACACACACACACACACACACACAGAGTGCTCGGTCCGTGCTGCAGGCGCTGCACTACTAGCCTACTTTAGGACAGGTCAGTTCTCTAAAAGCGTCCAGCCACCGTGAAATTCATATTATTCCCATAGAGGACACACACACACTCACACACACACACACACACACACACACACACACACACTACATCACCACATATCGACTACATACACCTAACATGACTGTATATATGGACTGAACCTCTCAGAATGATGCTACATATGAAGATCTTCATGTTTTCATATCACTGAGGTTTAAATGTGTGAACTGCATCCTACTTTCTGTGTATTTAATCAACAAAAATGCATCATACAGGATCTTAAACGTTGCATTTAGAAGAATCGTGTCTAGAAGATTATCCTAAAATGATCCTTTCATCATCTATAACTTGTTCTGACCAACCACCTATTACACATGATGATATGAGTCTCAAAAGTTTACCCAGAATGCACTTTTTAAAGTTTCCTCTGGTGAATTATCAGAAAACAGAAACACATCCAGGGAACCAATGATTGTTTCTATGACTCTATGTCATTAAACTTCTTTTTGAACTATGATACATCCCATAATACTGATGCTCAAAGTCGATTATAGAGAAAATGAACACAAACCAGATTTAGTGTTAGACTGTGACTCCTGGAGTGGATCTAAAACTGATTCTACTTCACTACCTCAAGGGTCTGTAACTCAGAAAACATTCAGAGTATGAAGGTAAAAGTTTGCTGCATTAAATAAAGTTACTGTAGATGAAGAACTAATTGAATCTGAGGAGGTCAGGAGGGAAGTTTTGAAAGATTTGATTGATTTTATATCAAATATTAGATGAATTTATGCAGAAAAAATGTGAATATTCTAAAATATTTGCTGAGTTAAGAAGATAAAAGGTGAACCAGAGGTGGAACATTAATTATATAATAGTATTAACCACATGTTGTTGTTCTACTTGACTGCTGACTGCTGCAGGACAGAAGCTGATCACCGATCAGTCCGTCCAGGAAACAACGTCAGCGTGCCATTACGCACCGGGAGAGCGCGCGGAGCCCCCGGAGAGGAAGAGGAGGATGACGGTAACGGAGGTGAGGATGAGGATGAGGAGCGCGCGAAGCCGTTTCTGGAGGATTTAACTCTCGGTGGAAGATGGATTTAACGGAGGGCGGCGGTTCGTCCTGAGCCAGACAGACAGACAGACGGACAGACGGACGGATGGGGGACCGACACCGGCGGAGACTCGGGAGCCTCACGGTGAAGTCCCGGGTCTCCAAGGAGACCAAGCTCCGGCTGCGGGTCATCTTCCTGGATGACAGCGAGCGCACGTTCGAGGTGGAGGTGAGTTCTAGCAGGAAACAGTCTGAATAAATCCGAAGGACGGCATTTATCCGCGGTGCGCATGGATGTGGCGCACGGTGCGTTTAAAACCAAACATCCCGCATTTATCTGCCTTGTTTTCTGATGTTTTTGTGCGTAAATTTCATAATTTTAGTCCTTTTTTTGTCGTATTTTCATTTTCTCTTTCCTGAAAAACAAAGAAAAGGCTAAAAATCACACCGTGGATTTTTTAGGATCCAGTTCAGGCCAATATTTAAATTAAACTGTAGCCGTCATCTGCCAGCGTCAGACTGAACATTTATGTCACTTCATACATGGTAGTTCTGTTTTATTTATCACTTTAAAACCTTGATGCTTTGGAAATACTGTTACCATCTTAATTAAGAGAATAAAGTGCTTTTACCAAACCTGAACTGAGTCTTACAAGCTGACAGAGCAGATGTACACTGTAAAAAACTTAATTTATCAGGGTTGAATCAACTTATTTTTTGGTTACCTTCATATAAGATAGATTATTTTATCACAACACTAATAAAAGGAATAAATGTTGAATATCCTGCCAGCACCAGGTGTTTTTCCATGATATTAATCCTTCAAATATCACCTTTAAATGCCTTAAATGGAACTTTAAATGTGCAGATCTATGCGTCCCTCTCCACACTCGCTGCAGCTCAGCACGCCAGCTCACCCACACCTCTGTAAAGCTGCAGCGTCGCAAGTCGTGACGTTTAGGTGATTCAGCCGGTGATGGTTCTGCAGAAGAACGACACAGAGAGTCTTTAAAACGCTGCAGTTTAGAGGTAGAAATCCTCCGTTATGGTGGTAACGGATCATTAAGATGTATAAAAACCACCACATGAACATGCTGTCGAGGTAAATACTGGATATTCCTGACCAGTTAATCTATTGTCAACATAATATATCGATTATTTACTCGTCATTATTAGAAAACAGCACATTGGAGCCTATAGAGAAATAAGACTGCCTTCACTGAGCAGCTTTAAATATATTATTTTACCAGATTTATCAAAAATATTCAGGTTAAAACCCCCAAAATTCACCACTTCAGGCGTCTCTCATGTTAAATTGTGCTCATTTTCTTTGTTTTACATGAAAACAAACTGAATATCTTTAGATTTAAGTCTGTTGCTCAAACAAAACAAGCGATTGCAAGACGCTTTTGTCGCCACAACAGCCCAAATTATTCATCGACCAATCAAATAATCTATGCGTAGATCATCCAGGACAGCGTGTGGTTTGTTCTTTATCTCATTCCAGTCACAGAATTTCGATTTGTCCAATAAAACAAAAAGCCAAAAGACACTCAGGAAGCAAACTTTGCTGGATACTGAACAACCTTCCAGCTAACAGTTTGTGTTTACGGTTCGTCTTCCAGGCTTTGTTTCCTGACCAAGAAGAGTTTAGTCGTCTCTTAGCAACACAAGATCGATCAGTGATGAACGTTACGATGCATTTTAGCTGCAAAAACGAGCAGTTACCAGCGTCGTACTTGTTGCAGGACGTTAAATGAACGAACTGGTCTGCAGATGTGAGTAAACAGCTGCATCTCTGCTGTCTATGAACGGCCATGTGCTCGACTATCCAGGTCAGGAGACTCAACATGGGGACGCCGCCTTCGAGGCAGTAACGCAATCTAAAGAAAGACTTTCAGTGTGTGTGTGTGAGTGTGTGTGTGTGTTTTGCAGTATTGTGTTAGCAAAGCAGCTCCATTTTCGGCTTCCCAGCAGCCTCCGGGACACGAGTAGCATCTTTACAAGACGAGGCAACAGAGACGAAGGAGCACAGAGAGGGAAAGGATGGGCGAGGGCAAAAATAAACTGTGATAAATATAGTTTATCTGGCAAACAGGAGGTTAAAGAGGGAGTCTGTGGCTAAAGCTTATAGCAGGAGGTGCTGAGGCGTTAAGCGTGGTGTAGACCTTGGAAGTGAGAAGGGACTTTTTATGCTGGACCAGACCCCCAAAGGGCTGCTTGGTTTAAGGGATCATGGTTGGATGAAGGCCACCAAGGAAGCATCATTGTTGGTATTATGATACTTTCTGGTAAATCCTTGAAGCATTAGAGATACGTAAACCTCTACTTTCATGGTAAAGCCTCACCTCCAACCCAGAGTTAATGGCCCACTGGTTTCCGGCGGACAACCCCAACCCCAGACTTGGACTCTGAACCTGGCAGCAAACCGCCTTACTGAGGGTCACACATTGATAAAGCCAATCAAACAGCCAGAAGGTGAAGCTCTCGATTTACCAGTAGGCCCATGGTCCAATCCTTACCCTTGAGCTCTGGGTGGAATACAAGTAGCTAAAATGAGTTTCCTCCACTGGATGGCTCCAAACGATCCAGTTGAGGTGGTTCAACATCTAACTCGGATCCTCCTGGGCGACTTCCACTGGAGGTTTTTGGAGCAGTTTGGAGGGTGAACCAAGAACTCTCTACAGGGATTACATATCTCATCCGGCCTGAAACACCACAGGATCCTCCAGTAGAAGCTGCAAAACTTTACTGGGGAGAGGGACGTATGAGGAGACCAACTTGCTCTGCTGCTTCGACCAAACTCTGGTTAAGAAAATGGACAATTAATCCAGTCGAAAAACTCAGAGAACTCGTTACATATTCCACACATGGATTCCACTGGCCTCACGGTGAAATCACTAAGCATGGACATTAATTAAGGGTTGCATGTCCACAGCAGGGTTGGTATACTCTTGAGGACTTAGGCAGCCAATTAAACAGGTTTCTTTATTCTATCAGAAAGTAGCAGGCCCGAATTTTGGACAACGCTACAGGTACAGTAGTGCTCATGCTCAGAATATGTATAAACAAAGTCCTCCTAACTGACCCATACATCCATTTTCTTCTACTTATGAGGGTTGGGTTGCGTTGGCCTCTCCATAGCAACATTTCCTACTTCCTAGAGGATCCCAAGGTGGTCCCAGGCCAGATGAGATATCTAATCCTTCCAGAGAGTTCTGGGTCTACCTTCCCCAGCTGGATATACCCAGAAAACCTCTAAAGGAAGTCGCCCAGGAGGCATCCTGATCACATGTTGAGTCTTTCAACTGGATCTTTCCAATACGAAGTAGAAGCAACTCTACTCTGAGCTCCCTCTGGGTATCCAATCTCTAAATTCTGCCACCCTATGGAGGAAACCTATTTCCTATGTTTTAGTCTCTACTCAGAACATATTTTCTTATATAACACTGAAAACTAATAACAAAATTACATACACTGCCCAATGTGAAGCAGTTCCTAAGTTATAAACAACCACGATAAACAAAATTATGTTTCCGTACAACTAAACCGCTTTCTTAGTCATCATATTCTCTGTCTGATTACATTTGGGTCCGTGTACGTCGCGGCCATTCGTTTTCTTATTTTCAGATTTCAAAAATAAAAACGAAAAATAAACCGTTTACCATTTTTTTTAGTGATAATACAAAATGAAAAATGGAAAACGGGCCCTAATTCATTATCCATTATCCGTTATCCGATTTAATTAGATGTGTTTGTAAATGGAAATTAAAATTAAAATACACCCGTGGAAAACTTATTTCTCTATTTCCTGGTGGTTTTGGCTCCGTGACCCGTCTGACTTCTGAAGAGGAGCTAGCGATTTAGTGCTAAATCGCTACTTTGCTTTCTGGCAAAGCTAAAGTAACAGAAAACCTCCAAACCTCCCCAAAAACGTCCCGAAAAGCAGCAGAGCGCTAGCGATTTAGCACTAGCGGCAGAGCTAGCGGCACCTCAAGGTCCCTCCAAAGGGACAAATAAACCCCACGCTGGTGAAAAGTCCACTGTGAAATAGTGAACAATGTGAGCCAAGCAACGTTTGGACCCCACAGTGGGTCTTCATCAGGCCACGGCACACAGCAAGGTCTGCTAACAGTGAGCTAACACTGGAGCTTTAGATACCAGATCCTTCCTCATCAGAAGTCAGACGGGTCACGGAGCCAAAACCAACAGGAAGTAGAGAAATAAGTTTTCCACGGGTGTATTTTAATTTTAATTTCCATTTACAAACACATCTCATTAAATCGGATAACAGATAATGGATAATGAATTAGGGCCCATTTTCCATTTTTCATTTTGTATTATCACTGAAAAAAAGGGAAATGGTTTATTTTTCGTTTTTATTTTGAAATCTCAAAATAAGAAAACGAACGGCCGTGACACGATTCCCATTTATTTTACTGCATCAGTGTTGCAGGAACCCAGAAAATGGAGGAGTCACTTCCAACTTGTAGTGAAAGAGTCGTACTTCAACTGAAACTATGACGGTTTTCTTAACCCTGACTAAGTGGTTTTGGTGCCTGACCTCAACCAAGCTTCTAACATGTCAACGTGTCAAACAAACCATGATACTTTCCTTAACTGAACCAGAAAGTGAAAGTAAACAACTTCAGCTGTCACGCCCTCCACCTCTGCTGCCTGAGTGGCAGTCTCCTTTCCCCTTCTTTTCCCTCTTCCCCTTTCCCTCTCTCTCTTGCAGGTGGGCGTGAGCAAGGTGTGGGCAGCGAGGAGCACGGCAGGTGCAGCCACTTGGAATCAGCGGAGGAGGCACGCGTGTGATTGGATGATCAGCTCTCACTCTCCCGGTTATAACCACGCTCCACATGCTCCTCGATGCCAGACCGTCGTTTTGCCTCAGTCAGTTGCCAACCTCTGCTCTCGTTCTGTCTGCTCCGTTTGCTCTGCACCCTCGCTATTGCTAACGCTATTCCCTCTCCGCTTCCAGTTGGTTCCCCGTCTGCCGTCCACGTGTGCCTCCTCCGGTTCAGCTCAACCACTGCCTCCACTCCGCCAGTAACCCAGCCACCGCCAGGATTCCAGTCGTGGATCGCCACCCCCACTCCCGGACCTCAGCTCACCACCCAGCCTGCCTGCCTGCCTGCCTGCCTTCGCTCCCACCTGCTCCGCTCACCTGCTCCGTCGTGCCCCCCTCTCCGTTCAGGTTCAGTAGCATTAGCATTAGCATTAGCGTTAGTCCGTCTGGCTCCATTTCCCAGTGTCTTGGTTGCTATCAGCTCATAGGTTTTCGTAGCTCGCTTTTTGTTTGTATCAGCTCGTTGGTTTTCGTAGCTCGCTTTCTGTTACCTGTTCGTTTTTCAGCTCGCCTTTTGCAGCTCGCTTTCTGTTGTTACTTTTAGTTCGTTTTCAGCACTCGCTCGCTTTTAGTTTCGGTTTTGGTTTATTAGTTTGGTTTCCTGCTGTGCAGTGATTTTCTGTTTCCGTTGTTGTAATAAACATTGTTATTTTGTATATCTGTGTGCCGTGTTTCTTTGCCTGCGCCTGAGTCTCTGCACCGTTCGTAACAGTACGGTCTGGCAAACATGAGCTCAGCAGGCAACGAGACCGGCACTAGTCCTGCCCTTAGTGAGATAGACCTGCAGCAAGCCATAGCTCACCAGGGCGTAGTGATAGGGCAGCATGACTCTTTGCTACAGAGTCTTGTGGAGAGTAACCGCGCGCTGATAAATCAGGTCTCCCAGCTCACGGGGAGGATTAGCACGCTAGCTGCCCATTCGGCTCCTGCTGCCGTTACGTCTATGGCCGCACCCGTTAGCAGTGATCCAGCTAATGCTAGTTCCACGGCCAGCGGTTCAACTCGTGAACCGCATGTGCCCGTTCCTGAACGCTATGACGGCGACATTGGTTCCTGCCAGTCTTTTTTGACTCAGGTTTCGTTAGTCTTTGACTTACAGCCTCACTCTTACGCCGCAGATAGGGCCAGAGTAGCGTTTCTGGTTAGCCTCTTGTCAGGCCGAGCGAGAGAGTGGGGTACTGCGGTGTGGGAACGCCAGGAGGCGATCTGCGGCTCCTATGCCGCTTTCACCGCCGAGATGAAGAAAGTGTTCAACCATCCGGTGCAGGGAAGAGATGCCAGTCACCGTCTTCTGTCCATGCGTCAGGGGAACCGGAGTGTGGCGGACTTTTCCATCGAGTTTCGCACTACAGCGGCGGGGAGCGGATGGAACGATGCAGCTCTGCAAGGAGCATTCTACGCAGCTCTGCAGGACGGCCTCA